>NWBT01000047.1:1609054-1623509 GCA_003386485.1 Colletotrichum lentis
AAACCCCCCCCCCGGGTTGAGCCGCTGGGGTCTCGCCGCGTCCGCAAAACGCAGCCCCGATAACCCACGACGACCGCGAGGCATCGCCGCATCGCACATGGGGATTAGCCAACCCGTTTCGACAACCCCGCCACAATGGGCGGCGGCGGGTGGTCAGCAATAACGCGCGTTACCAGCCCCCCGGACATTGACCCCCAAAACGGCCTCGCGCGGGTCCCCCTTGGGGGGGGGGGGATGGGACGCCACCCTCTGCTGACTCCGTTCCCTGATCCCCGCCCACGGATGATGGAACGAACCTTTGCACCGCCTGGGGGGATTTTTGCAGAGTGCCAAGGCCCCGGGGGCGGTTGACTCGACCACGCGCCGGTCTCGAGCCCTTTGCGTCTCGGTCGGTCCGACAGTCGGACATTGGTAACAATCCAACGCTGTCGAGGATACTGAGGGGGGGCCCGTCAGCTCGGTCACGCGTCAACTCATCAGAGGCTCGCTCCATCAACGGTTTGCTCTTACAAAACACCCTGACTGCACAAGAGTCAAGACGAAGCAACGCTTACAGCCCAATGCTGATTTCCTTTTTCCTCATTTGAATGCGTTGACTCCCCTTTTCCGGAATCCGGGCAGGGCAGCCCGTTTTCTTCTGCTGCCTTGGTACGTACCAAGTCACCTATATGATGATGACGATGATGATGATGATGGATTTAAGATGCGTTTTTTTTTTTTGTTTTTTTTTTCGCGGCTGCTCTCTTGCTGGCCAGATGCATCGCCGGCCTCGGAATGGCCGAATACTTCCCATGTGTGTGTGTGTGTGGATCAGCAGTACATACTTGTCCCATCCGACGTAACAGTCAGTGTAACGGCATGTAGGAACCGCAACAACCCACTATTATCGCAATCACCCGTCAAGCTTCCAGACTTGGCAAGTGTAGTATCTCGAGGCAGATCATCTCGAGGGACTGTTGGAACACATGCTAATCCCTGTTCTCCATCATGTTGGACCACGAACTAGGCGAGTGCTGATGTGACAAGTTCACTGATATGGTTTTTGTATTAACCACTAGGCATTTGTACTTGTCAGTCCCTGCCGCCCCATTCCAATGTGCCCTCGGCTGTATTTCGCGATCCAGGTGCCACCTACATACAACATCTTGAACCAACAGATATGATCGTGATAGAAGGAGTAGTAGTGAGCACCTTTGGTGGTTAACTTGCCACCTTTCAAGCCGCCGTATTTTCTAATAATCCCTGTTTGATGCATTATGCACTGGAGGCGTGAAATGTCTAGCACGAGCTTGGTGTTTCCCTCCTACGCGACTGTCCAATCTTGGACTGACGTCCAGTAACAAGATCATCAACCTTTTGCCACGATTCAAGTACAAAACCGCAGCCCCATTGAGTCACCTTTGAAAGCTGTGTCGATTATAGATGGTCTCAGATTGTCTCTCCCGCCACCAATCTCCTCTTGAATGCTTAATGTCTCCCTTACTCGCCCGTTCCATATCGTGACGATCAACAGATCCACTCGGCGAGGGATGTGTAAGCAGAAGGAATCATCAGCACGAGCATCATCATGATCGGCCCAGGAGCTCAGCTGCTAAAAGCCCCATTTGGCAAAAACCCGAAATCAGCCTCGCCTTGGCGCAGCGAAGGGATTCGAGGTAGCTTCGACTTGGTCGAGACAAGCCTGGCGTGCTTCAAGGTAGTGTAGAGAGAGTCGGGGTCATTCATGCCGGAATGGTTGATAGGTCATAACTAACGGCGGTCTTTCCAAATAGTAGGCTGCTTTGGAATCACTTGCAAGATGAAGCCCTGTATCCCATGGCTTCTGCCTGATACTCATCATCGGATCCGGCTTGAAACAGTCTATTAAAATCTACCGGGATGTACTTAAGAATCCATCTCGGTGACCTTGCAGTGATCTGAAAGTTGTGCATCAAACCTCTTTTGTTCGCCTATCAGTTCCGCCGGGGCATCAGCTCAATGGATCATCAGTTCAATCGAAAGCTCCTTACACGGTCATGGACATCAACAGGTTCCAAGGGAGGTCTAATAATACTCAGCATTGGATCGGGTTACTTGCCAGACGAAATGACTGGATTGCTACAGGCAGTCATAGGCCGGGGCAGCCGATGAACCCGAGTGGTCGTCAACGCCTGGGACATGGGATTTGCACATTCGTCCAGCCGAACTCCGGCAGGATTAGCGAGACGATTCATGATACGCGGACAAACGGCATGTCTGCATAGAAGGTTCTACCCGAAATGGAAGATACTGTCAAGTCCGTCACCCATCTTTATTCTCTGGGAACTCCCCATTGATTGCACAGCTAGACTTCATTGCCGCCCCGGATCAGCCATGGTGAGCCCTAGACAGTCTGCTTCCGCCGTCCCCTTTCTCTCCCGAACGCTCTCGGCGTGGGTAAGCCGAGCTGTTCCAGGGCGTCCGTCACCGATTCCACAGAGCCCAGCAGTGCCGCGCCCGACGCCTCGGAGCTTCGCGTGCGCAGCGGCTCCCTTTCGTGTCGTCGCCTGTGGTGTCCAGGGCGGCCGCACTTGCGTCGCTTCTCGGACTTGTCGTCCGCTTTTCTCGGCATGGCTGATGTGCCGGCGATCGTGTCGGCGGCCGTTGTAGGGCAACTCGAGGCAGGTCCGGCACCATCTCCGTGCCAGAGTGGATCTCCCGACATCGGGGGCGGCGACGATGCCTCGGGAAGGGCGGGCTGCTCGTGCTTCTTCCGTCGACGATGCCTCTCTGCTGCCAGTCCCGCGGCGAGGTGTCGCGGTGCACGGAATTCCGGCTTTTTCCGAGAAGCTTGCTGCCAAAAAGCAGCATCGGGAACCTCCAGAGTCGTTGCTGACGCTGACTGGTCAGCTAAAGCTTTCGCGTCGTTGACCTCGGACCGTACAGTTCGTGCTGTAGGCTCTTTGGGCGGCGTGGCAGGCGGATTGGCGAACGCTACATCCCGAGCACCCTCTGAAGTAGGCTGTAGGGTGGTTGCCCGCGAGAGCCTCGACTGGGATGCCAACGACTCTGACGGCGGCGACCTAGTGCCATCTCCGGTGCCATCGTGCTCTTCCGGGAGCGGATCGAGGGGCAGCGGGAACTCGGGCAAGCTTTCCGTTTCCTGTTCGGGACTCGGATCTGCTCGCTGGCCCGCGGCCACGCATCTTTGCAAGGCGCGTCTGTAGGTCTTTGTGTTGATCAAGTCGTAGTCGAAGTCGAACTCGGTGGTGCTGAGAACCGAATCTCTGACCCTCGGTGTTCTGGCCTCGTTGCAGGTATTATCCACGGAATCCGGACTCGTTGGCCGGAAGTCCGCGTAGTGATGCGACGCGGGCTCTTTCAGGTCTTGCTTCGCGGCGTTCAACGTCGACTGGTTCTGTAGCAGTAGGGCCTTGATGTCTTGCGTAGAACGTCTGAGGCCAGTTGTCAGCAATTTTTTTCTTTTTTCCAACAACTCCGACCCGCCAGGCAGCGACGTCAGTCAAAAGGGACGTTCTCACAGGTTCAACGTCTGCGTGAGGAGCGTCAGCGTCGCCTTCTTCCGGTCCAAGCGACCGAGGAGCCGGGTCATCTCGCCATCCTTCCACAGGACTTTGATCTTGGCCCTCCAGTCGCTGCGGAGGAAGAGGTCCTCGTACTCCTTGCTGATGGACAGGAGCGTGGCGTGGCAACCGTTGACGGCGACGGCGAAGACGTCTTCCAGGTTTAGCCGCTCGATGGCTCCGGGGTCCTGGAGCACGACGCTCTCGACCTGGCGAAGGGCGACCTGGACCGCGTGCACCTCCTCGGCCATGTCGGCGACGTTTTGCGGCGCGTCGTCGTAGGCGTCGACGGTCTCCTTGATCTTGAACGACGCTTTCAGAACGGCGGCCGCCAAGGATGCTGCCGCGGTAACGATGGTGAGCGGGTCCATGGTGAGATGTCGATGAAGATGGTTGAAGGGTCGGCGACAAGAATCAGGGGACGCGGCATCGCTCTTGGGGACTTTTTTGTTTTTTCTCGCAAAAGGGACACTCTGCCAGCTTTTTGCGTTTCATCAAGACCGGCGTGTACTGGAAAACCCAAGCTCCGCGTTTTGAAACTTGAAGGTGCGAAGCCGAGGTTGTGTCAAGCTTCGGCCTCATCGCACATGCACGGCGGCAACCGCATCCATGCAGGCAGGACTGTAACTTTCGCAGAGGCTCTGCCGAGGTGCATGCTGCACGCACTGCAGGGTCTGTCCGTCGATCGTTAGTGTGTCGATGTTTGTGTACACACACATCCATCCTTGATATCCCCTGTGGGCGTAGATCACTTGCGACGGGGATTTCGTTAGACGAGCAACTGCGAGGCTTCTGGACGAGCCTGCGCACGCATGAGGCAGCCGGAGAGATGAGGGTGCTCAAGGGAACAATCCGTTATTGGACGTTATCTGGGCGATCGAAATCAAGGGTAAAGCTTTAAAGACACAACAGCTAGTGGCAACCGCGGAGTGATGCTGACGGGTCTCATTTTTGAGGTCATATTGAGGTCTTTGGTATGAGGAAAAGGGACTTGGGGCGGTAAAGTTTGTATCGAGATGCGTCATGCCACGTGCATTTCGGAGTACGGGGTACATACAGGCAGACAAGAAAGAACAGACAGACAGATGTTCCGAAACTGGGCCGCAAATGGTCGCCAAGAGGAGAGTGGCATCTTCATCAAACATGGATCTCCAGCCGCTCTGTGGACCGTAATGGAGATGCTGTGGTTATGGGGGCTGTGTGGGTGTTTGTTGTTTACGTAGTAGAGGGGGAATGCTCTTTGATGAGTGCCAAGAGGTTTGCATTTCTCGCTCCAAGACGCAAACACGGCAGCTGTTTGTTGGTTGGCCTCTTCTTTTCTCTCTCTCTCTCACACACACACTCTCTATTTCAGCGCTGACATGGTGTTGGAGCAAGGGTAAACTGGCCTACGCTAAACCTAACCAAGAGCTTGGGACTGAAATGAGCTGACCCATCCTGGCATTCTGATCCCGGTCCGTTGCGGAAGGGGGTCAAAGGGAAGAAGAGAGAAGACGGGGGGGGGGGGAAAGGAGCTCCGCCGTCTGCTACGGGTAGTTTCGAGAATCCGAGGATCGAACTCCGTCCCCAAGGGCTGGCCCTTTGCGGTCACGGGTATCCGTAGTTCATGTTGACTTCATCAAAACCCCTCCTCTAACTCTGCAACTCGGACGGCCTACCAACTCATCATAGACCGAGCCTCCCCCCTCCTCATGTGTCACCGTTTGTGTCACCGTTGCGTGGGCTGACGAACCCCCCCCTAGACTCTCCAAGACTCTCCAAGACCCTCCAAGACCCCCTGGCCCGAGGGTCCGGCGGGTGATCCTACAGTCTACAGACACGGGGTTTGCGCCCAGGCTCGTCAAAGTTCAATAGGCATCTCGCCCAGACCGCCCCCCCCATCCCTGGGCGCGTTCCCGCCGCGGCCTTCGTATTTGGCTTGGCGACGCACTACCCGCCGGCGAGCACGAGTCGAGATTGGATGGCAGGTTGTGTTGTGTGCACCGCCCCAATGCCCAGGCGAGCTGTGCTTTTCTTTGGGTGTTTGTTCGTCGAGGCTTTCCCCAAGCTGTTGCACCGCGTCATCGTCCTTCTTGGAACATACCTCTACGGCTCTGCAAACAGTCCACAGTCTACAGTCCAGAGGTAGCAGTGGTACCGAATCACGGATGCTCCCCCCTTGTACCCGTAATACTCTGTGACTGTCTGTTCGTCTCGTCTCTGGCTGGGGAGGATCACGCCCTTCTCTCCTTCTCTCTCTCTCTCTCTCTCTCACTCTCTCACTCTCATATTGTATCCCTCTCCCCCATGCTGAAGTTGCCAAGTCCCCCCCCCCTTAGGCTCAGGGCCCTGAATCAAAGTGGGAATCGATCCTGTTCGTCAGCGAGGCAGAATCCCCATCGGCACGCCAAGCAACAATGCCAAAGGGACACACACAACAAAAGCAACCCGGATGCCGCCCGCCATGCTTTCCCCAGGTTTGGTTCCCTTCCCCTCCTGGGAAACCTGCTTTAGTTCCTAGCTGCTCGCTCTCCCGCCTCCTTCCGATCGTTCCTGGATGTATCCGTATATCTTGCTTTCTACCTTGATAGTATTCCCTAAGCGGCACAGCTTCTTCTTCTTCTTCTTCTTCGCTGTTGATTGTGTGTGTTCTACAAGGGTTCTTTTTCAACAGCCTGCTTTGCCTCCTCTCCCCTCCCAACGTGTCTTGTCTCCTCTCGCCCGAACACTACACACATTCGCACACAACAAGCCGAATCCTCCTCTGCCTGCGACCTCGAGTTCAACTCTCTCTTCAGCTGACGCACCCAATTCACCGATCGAATCCTTCTCCGAGTGTGGGCTTTCTGTCCCCTCCCTAGCTGGCGATTCGTTCCCATTACAAGGCCGGCATCTTGCTCGATTTCGTCCAATACCCTCCTGGTCGTCGTTGCGTTACTTTCCAGAACCGAACCGTCGCGCCGTTACCCCCCCCCCCCAAGACTGTCGCATCGTCAACCTCACCTTGCCAGTATTACAACGAGGTTTCCGCTATGTGCTGTTGATCATCTCTACTCTCGATTAATCTTGTCGCTCGTTCTGTCTACACGTGTGTGGTTTTCAGCCTGAGAAGACGGCTTACACACACACACACACACACACACACACACACCCATCCTCCAATTCACTCGCTCAACATGCTGTCGTCCCTCGTTTCTGGCGCTTTGCCCGTGGCGTTGCTGGCCTTCTCAGGGGCTGCGGATGCGGCGTACTCGATCGACACAAGAGGTATGCTCAAGCCAAGCCAAAGCCGCAGTGCACGTTTCGGCGCATAACACAAAGTGTCGTCCGATGATGGAGCATGAGTTTTGTCTAACCCCCAAGCGCCGACACACAGAGGACATCCTGACAACCGCAAGCACGCTCGCATTCGATCTCATGAAGCTGTACGACGGAAACCAGACGGGCAAAATCCCCGGCATCCTCCCCGGGCCGCCCGATTCGGGCACCGGCGACTACTACTGGTGGCAGGGCGGCGCCATGATGGGCACCTACGTCGACTACTGGTATTACACAGGCGACGACAGCTACAACGCCGTCGTCACGGAGGGCATGCTGCACCAGACGGGAGAAGACCGCGACTACATGCCCCGGAACCACACCCTCTCCCTCGGCAACGACGACCAGGGCTTCTGGGGAATGACGGCCATGCTCGCCGCCGAGAACAAGTTCCCCAACCCGCCGCCCGAAAAGGCCCAGTGGCTCGCCCTCGCCCAGGCCGTGTGGACGACCCAGGCGGACCCGGTACGCCACGACAAGACGTGTGGTGGCGGCATGCGCTGGCAAGTTCCCCCGACCAACGTGGGCTACGACTACAAGAACACCATCTCCAACGGCTGCTTCTTCAACATTGGCGCCCGCCTGGCCCGGTACACCGGCAACGACACGTACGCCCGGTACGCCGAGGAGACCTGGGACTGGCTGTGGGCCGTGAACTACATCGACCATGAGAGTTGGAGGGTGAGTCGCCCCCCCCCCTGAATCGACCACATGTATTTGTGTGGCATGACAAAGCCTGCATCTGACATGACCCCGTCATCGAACTCAGGTGTACGACGGAGCCCATGTCCCCTACAACTGCACAAACGTCTTCAAGGCCACCTTTTCATACAACATTGCTGTCCTGATGCAGGGCTGTGCCTTTCTCGCCAACTACGTGAGTCTTCACCCCCCCCCCCCAATATCGCATGCGCGACGATGAGCGCGAGCAAAACCCGAGCAAAACCCGAGCAAAAGCTCCAGGCAGGGCAGGTGAAAGCTAACGTCCACCGACAAGACGGGAGAGCAAAAATGGGTCGACCGCACCCTGGCCCTCGCGAACCGCGCCATCGAGGACTTCTTCCCCGAGGGCGTCGCCTACGAGATCCCCTGCGAGTTCGAAAAGGGCCGCTGCTCGCAGGACATGCTGAGCTTCAAGGGCTACCTCCACCGCTGGATGACGGTCGTGACGCAGCTCGTGCCCTCGGCCCGCGACCTCATCATGCCGGTGCTGCGCAACTCGACGGCGGCCGCCGTCCGGCAGTGCACCGGCGGCGCCACGGGCCGCGTCTGCGGCTTCTACTGGGCCGGCGGCGAGTTCGTTGACCCGGCCGTCGACAAGACGTCCGGCGCCGGCGAGGCCATGAACGTCCTGGCCGCCGTCCAGAGCCTGCTCGAGGTCGACCCGCCGGCCACCAACGACACGGGCGGCATATCCCAGGGCGACCCCAACGCCGGTCTCAACTCGAACCCCTTCCGGGAGCCCTCGCCCGTCACCACCGGCGACCGCGCCGGCGCCGGCATCCTGACGGTCGTCGTCCTCCTCAGCGCCGTGGCCATCTGGGGCTGGATGTCGGTGCCCCACGCCGAATGGAACGCGGATAAGGGTAAGGAGAAGGAGAAGACGGGGTCCAAGAGCGCACATCTCGACGTCTCGCAGGAGAGCGTGACTCCGGTCAAGGTTGTGGGCTAGAGGATCGCATTTTTGTAACATGTTGAGCCGGGGGAAAATTCTCAAGGTGCCGTGCTAATTAATGGCATTGGGTTAGCATTCATTCGTAGCATATGGGCGGCGTTTACTGTTGGCATAAAAAGGCCTGGCCTACATCGGCATAACAAATCATCACCATTTTCTTTTCTTGTTACTCTTTTTTCCTTCAGTCGGAGGACCCGTCTTCAACGGCGCCATGAACCATTCTTTACCTTCACGTTTGACTAGGATATGTGGCCGAGTCGGTCCCTAATAAACTTGCTCAGATGAATAGTGTGATGGACTAATTATACGGCATGGGCCACAGGAAACTGCCACGGCTAACTGAGACAGGAAAGTTCACCGATGAGCCGACCATATGTCAAGCATGTTGCCAAGTTAGGACTTTCATCTGCTTACACTCAATCTTGAGAACGAGGAGAACGACAAGAACGAGCGAGTTTACGCTGGCTTGCGAGAATATCATTTCACAAACTCACGATTCTATGATGAAAAACAATTGACTTTTCATAGCTTGGGGCAAAACACTGATTAATGCTTTTTGTCTTTATATTTATTCATTTTTACAGCTACTCATACAACTATCTCAGGGGTATCGCACTATAGTATACATTTGCACACGCATCATACACAGCCTCCGATATCTCATCAGGGCCGACGAATCCTTCATTCCATCGTTTCGAGCTGTTCATTCAATTCAGTCCACCGTTTACTTCGCGTGAGTACCGTGGTCAACGGTGTGCGCCGGCGCCATGGGAGGCACACCGTACCCGGCCTGTCCCGGCTGCGCGGTGTGCGCGTACCCGTAGCCGGTGCCCTGGCTATAGCCGTAGCCACCCGCCTGGCCGGCATTCCCGTACCCGGCCTGACCCGGGGCCGGCGCCGGCGCGCCGTCGGCGGTGCCGATGCTGGAGCGGTTATCGCCGTAGTGCTTTTGCATCTCCTGCTGGCGGCGGGCGCTCTGCTTCTTGTGGCGGCGGAAGAGGCAGCAGCAGACGACGACGGACACGATGAAGATGACGACGCCGATGACGATGGCGGCGATGATGCCGCCGCTGATGGCCCTTATGCCTGTCCGGGCCGTTCTGCTGACGCTGCTGTTGCGGCCGGTGGTGGCGCGGGCGAGTAGGTCAGCAGCCACCTCGCGTGCTGCCTTTGCGGTGTCGATTTGTACGGCCGGCATGTTGGTAGTGATGATTAGGGGAATAGAATATGCTCTATTGTGATTTTGTGTTATGAAGTAGCAATACTGAGTTGGGTATTACTCGAGTTGAGAATTGCAGGTAGTGATGCCACAGGTAATTAGTTCAATTTTGTGTCGAGAGCAAGGGAGTCCCCCAAAGCTTTATCTCTCCAGGATGAGGCCTAGCACCGCCAGAACGTCATTCGTGAATGTATCGAAATCCCTCGCCCGAGATGATCACGGAGGACATCACCACCTCACATCGAACCAAGCCGGCACGGCGCTAGATGACATCGTCTGTGGCACAGCACAGGCACAACCCCGTCCCAAATGGGCAATACGAGTGGCTTTCCATCAGCCAAGGCGGTCCCTTGGTCGGCTAGCTGGCCCCCCACCCAGTGGTTGCTGGCAGTCATGGTCGTGGTCGCCGGCGGACGCCTACACCAAACAACACCGATCGGCGTTGATGTCATCGGTCTCACTGCCAAGGCGGGCGGGGTGGTGAGACCAGCCACGGGGCTAGGCTGGCCCTAGTTATGGCTTCCCACCGCCGTACACCTTTCGCTCGGCCGTCCGCAGGGGCAGAAGCGTTCGGTGGAGGAGTAAGAGTTTGTATTATGGCGACGGCGTTGCAGTCAGTCGGCAGAAAAGGATCGGTGAGACTTGAGAGAGCGCCCTACACTGGAGTCTTGGAGAAACAGGAAACACGGCAAGACGCGGATCGGGCCCGGATTCGGACTGCGTTTTGGAGCAATGAGGTACGGGCCCATTCCCCGGCTATTTTGTCCGTTTTCCCAGTACCTCAGTGTTTCTGTCCTCGGTGAGATGCCTGAGAGCAGATCTGTGGCGAGTGCTTCGCCCGACAAGATTGAAACGTTCCCTCCGGGGGTTACAGCGAAGACTGGGATACACATATCTGGGGGCAAAACGACTGCTTTAAGGAGTGTATTACCGCGGTGGAAAGGTACACTGACTTATCAAGAGTATCAAAGGGTTGTCGCGGCAGTTGTCATTGTCATTTGCCAAACATGACCATGACCTACAGACCACACCATTCATGGTCATAAGCAACATGCCAAGTGAGCACTTGCAAAAGAGCCCATGGGCCATTCGCCTGGTGCGGTGATGACTTGGCAGGGTTGGTATTTGGGGTCTTTGTGCGTCAAGCAAAAGCAAAAATCAGCGTACCAGGGGCATAAGACTTGGGGCATCGGGGGCTGTCCGATATCGAAGTCTGCTCCATGCATTGTCCTACTCGTGGACTGGCCGCCTGGCGAGACCAAACGCGAAGCCGGGCCTCTCATACCGTTATCTCCATCACACGGCAATAGTCTGCACATCGCGGCGGACTATGCTGCAAGGCAGCTCATCCGGATCACGCTATCGGTCGTCCTAATACTGAGGAGGATAGAACAACTTCTGCATGGGTTAATTTACACTACTTTTTTCCATCTGAGGCGAAGGCCCCAGTTGGAATAGCACCCTTGAAGTGTAGATGACGGAGAAACCGTACTACACAACAACTGCTGTTCCTCAAGAATGGCTGGTTGGACTGTAGAATAGAGTCGGAGGCAAAAGGTCAGGACTCGGGTTCAGATGGACAGACAATAGGGCCCGGTGCAAACGGCCAACACCGGGCCAACTTCCGGACGGTAAGACCCCACCTCGGAACAGGCCCCCGGTTTTGGCCCTCTCGGGGTCTACTTCTGTGGCCGAAACTGGGTCGAACAAACTGCATCACAGCATGCGTTAATATGTCGAAACTGATCCGACATTGCAGCGACCAAGCACTTTCTGTTACACATATAACGATTCTAGAAACCGAAAACGCGATGGGGAATACTATATCGTACCAGGAAACGCCGGTTGAGCTCCGTCTGGGCGACCGAGGCTCGGTCCGTGGCCTCCAGTTCGACAACAAGTCCCGTCGTTTTACCGGCGTCCCTTATGCCCTGCCGCCGACTGGCCAACACAGATGGCGCAAGCCGCGTCCTCTGCCCGCATCATACGTCTATTCCGAGGCCGACGGGGGCGTCTACGACGCGACGAGGTTCCGGGCGGTCTGCCCCCAAAAGGCCTGGAGCGTCGTGAAGCCCGACGGTGGGCAGAACACGTACAGCGAGGACTGCCTGTTCGTCAACATCTGGACCCCGGTGCCCAAGGACGGCGAGCAGGACGCCAAGTGGCCGGTCAAGCTCTGGATCCACGGCGGCTGGTTCCAGATCGGCGACCCCTCGCACGAGCCGGGCATGGACGCGACCGAGCTCATCTCCACGGGCGGGCTCGACGCCGTCGTCGTGGCCATCGGCTACCGCCTGAACGTGTTTGGTTTCCTCGCCGGCGAGGATCTCCTGGACGAGAGCGACGGCGAGGCGGGCGGCAACTTTGGCTTGTGGGACCAGCGCGTGGCCGCGGAATGGGTGAGGGACAACATCGCCCACTTCGGGGGCGATCCGCTCAACATCACCCTCGCCGGCCGGAGCGCCGGTGCATACAGCGCCGAGGCCCAGATGCTGTACGACTTCCGCAAGCCCGCCGGCGACGGCGGCTCGCTGTACCGCCGGGTCTTCATGGACTCGAACGCGATCCCCGCGCAGCCAAAGTCTCTCGCCGACGTCCGCGGCCAGTTCGACGAGCTCTGCGCCTTTTTCAACATCGACGCGGGGCTCCCGGGCGATCGGAGGCTGGCCATGCTCCGAGAAAAGAGCGCCGAGGAGCTCCTGCAAGCGGTCCCTCGGCTGGAAAACCACACTTTCCGGCCGGTGACGGACGGCGTTTTCATCCACCCCGGCATGGCCGAGTACCTGCAGAGCAAGGGGTTTGCGGACGAGTTCAAGAAGAGAGGATACAAGCTGCTCATCGGCGAGGTCCTCAACGAGGAGACTCTCTACTCTTCCTACAACCCCCCGACCGAGCCGACCCTCGAAGCCCTTCGGCTGCAGATGTCCAACTACTACGCCCCGGATGTCACGGACCGCGCCATTCGGCAATACGAGCTTCCAGAGTCGGACAGGCTGAGCGACTGGCAGAAGGCATTCGGTAAGTTGAGAACCCATGCCGGTGGGTGGGAAGGGCCGAGTTGCTGACACAAAGATCAAGGCTCGATCGTTGCCGATGGACAGGTGCGCGCGCCGTCCAGGGCCCTCGTGAAGGCGCTGGTGGACAACGGCGTCGACATGCGAGACGTTTGGCGGTATCAGATTGCTTACCGGCTCTCCTTCATTGACGAAAAGGTTGCTCCGGCCTCTTTCGGGGTGGCGCATGCCATGGACAGGCCCGTTTGGAAGTAAGTCTCGCTTCTCTCTCTCTCTCTCTCACTCTCTCTCTCTCTCTCTCTCTCGCGACTTGACCGATTGTCGCTCTGCGCTCACTAGGCGGTGCCCTCCTCACAGCTTTGCGATCACCCATGGACCAACCCCGGCTGAAAGGGGTTTGATGGAAGAGTGGATCGGGACTCTGGTGGCGTTCGTGAACGGCAGCGATACCTACGAGCATGGGACGAAGACTGTGGAGGAGATGAAGGTCATGACTCCAGAGGGGACGATCGAGATTCGTCCGGACAACCGCTGGGATGAACTTGTGAGGCTGGGCAAGATATTTGCTGGCAACTAGACCTTGTAGATGGCTGCGGCTGGTTATGTCGAAAAGACGTGCCGAAGGTCAGATGCGGCATCACAAACGTCCTCTCCAGCACCTAGCGTCATGAAAGCCGTTCCGGCCCTCTCGATGCGAAGTATCTAATTATCGACTCTGTCTCGTGGAGCTTACACGCAGCTGAAGTCGGCTTCTTAGACCCAACTCTGACAGAACAGAAGAAAGAAGAAGAAAAGAAGAAAAGAATCTGTCGACCTTTTACTGCTGGAAGTTGACCTGTGTGATAATTACATTTGGAGTCCATAGCACAGCGACTTTGAATTTCCGATAGGCAATATGACCAAAACGGAGCCAAGGTCTCACCGCAACCCGGCCATGACCGTAACAGCCAATCCATATCCAACAAGGGGGCATTTCAGGGTTCTGGCCTGACTAAAAATAGGGTGCGAGGCAAACCAAACCTCCTCCGCCAGGTAAGCTTAGGGGGCGTAAGCTGGTGAATCGGTTCGAATCAAAGACCATTCCCACGTCGGCGACAGGGATTCAAATCCTCAAGGCTTACAGATACAGAGTAAGTACACAGTAGTTCATCGACAGCCTGCACAACGTGTTACTTAGTGAGACCGGTTCTACTTATTGCAGGGGCTTCGCCCCCCCCCNAGCGTATGGTGGCTTTGCCTGCGCGCCAACGGGGAACCCTTATTAAAGCCGCGAGTGCTTCTCCCAACCCCTCGCTCGGGCTTCCCATCGAAAGCTTCTCTCATTGCCCCTTCCGGCAGACGCTGCAGTCATGTTAAGCTCGCTTCGATGGTCGGCCTGGGGCCCGCAATACTGGGCCTTGCTGGGCAGCATCGTGTCGTTCGTGGCCATGGTCGTGCTCCTCGCCCGCTTCGACGACGAGCCCATCTTCGCCTGGCAAGGCATCACCCTGAACGCCGTCATCTCCATCCTCTCCGTGGCCGTCAAGGCCGCCGTGGCGTTTGTGATCTCCGAGTGCCTGGCCCAGTGGAAGTGGGTTCTCTTCACCCGCGAGGACCGGCCCCTCATCGACTTCGACCGGATAGACAGCGCCACGCGCGGCCCTCTCGGCAGCCTGCGTATCTTGTTGGGAACAAAGGGCGCGTGAGTTTTGCAAAAGAGACAACCCCC
>NWBT01000047.1:1627395-1639181 GCA_003386485.1 Colletotrichum lentis
CCCCCCCCTGCCCCCTGGGTATCAATGATACAAAAGCTCATGTCTGCTCTAGGCTTTGCACAGAACACCAGAAAGATTGAATGATTACTTTTTTTCTGGCTAGCCATAGTATGCCGTTCACTACCAAGCTACTCCGAGTTAAATGACACAGCTCGTGCCATGGCCCATACTTCTAACAAAGTTTCAAACCACAGAGCTCCCGAGTTGCCTTGATAAGCTAAAGTCATGAAAGGACCCCTGATGCAATGCGCCAGTGTGTCCACACGCACCAAGACGTAGCCGTCCTGTTGACATGCAATTACCGAGGACAGAAGACAGATCAAAGCACAGAGCGGCAGGCCATTAAAACGTAGTCTGCAGCTGTGGGTAGTCCTTGGCTCGAGCCTG
The DNA here is from genome assembly GCA_003386485.1 of Colletotrichum lentis. NCBI lineage: Eukaryota > Fungi > Ascomycota > Sordariomycetes > Glomerellales > Glomerellaceae > Colletotrichum > Colletotrichum lentis. The sequence goes on from NWBT01000047.1 coordinate 1,627,783, forward strand.
CAGGTCAGCAAAGATGGAAGCCGAGTCGTCGCCCGAGAGATGCTCCATCCGCTTGGTGTCCTCGTCTTCGATCTCTTGGAGGATGGCCTCAGGGTCGTCGTTGCCCTGCTTGACATCCTTCTTCTTTGGCTCGACAGCCTTCTCAATACCCGAAGACTCGCCAATCAAGAGGACCTGGGCGTTGGCGTAATCGAGGTGCTCCGGCTTAGTCGGCATCCAGCGAAGGTCGCGAAACTGGTCCTTGATCCTGCCGACGGTGTGTTAGCATGGCATTGGTGTCGAAGGTTGTCAAAATCGCTTACTTGTCTGGGAAGTCGGGCGTCTCCGGGAGGCTCGCATTCGCAGGACCGGACTTGTAAGGGTTCTTGGTGCTCAGTATGAAGCTCCCCTTTTCCTTGAGCCCGAGTTCTTTCTGAACCTCGCCGAGGTCCGAGGGCAGAGTCAGCATGTATGCGAGATGATTCTCGCGGCCCGTCGACGTGATGACATAGACTCCTTCGCCGGCAGGCGTCGCGGCAGGCGAATGCGACGTGCCGGCCTTGGTCTGATTGTCCGCACCAGACAGGAACTGCTCTTTCAACTCTTTGAAGGAAGTACCCGACTTCTCGACGAAAGCCATGAACCGGTCCCTGCCGCTCTCGGGGAGAACTTTCTTTGGCAGCGCAAGCAGACGGGTGTTTCCCGCGTCGCCAATGGGACCGTCACCGAGCTTGGAGTCCGTTGCCATGGGGCGTAGGATGATGTAGCTGCGGGCAATGTCATCGACATCCTCCGTCTTTTCAGTGTTGACGCGGCCACGGAAGAAGAAGTAGACAATGCCCTTTTCGAGTATGTTGGAAGGGACCTTGGACTTTTCGTGGGTGAGCTCGGCGGTCTCGCCGCCGGCAGGCTTTGTCGTGTTATCTTCCGTCTTGCGTGTCTCTCTGAGGTGTTGCTGTTGCTCGGGCTTGTCTGCTTCCTCAGGCTTATCCGCTTGCTCGGCCTTCTCTGCCTCTTCCACCTTTTCGGCCATGGCCGCCTCCTCTTCCTTTGTCGGCTCTTCAGCCTGTTCGGGATCCTTCATCGTCACGTCGGCGTCCTCCTTGTTCTGCTCCGGCGCGTCAGCTGCCTTCGTGGGTTCTGTGGCATCCTGCTTTCCGAACGTCTCCTCCAAGGTTGTCTGGCGAGTGGAGTCGACGTCGTCAGACTTCTTTGCCCGCTTGGCGTCGGGAGACCCGCCGGCGGCAGCAGCATCTTTCTCAATGCCGTGCTTCTCGCCGACAGTAGCAGTGGAAACCGCTTTAGTGTTTGCTTCGGTGGCGCTGTTCGTGCGCTCCCTGTTTCTCGTGGTAACCATGGTTGTGGTGATGTTGTGTGGTTGATTCGCGTGGTCAGAGACGAGTCAGTGAGGTCAATTGAAGTTGTGCAATGTGTGAGAAGGAGGTAGACCAAGTCGGAGGGGAAGTGTGGCGGAGGAAGAGGAGGAAGAAGACGTTCATTAGGTGACTGAGAAGAGGCACGCGCGAGGTCAGAACTGATCGGGTACTGATGTCATCGTTAGCGGCCGTCGCACGCGTCGCGTTTCTGTTTCTTTTTCTCAGGCACGTAGCCGCCATTATGTAACGGAAGCGCCCCCCTCGCTGTCTGTGACGTGATACGGTTCCCTTTGGCGGGAAAGGTCTTCTGTTTCTCTTTGTAAGATGTCGTGCGCGCGTTAAGTGGCTCGAACAATCCGTCTATAGCAGACCGGTAGGAGGCAAGTTGCCTCTGGACGTTTGAACACACACTGGTTCAAGTTCTCATCATGCTCCGCCAGTTTCTCAACCAGAACAGGAACAAGCTATTATTGTAACTCATATGTTGAGAGCTTGTTCCTATGTTGGTTTGTTCTCGGTTATAGTTGGACGTTTTCCAGCCCTTGATTGACAAGCCATTCATTCTCAAAGATGAAGGGAAACCAGCAAGAGTCCAATAGATGTGCTCTGTGTGGTGCACTCCCCCGCCCACCTCATATGTCACAAGGATCATAGACCCTTTTTTCACCCGGCCCCTTATCAAAGAGCATCTCATCCCCGATGGCACAATTGGCTAGCGCGTCAGACTGTTAATCTGGAGGTTGGTGGTTCGAGCCCACCTCGGGGAGTATTAGCGGTTAAACCCCGCCTCGATGAGTGCTCGTCATAGTTTTTGATCTCTTCCCCGTCAGAATTCTCTCTCGTAGGCCGACGCAAATTGTCACAAATTCTTTTTAGCTTTGCATTCGGAACCTGGTTGATGTATTTTTTCTCTGCACGGTCAATCATAATGCTTCTTCTCATTTGCGCTATGTGGTGGCTGCAGAGCCTGATGTCGTTGAGTCTCTTTTTGCACCCTGGTAGTAGAACTACTTACTTGTCAAGCAGTGGCTGCATAACCACATGTCTAACGAGGATTGGCAAATGTCCTGAATGGGTTCATTGATGCATGTTTGCATCTGGATGCATGATGCAGGAGGTACTTTGGCGCCTACATCATGTTGACTGGAACACGCGACACAGGCCAATCGCTGTTGCCTTTTGAAAAGCTTCAAAGAGGGCAGCCTCGATATCGGGTAAGGAATAACAATGACAGTCGTGAAAATACCAATCGGCCGCAGTCTAACTTGTCCGTCCCGTAAGCCTGGGCGTCCCTTGCCAGATCAGATCCCGGCTTCAGTGACGGCTGAAGGCATACAGCCACAGCTGTGGCATGACTGCAGCAAAGTCGAGGTTCAGTAACTCGATGGTCCTGCCTCCGCTAAGCTCTGAAAAGACCTGCCTCACGCCTCCGTCTTTCGTCCTGCCCATCGGGCTGGCTCGATAAGTGACGCCCGTGAAGCGGATAGCTGCTTCATGCCCTTTCCACCGAGTGTCCGTTGGCTACCACATCGCATGGCTCTGGCCGCTTACTTTCGGAGCGAGGCCGTTTTGGACGCAGGAGTCCTTCCCAAGGAGCAGCGAGCGATGAGTCCGCATCGTTATTTCGGGGTGATACATCCCGCAGCAGCCCTTCCTTGCCTATCCGAGTCGTAGCAGTAGTGCACATCTCTTGACACTCGGCGGCGATACGCGCTTGGCAATCTCTGCTCAGACTTCTCTCTTGTCCGGGTCTTCCTGCCGTTGGTCTAACCGAGTTTTACAGATAACATCGACTTCTGTAGTTTTTCAGAGGTTCTTTAGGTAGTGATGCTTGAACCGTTTGTTGGCCCGGTCGGCGCCGCGCGTGAGGAACTGATCGCCAAGGACCTCGAAGACGAGGCGCCGTGGGGAGGCTTCCGCGGTCGCTTGGGGGTCGGCGACGGGCTCTTTGACTGGTATCACGAACTTGAACCAAGTCCCCTCTTTCGGAACGACCTTTATCTCGTTCTTGGGCGTAATGATCTCGAACGCGAACTTGCCGTCCTTGATGACGATGCCCGTGATGCCGACCCTACTCGGGCAGGAGCTTCGCGAGACTTCGACGCGAGCACCGTGAAACTCGGCAGCACTGAGCTTCGCCGCCGCGGCAGCTCCGCCATGGTACAGCTCAGAGCCGAGGATTTCCTCAATGTATCCCAGCCACAGGCGATGGAGGGGCTCGAAGATGGCGTATTTTTGGCCTCGCCGAGGCACATCGTACAGGCCGCGCCTGTGCCGTTCGCGGGCGGCGAGGGGCTTCGGCTTGAGCTTCTGCTTCTTCTTGGCTTCCTCGCGGGCGTTGCGGCGGGCGTTACGGGCGTTCGAAGGCGGCGGCGGCGAGCTGGGCCGGAGGTAGAGCGGGCGGTACTGGATTTTGTCCGAGAAGATGCGGTTGACGCTTTCGGGAGAATGCGCCCGCGCGAGCAGCGCCTGCGTGACGGGTTGGCCCGAGGGAGCCATCTTGACGGGCTCTTCCTGGGCGTCTGGGTAGTGCGCGCGGGGGGGGGGGTTGGCCGCGAAAACGATGACTTGTGACGGATCAAAAGTTGGTTCGAATGTAGATTGACGAGCGGGAAAATTCAGGGTGATGATGCGCCAAATTAAATGTTAGTGCCTCCAGGTTTCACAATCAATGGTGGAGGGTGAGGGTACGTACTTTTCTCCAACTGTTGGCAGCTATGAGCGTGGCACGGTTGCCACTGGCAGGAGACCCACAGCACCTGCAGCGGTAGGGATGGATTGTGTTTGTTCACATGCCGAAGCCGCGGCTGAACAGTAACAGGCAAGGCGCTGGTGGTCAGTGTTCGGTGGTCAGTGGTTAGTGGTCACTTAAGTCACTGGATGGTGGTCACAGCGACCTGGACGGTCCACTCGGTCCAGTACCCGGCGGGCAATGACAATGCGACCTTCTTCGGGGGAGGAGAACCCAAGGAAACAGAAAAACACAGTCCGGCGCATCCTCCTCCTCCTCATCCACACCACACTCTTTACAATACTATCTTCCCTCCTCCCAGTGTTCCCCCCACCAAGGGTCCGTCACTTCTCCATTGCCATCTGCGACTTTTGGATGCCGAGGAACACAGCCGAGTTAGCCCTTCCACCTGTCGGCAACGGCACGGGATCTTTGACGGACTGCTTCGGAAACCTCAAGGACAACTTACAAGCAAGCACCAACACGAACAACATCACGGGCCCTAAGCTTCGACGGCTGGAAAGACCACGCGACGCGCTCCACGATTGATACCCACCCCCTAAGATACCCCCAAACGACACCATCTTTGTTACTGTTAACCTCGGCGCACTCTCCAACCCCAACCCCTAAACGATAATGGCAAAGAACGACGATTCGGCGCCGGATCTGAAGATCCTCGGCGACCAAATCACCCTTCAGCCTAGCGGCTACGTCAAGCCATCCCAGCCACGCCATGACGAGAAGGAGGAGGCTCTGATGAAGCACATGGCCCGCTTCCGCTCCGAACCCCTACAGTATGTGCCGCCTGCGCGCCGGCCCCTCCCGCCCGCCTCAGCCTCCAGGTCGATCCAGGAACAAGACTAACCCATTTATTTCCACAACAGGTTCCTCCGCGAAGTCTCGCTGTACGTCTCCGGCACCGGCTGGCGCGCTTACGACAATGCTATCGGCCAACCAATCTTCTACCCCGGCTTCAGTGATAAGATGAAGGAAGCTGTCCTATCGGCTAAGCTGCTGCAAGAGCGCATCGCAGATCTGGCCGAGAAGCGTGTTGCCGTAGAAGAGAAGGAAGGGCTGTTGAACAAGCAAGACAAGGACTTCGACCTGAAGCGCGCGCGCAGACGAGCAGTCATTGAGTCTGGCATTCAAGAGGTGGCTGAGAAAATGACGGACGACATGATTTGCAAGTTCGAAAGCAAGACATTCATCCGGAGCGCATACTACCTCGTCACTCAGCTGACTCTGCGCGCTTACAACCAAGGCATACACGTATCCAGCGAGGAGGTTCTGAGGCTGCGTAAGGTCGCAGAGGAGGCCGAGAAGAAGAAGCAAAGCATCATATTCCTGCCCTGCCATCGATCACACGTAGACTACGTCTCCCTCCAGCTCATCTGTTACCGTCTGGGCCTGGGCTTGCCTGTCGTCGTAGCGGGAGACAACCTCAACTTTCCCCTTGTCGGGAGCTTCCTGCAGCATGCCGGCGCCATGTGGATTCGGAGAGCCTTTGGCGACGACATTCTATACACGACCCTGGTGCAGACCTATATCGACACTCTGCTGCAGGGCGGCTTCAACTTCGAGTGCTTCATCGAGGGCGGTCGGTCAAGGACGGGCAAGCTGTTGCCGCCAAAGTTCGGCATTCTCAGCTTCATCCTGGACAGCATCTTGTCTGGCCGAGTCGAGGACGCCATCATCTGCCCTGTGAGCACACAATACGACAAGGTTATCGAGACGGAGGGCTACGTGACGGAGCTGTTGGGCGTGCCAAAAAAGAAGGAGAACTTGGCTGATTTTCTATCGGGCGGCTCCTCAGTGTTGTCCTTGAGGCTCGGTAGAGTTGACGTCAGGTTTCATGAGCCCTGGAGCTTGCGCGGCTTCGTCAACGGGCAGCTCACCAGGCTGTCCAGGTTACCGACCGGTCTCAGCATGGACACGCGGAACCCCGAGAACACGGCCATTCGCCACAAGCTCCTCCGTATCCTGGGCTACAAGGTCCTGTCCGACATCAACGACGTCTCCGTGGTCATGCCCACAGCCTTGATCGGCACCGTCCTGCTCACCTTGCGAGGCAGAGGCGTCGGAAAGACCGAGCTTGAGCGTCGCGTGCTGTGGCTGACCGATCGCGTGCGTGCAAAGGGTGGCAGAGTCGCCCACTTTGGTAACGCACCACTGTCTGATATCATCGAGCGTGGTCTCGACGTCCTGGGTAAAGACTTGGTCGGCGTCGTAAAAGACCTGCCAGAACCCACCTACTACGCCGTCGACCGCTTCCAGCTTTCCTTTTACCGCAACATGACTATTCATCTGTTCATATCGGAGGCCATTGTGAGCGCTGCCATGTACATGAAGGTCAAGCAGGGAGGCGGCCCAGCCATGCAAGATATCTCGTTCCAAGAACTCCAGGATCAGATCCAGTTCTTGTCATCTCTGTTCCGCGGGGAATTCATCTTCCCCAGCGAAGGTCTTGCCGCTAACCTGGAAAAGACGCTGCGAGACTTGGAGGCAGACAAGGTCTTGAAGCTACACCGGGACGCCCAAGGCAAGGTTGTCGTGGTTGGTCTTTCGGATCACGAGAGGGTCGTCGGGCGAGAGAACTACGACTTTTACTGCTTCCTCATCTGGCCGTTTATCGAGGCCAGTTGGCTCGCGGCAGTCTCTCTGATGGGCCTGACGCCACCTCTTGGCCAGAAGGGTGACATCTGGATCGAGGTGGCAAAGGCCCAAAGCAGCGCCCAACTGGTAAGCGTAGTTATGTGACGGTCTTTCAGGTTTAGTCGGCTAACAACTCCCCAGCTCGGCAAGACACTCTACCATCAAGGCGACCTCAGCTACTTTGAGGCGGTTAACAAGGAGACGCTGAAAAACGCCTTCCAGCGGTTCGAGGAAGAAGGCATTCTGCAGGTCGTCAAGTCCAAGGACCCCAAGGTCCCTCCGCGCCTGCGTCTCGATCCCGAGTGGCGCCCTTCCCGCGACCCCGAAACCGGCAGTCTGAACGCGCCCGGTCGGCTCTGGGACTTCACCGAGAAGATCGCCTCGAGCCGACGAGAGGGCAAGAACCGTCGTGACGGGGCCACCGTCAGCACCCGTGTGCTGCGCCTGACGGACCTGCTGGGAAGAAAGCTGTTCGATGGCGCCAGGAACATTGATGGCAAGGGCGTGTCGCCGACGCTGAGCATAGAAGACGCGCGGCAGCTCAAGCGGAGCATCCAGGAGCAGAGAAAGCGCCGTTCCTTGGAGAACCGCGCGCACTTGTAAATGATGTACTATTGTAAACGCCTAGAGCGTGGTATGATATTATGATGTATCCGTTTTGGGATCGAGCATGGCATTCCCGGGTGGTGTTCGAGAGTTCTAATGTAGCACCATGCAATTTAATTAAACAAAAAGTTCAAGTAGTGGTTGTGCCCCCCCCCCNCATGCCCGCGGCTTCGGCCAGCTTTTAATCTTTTTCATTTATTGGGTGTTTTGGTTGGGCTTGAGAATGATGTTGTCGATAAGTCGCACCGCCGGCCCGTTGCTGTGGCCAAGGTCCTCGCCCGGCTGCGGCTCCTCCACCGGCAGCATCTTGATCGCGCCGCTGAGGATTCCGCCCTTTGTCGGCACGACCGTGTTGATCTCCTGCATGGAGCCCGGGTCCGCCAGCGAGATGTAGTCCACCTCGAACATGACCCTGTCCTTTGGCGCCAGCTTCGACTGCTCCGACAGAACGGCGGCGGCGACCTGGTTCGCGGCGCCAAGAATCGCCTCGCGGTCGAGCGCGCCCCGCCGGTATTGTTCCTCGGCCGCCCCGAGGGCACGGCTCAGCACTGTGGCGACCTTGCGCCTCCGCTCGCCGAGGTACACGTTGCGCGAGCTGAGCGCGAGGCCGTCCGCCTCGCGCATCGTGTCCCCGACGATGACCTCCGTCGGCAGCATGAAGTCCTCGACCATGCGGCGGATGATGACGGTCTGCTGGACGTCCTTCTGGCCGAAGTAGACGCGTTCGGGCTGGACGATGTTGAACAGCTTCATGCACACCGTCGCGACGCCGCGGAAGAAGGTCGGCCGGCTGGCGCCCTCGAGGACTTGGCCGACGGGAGTGATGGTCACGAAACTGCCCTTGCTGTCGACCTCTTGGCCGGGGAAGCCCGAAGGGTACATCTCGGCCGTGGAGGGCGCGAAGACGGCGCTGACGCGGCCGAGGTTGGCACCGTCGTCCGCCAGCTCGCGGTCGAGGTCGCGCAGGACGTCGGCGTCGCGGGCCCAGGTGACGGGGTACGAGGCCAGGTCCTCGGAGGCGCCGAACTGGGCCGGGTTGACGTAGAGGGAGACGACGACGTGGTGGTTCTCGCGGGCGGCGGCGCGGATGAGCGAGAGGTGGCCCTCGTGCAGGGCGCCCATCGTCGGGACGAGGCCGACGGAGCGGTAGTTTACGACGTGCGGACGGCGCCAGGTGCGGAGGGCCGAGACGGAGCGGAAGACGCGGATGGGGCTCGAGGGGAGGGTCTCGGGGCCGGATGAGGAGGAAGAGGAGGAGGAGGAGGAGGAGGAGGAGGAGCATGCTGTTCGGAACTGCTGATGTTGGTGAGCGCATGCGGCGGCGGCGGCGGCGGAGCCGGGACTTGCGCCCGCGACGCGGAGAGTGCGGGCGAGCATCGTGGGCTAGGGAGATTCGGGTTGGACGACGAGGGATGGCGACAAGGTGTTTTTAGCGAGGTAGGAAAGGGATTGTGGCCATTGTGGTGGCGCAATGGCTTATAGAAGTCGACGGACCAGTGTGATGATTTCTGCGGCGGAGTTTTAGGGACGGAGGAGAGGGAGAGGAGGGTTTGTGGATAGGGGAGGGTCCTCGGTGACTGCGGTGAGCTCGGTGAAGGAGGGGAGGCTCAGGAGAGGAGTGAAGCTTGTATGGATCTTGGCACGTGAAGTATCTGACGTAAGCATTTTGGGAACCTGGATGGCATTTTCGCGAAGGGGTTGGAATGCAGATCAGCTAACCGAGATTCTACCAAGTCCTCGGCTTAGCTAATCATCATGAATTCGGGTAATTACCTATGCGACCCTCGGGGATTTCGCAGCGTTATCCACTGAATAACCTCTCTAAGCTTCCCGCTGTCACAGCCATTCTTCATGCTGACACTCTTTCTTCTTCTTCTTACCCTCCGACACGGAACGGAGCAAAGATCAACTCGGAAGAGTAGGGGAGATGCAAAAAGATTAAAAAAACAAAAAACGAGAGGCCATCCTTCTGTACGACATGTAACACGAAAAGCAAAAATGCCAGGTCAATCCCTCGTACAGCATGACACCATAAGAGGGAACCCGTGCAACGCGAGCATGCGAGATTGCCGTCAACCTACGCTTTTCTGGGGCACGATCTCACTCATACCCGATGCCGTCGTCTCGCCGTCTTCTTTTTCTTTCTCGCAGCCTAAAATTGGTTCCGTGCTTCCGACCTAGACCAACCTGGAGCTCTAGGATACCCCCCCCCCCNCCTTGATACAGCTTTTTCGAGTCTCCCGTTTCACTCCTGGAGACGGGTATCTCTTGGCATCTCGGCTGAGATGTAGCAGAAGTCCGCCCGAGTTCTCCCTTTTCGCCCAGATACCTAGAGTAATATCCTACCGGGCACTTCAGAGTTCAGACGAGCGACGCGGGAGATCGAGGCTCGGCTTTGACGCAGGTGGCTGCAGCGAGGGATGACAGCCAATCTCCCGGCCGATGCTTGTGTGACCGCTGCCCAGCACACCAGGAGGACTCGAGACCCGAGAGGTGGCCGGCTGGCTGTGTGATCGCCCGGAAGACGGGGCCGTGTGCGCGGGGGAGTGTGGCACAGGAGACTCGAGACGCACCATCTCTCCCGCCAAGCTGCCCGATCAGCCTGGGCGTCGGTTGCAGATGACTGGCCCGCGTACTGACAGGACCGAAATCCGAGTATCAGGCCGGCCACTTGGTGCTGGTTCCACCAGGCTTCGACGAGCTCAGCCGTCGGGAGAGCTCTACGAACACTACCTCTCAGGAGACGGGTCGTTACGGCCTGGACTTTACTTGAACAGCAGCTTCGGGAGCCCCTTGGAAATGCCAGCTGCGAGCAAGGCGATCCCCAATACCTGACGGAGCAGCCCATCCTTTCTTTCTCGCCTAGGTATGCAGGTCGTCAATCACTGCCTTGCTGGAGTGCGACCCTTGATTGCGGGTTGCGGGTTGCGGGTCGGGGGGAAAAAGACAGAACCAGGTATGGCGACAGCGTCACGCATCGCAACGAGATCCTGTTCTGGTACTCTTCTGCTACGGCGTACAGCATTGGGTGGTACGAAGCTGGCTGCTGATTTTATACAGCATTCCTGTTGCCCCACCGCCAAAAAGGCCAACACAACCTTGTGTATCTAGCTCGCTGAGCAACGAGGTCGGTCTTTTGATGTCGATGTGTTGGGATGCGATGGTCGTTCGTACTCGCTTTTCTTGAGCAGTCTCTGACGCCCAGCCATCGGGTCTAAGCATCTCCCCGCGTGGCTTTGGCGACTTTTGTTTCAGCCTGGTTCGTCTGGTGCAGGTTTCGCACCGCTGGGCGGTAATACATGGCGAACCCGCCAACGCGGTCTTCTTGGTCGTCTTGGCACTCAAATGCAGCTGCTCGTCACGGACCTGTTGTTAAATCAGGGTAAGAGGGCCTATCAGTAGGCAAGTTTCGGCAGAGTGAGCGGCCGGGGCACAATGGCTAGGGGGACGATGGTTGACCACTGTGTGCGTCCCCGGGTGGTGGACTCTTCCTACTGACGATTGGGCACCCCGGAGAAGTGCGAGACCAGACGGATATCGAGAGGGTGGCCAAGCCGACCCCGGTCCCCATACTTTCGCGGATGACGGATAATAAGGAGAAGAAGGACAACGGAACCCGGTCGAAGTAACGCCATGTACCTGTCCTGGGATAGTTGCCGCGCGAGTGGGCTCTTTTGGCCAGCGCAAGACCAAACGAAACATGGGCAAAAGCTTCCGTCCGAAACAGCCCTTGTTGATAATCCATGGTTATTTTGGCGCAAAAAACCGATATCGACATGGCAAAAAGAGACGAATGGTTGTTGCCCAAGTTGTCGCAATGCGGAAGCCATGCGGCCGCTAAGGATTTGGGACGTTTCTTCGCGGGCCTTCATCGCCGCACGATTGTTTTCCCTCCATCTTCGCTCGGTCATGCTTGTCAGTGACCTCATCACCTGTACAGCCAGGCCAGATTTAGCAGCTGGGGGAGTCGTAAGTGGCTGCGGGTTCGCGTATTCGAACAGCGGACATTTTCTTTGGGGATCGACGTACCCGGCATGGGAAGAGGGCGCGCTGGG
>NWBT01000047.1:1655470-1671789 GCA_003386485.1 Colletotrichum lentis
GGGTTGGATTGGCTCAAACACGTACTGTGGTCATCGGGGTCGGCATGGAAGAGGTGTCTGTACAGGTCCGTGTTCTTGGTGGCATTCTCAGTCCACATGTTCCACAGGTCGTCGCTCATCGGGTCCTCAACGAATTTCCACGTCTCGTCACGGTCCCACGCGTCGTTGGGCGAGTGGTCGGGCGGTCGCGCGTTGGGGTCTTCGGACCCGTCCAGGTCCTGTGCGGGGAGCAGGCCGAGGTGCTCGCGCCACAGGTATCGTCGCAGCGAGGTCGCGTGCCACCCGGCCTCGAACGGCTTCCCGTCCATGGTGCTGGGCACGCGCTTTGTGTCCTCCATGACGATGCTCAACTCGCTGTCGTGGTAACCGAGCTGGCTGCGGTCGTTGAGGTTGCTGGAGCCGCACACGACGATGCGGTCGTCGACGATGAGGAGCTTCGAGTGGATGTAGAGCTCCTCCTGGATCCAGTTGCGGATCTCCGTCTCAGGATCTTCGTCGTCCCACGGCTCGTCCTCAATGCTGCCGGAGTTGGCCATGGCGTGGTGGGCGACGGAAAACTCGCCCTTCAGCTGGCTGTCGCCGAGGCTGGCCTCGAACCGCCGTTTCGCGTCCAACGCGCTCGCCGCCACCGCCTCTCGGCCCGCGCCCGTCTGCTCGGCCTTGCCGCCCATGTGCTCGTCGCGCTCCTTCTGGGTGGGATCCTGCGACCCGTGGATGCCTGCGCCCATGACCTCCTCTGCCTGCGCACGCTGGACCTCGGCGTACTTGACGCCCGTGTCCTTTTCTCTCTTGTCCACCGACGTTGTCTTGTTCAGACGGTCATAGGAGCGCAGGTTGAAGAAGAAGATGTGTTGCCTGGGATCGACGCCCTCCTTCTTGACCTGCTCGAAGATGGAGTGCTCTCCACGGCAGATGGATTTGTACTGATAGTCCATGATGGCACGGGTGCCCGTGGCGGCATCGTCACGCAGGTCGCCGGCGAAACCGGGAACGGCGGGGATGAGGATGATGACGCGAAACTTGCGACCCTCCTTGCCGGCCCGGACGACGGCGTCGACGATGGCACGGCCGATGGTGTTGCGGATGGGCGTCTGCTGGTCGCCCGTCGCCGTGATGAAGAACTGGTTCTCAATGTACACAAAATGCTCGGCCTTGCTGATGATCTCGGCGTAGGCGTTTTGGATCGAGTGGTCCGTCAGGATGCCGCTGGACCAGTCGGCGCTTGAACGCACAATCTGGGCATGCATAGTCCCCTTGTTCTCCAGGTTGTGCAGGCTCTGCTCGTTGAGGGGGTGGGTGAGATATTCTCCAACGGGATGCTTAGGCCGTTGGACCCCCACAAGATCCTCGTCGTCGCCGAGACGCCCGCGCAACTGAATCCAATCGAAACGGTCGTCGCGTTTGTACTTGTCGCGCTTCACAAAGTTCCAGCGCAGCACGAAATGCTCGGCAATGTCATAGACACACGGCCCGACGAGTCCCATAGAAACGTCGTGCCAGGGCATACGGCCATACTCGGTCTTGCTCAGCTCGTTCTGCTTCCAGTCCTGGACGTTCTGGAAGTCCATGATTCGGTTGTTGTTGAAGTCCTGGCCCGGCCAGACTTCGTTCTGGACACCCTCGGGGTGGACGTCGGCCAGGGGATGGGTGTGGCTGTCCCAGCGACCGAAGCAGAGATCCAGGCCGCCGATGAAGGCTGTGGCGTAGTCGATGACGATAAACTTTTCGTGATGGGCCCAGTAAAAGGTCATGTCGGCGCCGTTGGACATGAAGTTGTGGTCGGGATGGCGCATGATCTTGATGTTGCCGTAGCCGGGTGTGCCCTCGGGACACAGGGACTGCAGCGCATGCTTGGTGTGGGCCGAGTTGCAGGTCAGGGCAGCCTCAACCTCGCGGTAGACGATGATGTAGATCTGGACGCCGGCCTCGGCGCGGCGCTTCAGGACCTGATCGAGCCTCCATTCCTGGTTGAAGTAAGGGGGGCGGCGCAGGAACAGCTCGGGCGACAACCACCAGTCGCAGATGTAGATGGTCTCCTTGGCGGCCTCGAGGGCCTCAGAGACGGCCCAGAAGTAGTCGCGGCCGTCAACATACCACTTGATCAGATTGCCGTCGCGCTCCGGGAAGAAGGAGTTGAAGCGGTGCTCCTCGGCGATCTTGGCTCGCTTGTCGTCCGTGGCCTTTTCGTGCTCCTCGTCGTGGCGGTGATTGGCGTTGAACTGCGGGTGGGTCACGTCAGTGTCAGGTCACTTTCGGTCTCTTGGTCTCTTGGTCGCGCGGGCCGAGAATAACTTGACGAGTGCTTGTCTACGGGGAAAACGCGAAGAGGGGGGTGGCTTACGAGGTTAGCGAGCTTGCCAATCTGGTGTTTCTTGTGAACAATATGGACCTTTGCGTCGTGGAGATGGGTCCCTTCGAGCTTCTCTTCCAGCTCGCGGAAGGGCTTCTTCAGCTTGTCCATGAAGCTATCGCCGCCCTCCTTCTCCTTCTCCTTCTCCTTGTGGCCATGGTCGCTGGTCGTCATAAGCCCCATGATGGCAGTGTGGAATGGGGGTCACTAGGTATCGAACTGAAGGGTATGCAAGCCGTGTGTCTGTGTGTCTCTCTGTCTCTGTCTGGAGTGGTATCTCTAGGTCATGAAATCTCGTGGCTTATTGTGGAGGGGTATCATGGGATGCGCGGGGTAGATCAACTGGTGGCGAGTGCGACGAGTCGAAGCATGCCGGTCATGCAGAGCAACGGCAACTCGCAAGGGGAAATTGAGCTTGAATTGGGAGCTTGAGCTTGGGCTTGATCTTTGGGGGGGGAGGTCGGAGAGGAGAGGAGAGAAGAGGAGTAGGACAAGACGGAGGAATGGCAACGAGAACGGCGCGAGGGAAAAGCTTAAGAGAAAGCTTGAATCTTGGGCTATGTCATCCGCCAGATGGGACTAGCAGCAGCAGCAGCAGCGGCAGCAGCGGCAACAGCAAGGAAGGTCGACCGGAAGCAGGATTGCGACAGACAAGAAAGAGGGTAAATCGAAGGACCAAAAAAGTGTGGGCGCAACGCAAAGTTAATGCTGGGGGACGGAGGGACTGGGGGCCGGGTCGAGTACACTACACAACACGACACGACGTTTTGCTGGTGGTGAGACTAGGAGGCTAAGCCGCCAGTGCTGGCTGGTACTTGTGCTAGTGCTGGGATCAAGCTGGATCAAGCTGGGCCAAGCTGGGCGCGAACAATGGATGTCCCTCGACTCGACGGTGCCGGTGCACATTGCTCGTTTGCTGACTTGTCTGCGCGCTGTTGATAGGTAACTGTAATGGACGGTATGGCGGGGCAGATCTGACGATCCTCTGGGCCGGACGACTCGAATTCTCAGGCGGCAGCCATGGCCCCCCCCTGGTCTCGCGCGACCTAAGACTCCATCGTGTTCTCTCTCTCTCTCCTTGTGCCTGTGGTGATCCGGATGCGAGATGTGAGACCATGGTGGGGTGTCGGGGGTGTCGAGGATGTCAGGGACATGACCAAATGCAGCCAAGCTCGCCCCCCGTTTTCTTGTCTAGGACAGCTGGAGGACTGGGAGACTAAGGTCTCTGTCTCTGTGGCCCGTACGGATACAGACGAAGGAGGTGTGGCCATGACGGACCCGATATGCAAAGCCGCGCGTCGCGTGCCTCGGCCAGCCGAACTAGAAGTACCAGTCTATCTCTGCCACCTCGTGGCTTGGGTCACTTCTCGACTAAGCCAGGAAGTGATCGCGTGCTCTGCTCTCTTCTCTCTGCTCTCTGGGGGAAGCTCATTGGGAGGTACGAGTATCCGTACTGCTGGACATACAGAACGGGGAGTGGGACCATTGGACTAAAAAAAAAAAAACGGTAGGACCCAATCAATAAACCTCGCCGAATTCGTCTGCTTCCGTTCTCTCTGTCGCCGTCATACGATATACGGTTCGGTTCGGTTCGTCTGAGGAGCGGCTGAAAAAAAGACAAGACAAAAGGCTGAGTTGCGGGAAACGCCAAAAGAACGATTGCCCCGCGCGCTCGGTGCGCCGGTAAC
Source organism: Colletotrichum lentis (assembly GCA_003386485.1). Taxonomy (NCBI): domain Eukaryota; kingdom Fungi; phylum Ascomycota; class Sordariomycetes; order Glomerellales; family Glomerellaceae; genus Colletotrichum; species Colletotrichum lentis. The sequence continues at coordinate 1,659,509 of NWBT01000047.1, forward strand.
AGGGAAGACGCCTCGGCCGACAATGATGAATTGGTCAAAGTAACGCCGCCATTGGCCAGAAGCTGGCACCTGTGCCCATTATATGACGTCATTACTGCTTGTAGGTCACTCATGATTGGTGATATGAAGCTGATAGGTGGGTCTTATCGATAAGCTACTGGTCGGAGCTCCCCCCCAAACTTGGTCTTTTGGTCTCGAATTGCGCCTGTGAAACCTCAACATGCAGTGCAGTCAGCGGTGCAGTGTCTTGCATCAAGCAGCCTTGTCATAACTCATTGTCCCTCCTGAGTCTCGGCACCCAGACGAAAACCAGCCTGGCAAAGTGCCGAGGTGCCGAGTGCATCCTTGTCGTGGTTGTCATGGTGCACGGGACGAAGTGCCATGCCGTGGCGCCATTCGAGTTGAGTGGAGGCGGGAAGAGAACCTTGAATTTAGGTACGATGTACGGATAAACAACTTAGGTTCCCGGCCGACCAACCTCGATGACATTGTCTGTGACGTCAGGCTGGCAGGTCATCGTGCTATCCAGGAGCCGCCCCCTTGCGCTCAGCAGAGCGAGCCTTTTCTCCAGGCAGGTTCAAGTCGCATTTGACCATATCTTGGACTGTCCAGGATGTAACTATAAGTGTGTGAAAAGCCACAGAGCTACCAAGCTGGCTCGGCCACCAGCCAGCCGCCCTCTACCACACACCATAAGATGTCATTGGTATCTCATGCCAACTCCGAACGCCCAAATATCAAAGGGTAGATACATGATTAAAGTCGCGAATGAAGCTTAAATTAAGGCCTGGCCAAACTAGCTTGAAAACCACCCCAGTCAGAATCGATCGGCCACAAGTGTCTTCCCCTGGCTCTGGCTGTGTGTGCTTGGTCTCGGCGCCCGATCCGCACGATCCAATCGTGATATGTCTCGATTGAAAGGTGTCGAGCGTGGGCATCCCACGTGTGTGCTCGTTCTCGCATGGGGTGCGTAGGCCGTCGTGCTGGAAAGCCATTGGGCTTCTAATTATCCTCTTTTGCCTTGGTTCCAACGGCCAAGACTGAGACACCATGCCCCGCCGAGACAGCGATTCAGTGAAACACCAACGCCCGGATGTCGATGCTCTGCCGACACTCCATGTCGTCCATGTCCGGGTCGCGGAACGCGCAGTGAGCCGCCCGTCTGACCACGGACGCGTCCGAGTCGAAACACTTGATGAGCAACGGCTCGTCTGGCCGCTGCCTGTTTTTAAAGTACCAGCGGTGCGCCGGGTTCGGCTTGATGGTCCACGTCTCGGCGCGGTGTCTCGGGTAGATGATGGCGCCGGGGACGAGGTCCTCCTCGGCGACCGTGTTCCCGTCGGCGACGGCAAGCGGGTCCTTTTGGACCGTCCTGATGGGCCGCCAGATGTTGATAATTTGGAAGCGGCGCTTGAGGAGTTCGTCGGCCTCGTCGCCGAGGTGGTGCCTCGCCATCATAATGGCGCCGTCGTACGACTGGTCGACATGGGCCTTGTACAGCGGGCCGCGGTGCTCCGTGTTACGCTCGCCCAGTGTGTGCCAGTTGGCCGGGCCCCGACGGATCTGGTGGTTGAAGATGACGACCCGGCTGGCCCCCGTGCTGGTTCGTCGAGGACCCAGGTGAGCATGGGAGGGGTTTCGTTGAGAGACGGCCCACACGCCATAGTATCTATGTACAAACAACCCTTACACCGCCCAAGCCCGCCGCCCACTTGGGCTGAGCGGACGACCTGGCCTGGGCAACGGTTACTGAGATGCCACTCACATGTCCTTGTACACCTTTTCCATCTCGGGGTAGTAAACGGCCTTGACCCGCTCCTCGTCGACAAAGTCCTTTTCGGCGCTTGTGTGACGGATGTACTGGAAGCCGTGCGTGTCGAGGGCGAACTTGTCCCCGTCGCCCGTGATGTCGGTCACAGTCATGGTCCGAGGCGTCATTTTCCTCTCATTCGTGACTTTTTGACTGCAGAGAAGCAAGGGCATGAGTAGGGTACATGACCATGGATGGGTAGGGGAAGCATTGTCGATGACAGTACGGATATTTCGGAGCAAAGAGGATAGATATGGCGACTGAAAAGGCGGCTTACCCCCCTACGATGATTGGGGTTGGAGGAGACCCATCGCCGGGGTCGTCGTAGTAGTTGATGGTGGTGACAACCGTGCGGCGGGCCGTGTCTGGCAAGAGCTGTTGCTGTGTCGTCCCCAGAGCCATGGTGGTGGACGGGGAGAGCACGATGATGTGATTCTTGATATCGGGTCTCGTCTCTCAACTCTCAGGGGGGGGGAGGGGGTGGCGGGCTACGTTATGGATAGCACTTTATCTCGGAATAACGACTGCGGTGGGAGACTCGGTTCGTCCCACTCGGCAACTTTGTTGTGCGTGAACCACGGAACCAGAAAGATGAGATGAACCAGATGAAGACCACGTAGGGCAGATGCAGGAACGCAAGGGAGACTGTTCACCAGTTTTGTTTAAACTGCCGTATCTTGGACATGCTGTAAGCTAGCTAGCTACCTGGGTACGGAGTGCCTAAGAGAGACAGCGGATAATGGGGAGGGGAGACCCTGAGCTTAGCCGGCAACAGAGCACCTTGTGACTGGCAGGGAAGAGGCCTGACTGGACGGAGCTCCGCCTTTTCCTTTTTCCGCGACCCCGCGATGCAATGTGTGAGTGTTGCTGAAGACACCGTACAGATCGAGGGCGGTGACGCGCTGTTTTGGCCCGTGTTTCTGGTTGAGCCGGAATGAGGGGTAGCTTAGCTAACACTGTGCGGTACGTATCCCCGACGATCAACTTGTTGCAGCGCCACTGTTGGACCCTCAATGCCTCTCTCAGGTCCAGCCTGTAAGGGGCCCCCCTACCTACCTACCTAGTGAGCAGTGCTCCAGTGGAGCCACTCACGTCTCAATGTGGCCTGTAGGCTGTCCGAGCCTCTGAGATGCGAGAGGGTTCCCCGCCGTGGCTGCCGCTGGCTGCGCGTGCTTGACCGCCCCTCGGTTTCCCAGCTGTGGCCTCTCTGCCTGCTGGTTTCTGGGTGCTGTCTCGACATCTTTGGAACTCTCTCTCTCTCTCTCTCTCTCTCTCTCTCTCTCTCCCTTTCTTCTCTTCTCATTCCCAACAATACACTTCCCACTCCAATTGCCCACCTCCTCTTTCAATCGTCAAACAACCAAACAGCCGTTTCGTTCCCTCGAACCACAAAATCAGACACAATGGCAGCTCAGATCCCCCCCGGCGGCACTTACCTTGACACCTTCAAGCAGTCGTTTGTTAACGTCCCCGTCGATGCCGAGAAGGAGAATGCCATTGCCACCACCGAGTTCCTCGACGCCGCTGACTCCTTGACCACCATTTTTGGTATGTTTGCTTGTTTTGTCCCTTTCTCCAGCAAATGGTTACACCGCACATGCACACAATCGTCCTTGACCGCCCAGCATGCTAACAATGAGCCTCCCTGCAGATGCCCTTGGTAGCGTTGCCTTCAGTCCCGTCAAGAACGATATGGGCGGCAACATCAAGGTACGAATCCATCAGTCACTCTCCCAGCGTCTAGTCCCTCCATCGAGTCCTTCCCGGAACCGGAACCTTCGGACGATACCAAGCACCCGTCGTGACCCCGAACAACAGTTGATTTTGTCCCTGTTCTACAGAAAATTCGTGATCGCCAGCTGGCTGCCCCCGGCCAGTCTGCCACTCTCCAGGACCTCGTCAAGAACGAGCTGGCCACCAAGAAGCACACCGCCACCGAGGGCCTCCTCTGGCTGACTCGGTAAGTCACCCAAGTCTTGGATGCGTACACTATAGCACACGAAAGCATATGAACATATGGGCGAAAAGCACACAAAAGCATATGAACATATGGACGAAAGCTGACAGCAGCCCGTTTTCTAGTGGCCTCGAGTTTACATGCATCGCCCTGAGCCAGAACGTCGCCAAGGAGTCCGAGGAGCTCTCCGACTCCTTCCGCAACGCCTACTCGACCACCCTCAAGCCTCACCACAGCTTCCTTGTGAAGCCTATCTTTAGCGCCGCCATGGGCGCCTGCCCCTACCGCAAGGACTTTTACGCCAAGCTGGGCTCCGACCAGGACAAGATCGCCGCCGAGCTCCGCGTCTACCTCGCCGCTCTCGAAAAGATTGTCGGCATCCTCAAGGGTTTCCTCTCGAGCAAGGACGCCAAGTTCTAAGCCCGGCCATTAGGACCACCATCACTGCCACTACCGGCCCCTTTGCCATGTGCCCCGGCCGAGATTTAAAGACAACAAAAGGACAGAAACAAGAACGAACAATGACGATATGATGGAAGACAAACATCATGTCTGTGTCAATGTCAGCTGCGGTGCGAAGTACACCGTCAGCCACGAGCCAGTTTACGCAGCCTAGAAATGAAGTATTGCCTCGAAGCTTAAACAAAGCTGGTCTTGTTTGTTTTTGAGCCATGTGAGCCAACTCACCCAGACATGATTCTACACAGTTGCTCTTTGACACGAACAAGTCAACCAATCAACTGCCGACCATGCGAACAACAGTTCGAGGCTCGGATAGTGATAGACATACATAACCAACCCTGCTTTCACATGCCTGAACGTGGAAACTGGCAACTCGATCAACAACTAAATATTGCAAGACGTGCAATACTGTCGTAATCCCAATCTTCCTATTCTTGGCGTCGGAACATGTCTTCTATTCCACCTCCCGCCCCAGACCTCGACCGATTAAGCAAACTGCCCACTGAACTCTACGTCATGGTGCTTGAAGAGATAGGCAAAGAGACCGTAAGAAACCAGCCCAGGAACTGCCTACGCCCCTCACGTCCGGTCTGGGCATCGCTGCCACCGGGTTTCCCACCCTCATGGGCCTTGGGCCTTGAGGAAGCAGCCACCAATGCCGATGCCGAGCAGCGTATGGACTTCATATACCCCTCTATGGACCTGCTGAACGCAAGTACAATCAACAGAGAATATAGTGGTAAATATCTCCGGATCGCTCTTCGATTGGATGCTGAGAGCGAAAACCCAAGGGCCATCTATCACGCCGCTGTGAACAACCACAATACCCTTCTCCGCCAGGCTCTCGGCCAGGACAGGGCCCGGCCAGATTATGTACCCCACGGCCTTGCGCTGCCCTTGATCACGCCGCTGATGCTGGCCGCCGTGCAAGGGAACGTAGAGGCCGTCGATCTGCTTCTCGGCCATGGTGCAGATCCTGCCTACGAGTTCCACTCGGCTGGTTTCAACGTCTGGCGACCTAGACCTGGACTCTTCAGCACGAGCTACGACACCATGCTGAAGGACCCGGAGGATGTAGCTGTTGTGACCATGGTGACCCCCGCCCATTGTGCCATGGCGGCTGTCCAGAATGCCGACGAAATCGCCACCAAGATACTGCGCAGAGCTCCGGATGAGTTCTGGCCAAAGTCCACTGACGCGGATAGCAAGCTTCTCGCCTATGCGGTCGCTGCGGACCTGGTTAATCTCATCGAAAGCTTTGTGGCTTGGCGCGCAGACTTCAACCACGGCGGCCTCACAGTAGACTCCCTATCTATCCCCGTCCTCCATCACGCCGTCTCGGGCGCAATGGTCAGGAAACTGCTCGATCTTGGCGCGCCGCTTCACACGCCACCCCATGTTGGGCTCAATGCTCTACATGCCGTCTGCCTCCGTTCGACCGACTGCCATACCGCGATCGAGGAACTCGTCCGCCGCGGTGTTGATGTAGACGAGGCCACGGCGGGCGGAAGACAACGCAGCACTCTCATCACCACCCGCCCGCGTCTTCTCGCGAGAACCCCTCAGACTGCTCTGAACTTGGCCTGCAGGCGTCTCAACCTTCCGCATATCACGGCGCTCCTGAACCTAGGCGCGAACCCTCTGGGTGTGGCTCAGGAATCGAAGACACCGCACTGCGACCAGGACAATGGCGAGTTCCGCATGGTCACGCCATTTCACGACCTATTTCTCCCCGATGACCTGTCAGAAAGCCCCGTTGCGGGCAGAGGTACTGCGTTGCGAAAGACTCTCTACCAGGTCGTTCGGGGGATGCTGGCACACCCCCACGGCCGACGGGCGCTGTCGCTCAGACAGAGCGTCCGTTTCGATACACGGGACGTGGATTCCAAAATCGACCAGAGGTATTGGGTCGAAAGGAGCAACATGAAGCGCGAGGATCACGGTCAGTTCAGCCCTTTTCAACTCTTCTTCATGCGTCCACTGGTAGACGACGAGCGTATCCCCGCAATGATGCTTTCCGCAAGCAAGCCGGAAATCCGACTGCAGATCAACATGAAAACACAGCCGTACGGTGTCACGCCTCTTTTGGCTCTCCTGAGCCATCGCTTCGACCACGGCGTCGGCGAGGAAAGCTTCTACCGACCCCAACTGGTCGAGTGGCTTCTGAAGAACGGCGCCGACCCGAACATAGCCGACAGTGAAGGCTTCACCCCTCTTCACTACGCAGCCTTCTGGCTCGATGACAGGGCCGTCGACTTACTGCTGGCATACGGCGCTAGCGTCGAGAACCGCCGCTTGGTCTTGCCCACGCCCTTGGAGGTGACTCTCGGCCGCGTTTATGCAGAAGACCACGGGATGGTCGACCTGCGTGATAGCATATGGAAGCAGATGGTCAGGCTAGTTGAGCAGGACCGTGAGCAAGGGCCGACAGACATGTTTGGCATCCAGTCCTGCATCAAGCGTTGGCAGCCTGGCGGCCCGCTCCCCCTGTGTAGTCTTCCTGGTTTCGAAGTCAAGTTCAGACGCTATGTCTCGAGCGGCGTCTTCAACTATGACGACAGCGGCGATCAGAGCCTGCACGAGGAACTACGGAAAATGGGTCTTGTTCCGGCGTTGAATCAGCATGCACTCGAGCGCAAAGCGCGCATCTTTGAGGTCCTCTTACAGGCCAAGGGGACTTTCCCTTTGCCCATCCCGAGGTGGTATAACGGTTCTCAAGGTAAGGTCTACAGGAACAGCGTTCTCGACTGGGCGGCCGTGACGGGCCAGCACCAGTATTTCCTCGAGAGGCTTTGGTCAATGGGCGGGACGGAGTTGGTCGGGGACGTCCGCCCCTCGTTCGAGTACAAGACTATGGGTTGGGGAGAATCCCGCGAGAACTGGGACCGTTACAAGAGGTTGGTCGTTGGACATTCCTTGTATCGATAAAAGAGACTCGTTTTCCCCACGGGGAGGCGGCCATTGATGTAAGTCTTGTGGTGATGTTGGTAGATGCTTGGATGTGCTTGGTCTGTCTCTTCCTCCTGTCTAAACAGGTTTGCGTTCGTGGCTGGTCATGTTTGATGGTTTATTGGATCACTCCCACTATGAGCCAGTACTCCTCTGGTAGGACTTGGAGGCATCCATCAGCTTGCCATCTTTCGCCATGCGTTGATGTCGTTCACGTCACAAGCGTTTTTGATAAACGTGGCAGAGCATGTCAAGGTTGGGCATGACCACGGCCAAGCTTTCAACACGTGATGCCGTACAGACATGGCGAAAGGAAAGAAGGGGGAATCGCAAGGCAGGTCGCCTCACCTAACCCATGGGCGAGTGCAACCCAGACAGAAAGCAACACCCTCTCGGGAGCGTCGTCCACGAGCCTGTTGAACGGAGGCAGGCGTTCGTGAGCGGGTTGTCGTCCCGCAGACGCCACGGAGACGGGACCAGCCGTAGGCGGAGCTGCCTAGGTACGGCTTCGAGACGTCCGGGCCAGCGAGCGGGCAGTGGGCCGAGTAGGCCTCGGTCTCCCCCGTCGTCAGAAGTACGAGGCGTCGATGGCGTAGAGGCCAGAGTTTCTATTAGGAGGGTGGATAACAGGGACAACTTCCGTCGAGAGGGATGATCGTGTGTGTGTGTGTGTGTGTATGTGTGGCGCAAACGACAGCTTGCCGATTTGTATGAGCGTCAGCACCCCCGGCAAGCCGCTCGCTCACTCTAGATCAAGTGAATTACATGCAGGATCATCATCTCATTACATCGTACTTCTGACACCTAGTCTACCAGTTTCCCCCCCCTTCTCTCGTCTATCCCTTCTCTGGAAAACTCCTTTAAACAACCGTCGTGAAGATTTGCATGGTGCCCTTAGTCTCCCACTTGGCCTCGATACCGTGGGCGATGAAGAAGATGTAGCCGGCCTTGACGTCGAACCTCTTTCCACCGGCCTCCAAGACGCCCTCGCCGTCGGTGACGATGGCCACCGCGGGTCCCTCGCCCGCCCGGATGACCTCGGTCCCATTCTCCGTGTCCAAGTCCGTCTTGAGCATGTCGAACTCGCGCAGCGGCGGCGGGTACACGACCGTGCGGCCCCGGGCGCCGCGCGGGCTCGGCTCGGCGGGCAGCAGCACGTCCTCCCTGCTGTGCGCCTGGAACGTCAGCGTCTTGGTGAAGAGGTCGACGTTGTCCCGGTCGCCGGGCGGGCAGAAGCCCGTGTTGAGGACGTTGTTGGAGCGCGCCATGCACTCGACGATGTCGCCCGACAGGTAGGCGTGGATGCCGTCGGCGGGGATGTAGAGGGCGTCGCCGGCCTCGAGCGTCAGGAAGTTCATGCACAGCAGCGCGACGAGGGTCCCCGGGTCGCCGGGGCCGTACTGCTCCTGCAGGAGGGGCAGCAGGTCGGCGACGTAGGCGGCGGCGGCGGCGTTGTCGCTGAGGTCCTCGCGCGGGATCTCGGCGAGCGCGCGGGCGGCCTCCGCGACGGCGGCCTCGTCGGCCAGCAGGATGCGGCGCGTCACCTCGCGCAGCGTCTCGTCGGTCCAGGCCGAGGTGCCGTCCGGGACGAAGGGGCGCAGGGCGGGGATGTTGAAGACGGGGGAGATGCGGTCGAGGGGCTTGAAGCCGGCAAAGACCTCGAAGCGGCCGAGGGCGACGGCGATCTCGGGCTTGTGGTTCGAGTCGGTGAAGCGGTCCGGGTCCTGCTCGTGCAGCCGGCGGGCGAGGGACTTGTTGGGGTGGATCTGGAGCGGCAGGGCCTTTGCGATGGAGAGGATCTTGGGCAGGTAGGGGAGCTGGGCGTCGAGGTCCCGGACGACCCTGGGCCCGAGCAGCGTCTCCTTGTTGCGGTCGAGGACGTCCTTGAGCAGCTCGCCCGTCTCGAGCACGCGGGCGGGGAAGTCGGGGTAGTCGCCGAACCACATCTCCGAGTAGGCTTCGCCGTCGTCGATCCTGAAGTCGCCGGGCGAGTTTTCGCAGAGGCGGGCGGCAAGGGAGTCACGGCCCTTGCGACCCCAGCCGTAGTTGTTACATGTGCCGCTCAGCTGGAAGACTGTGCTTTGTGAAGTCATTTTTTTTCTTTTTCTTAGGATGCTGTTGTGTTGTTGTTGTTGTATCGAGTTGTTGTTGATGTTTCGAGTTGTTGTTGATGTTGTGTTGGTTTCCGGTGGTATTTTGGGTCAAACAATAGAGAGTCGACCAGTGGGGGGGGTTTAGGGGCTAAAGATAGATTCTGATTGTTCGAGAAGGGGTTTGAGAAGGTTGCATGTCTCGTGCTGGCCTGCTGTTTTGTATCAAGACCGAAAAGGTGACTGATCTCATGGCTTGGGACATGGCTGGGCAACGAACCAAGTGACGGCCGGTGACGTCGGCTTGGATTGACGCAACAGGGTCGTCATAGAAGACCAAGACACCGGTAACCGCCCGGGCCCCTCCGGATCTACGCCCGGGGCCCACAGCGATGGGGGCTCGGCGGGCCGTGGCGAACGAAAAGCCGGATCAGGCCCTCCTCCGGTGGGCCGGCGGCAATCCCGGAGTGGACGACGCTGCATTTGCCTCGGATTGCCTCCTTACGCCGCAGTCTGGATAGGTAGTGGGAACTCCTGGGCTGTAATGAATTGGCTTGAATAGTAGAGGCAGGACGAAATGCCATGCAACAGAACATACTGCCTCATCTGGCGTACCACTCCGACTTGGACGCACTTCATCATGCAACCAGGGCCTGATATATTGGTGAGTTGAAAAGGGGAGAATGGATAGTCAGACATTTTCCGGGGCTTCGTTCTTGATACGAGTGAAAATTTATCGAGCTGGTGGTGCACTTACTTGTCTTCCAATCTCACTCATCGCCTTCACTTACTGACTTATACGTTTTCACTCACACTCACCCGCTCGCTCACCCACCCACCCACTCACCCACTGACTAACTCACTCTTCAAAGGCCAAGTGAGATGATACTTGGATACATCACCAAAAAAAAAATAAAAAAATACCCAAAGCCATTTCCATGGCGCAGCCGAAGTACAGTCAACGACCTCACCACATCTCAATTTCCGGCCATGAAATACCGCGAAAGAATCACTTGCCAGTTCATGAACGACAGTCGCAACGGATCGTATTATCATAAAAACTGTCTCTTACTCGTCGCAATGAATCTCGTAAAACTGCGACAGCTCGTCGAACCCGAGCCCGGACCCGGGACCATCCGGCCGGCCAACCACCGCGAAACTGTCTTCCGCCCGGGACTCGCCGCCTGACCGATCGGGCCTCCCGTCGCCCTTGGCACGCATGCCTCCGCCCTTCCGAGACGACGAGGACGACCCGCCCTTGTTCCGACTCCCGTCTTTGTCTTTCTCCCTGGCTGCTCCCCGGCCCCGGCCACGAGCCTTGTTGTGGTCATTGTGCTCCTCGTCATCGCCATCGGCATCGTCGGAGTCGTCGGAGCCGCCGCGGTCTCCCCTGTGAGAGCGATTGCCATTGCCGCCGTTGTCGTCGGCCGCAGCAGTGAAGACGGACCCCTTTGCATGAGGAGATTTAAATGCGTCGAGTGGGACGGCTGCGGGCGACTTTGCGCGTGGAGTAGAGCTTGAGGGAGCGGCCGGCCTTGTTGGACTTCTTGGCCTCTCCGGTTTTGGCGGCGTTGCCGTCGTTGGCGGTGGCATTGTTAGCCGCACCGTCACAGGCACCGGCACCAGCATTCTCATTAGCGTTGTTGTTGTTGTTGTTGTTGTTGTTGTTTTCGTTGCCGGCGGCCGCGTCTTCCTCGTTGGCGTTATCGTTGTTGTTTCCGCCAGCAGCTGCCTCATCTTCAGCATTGTTGTTGTTGTTGTTGTTGTTGTTTCCGCCAGCAGCGGCATCTTCTTCGTTGGCGTTGCCGTTGTTGTTATTGTTGTTGTTGCCGTTGCCGTTGCCGTTGCCGTTGCCGGCGTTCTTCTTGTTGCCGGCATTGCCACCACCAGCGGCTTCTTCCTCGTTGGCAGCGCCCCCCTCGTTGTCAGCGTCGTTGCCGGCGTTCCCGGCATTGCCACCGCCGGCAGCAGCATCTTCCTCATTAGCGTTGTCGTTGTTGTTGTTGTTGTTGTTGTTGTTGTTGTTCTCGTTACCGGCGGCGGCATCCTCTTCGTTGCCGTTGTTGTTGTTGCCACCAGCAGCGGCATCATCTCCGTTGGCGTTGCCGTTGTTGTTGGCGTTGCCGTTGCCTGCGTTCTTCTTATTGCCGGCATTGCCGCCAGCGGCGGCTTCTTCCTCGTTGGCAGCGCCTCCGCCGGCGGCAGCGCCCCCCTCGTTGTTGGCATCGTTGCCGGCGTTGCCGGCATTGCCGCCGCCAGCAGCAGCATCTTCCTCGCCGGCGTTGTTGTTATTCTGGTTGCCGCCCTTGGCTCTGGCACCGCCAGCTCCGGCAGCCTGCTGACCGCCGCCGCCGCCGCCGCCGCGCTTGCGCTTACTGGAATCGAAGACGTCGATGAAGCTGTCGCGGCTTAGGATGGATGGGGTGCCCTCGGTGCTTTTGCGGTCAAGGGCGGAATGCAGTTGCTGGATGACCTCGCCGCCTCCGTCGTTGGCGCGGCGCTGGCGGCCGCGGGCGACCTCGGACGTGGGGGCCGCGACGACGACGCCCGCCAGGACGGCAATGGCTGCGGTTGAGAACTTCATCTTGAAGGAGGGGAGGATGGGAAGATGGGGTTTGTGGGAGCGAGTTGAAAATGAGGGGCTGTGCTTGTGAGAGAGAAACAACAACGGAGAAAGAGAGGAGTATAAAGTACAAGTGAAAAGATTGAACTACTGCCGGAGTAGTGTTTGAAGGGAATGAGACTGGCTCAAAGTGGAGGGAAGACGATGAGAAGCGATGAGGGTGAGGAGCAAGAACTGAAGCACCCTTTCTCAGCGGCCAAGACGTCGACCTTTTTATATCCCATCTCGTCAGGTCGCCCCGACCCGTCAAACAACCCCCCCTTTCCGACGCTTACTCTCCATCCGTGTCTACGCCTTCGTCCGGTGTTCTGGCGCCAGATCCCCTTGGGAGTGGAGTGTCTTCCTCCGTCGCGTGTCGGCTGCACACTTGCGACCGTCATCCCATCCCAC
>NWBT01000047.1:1704086-1728116 GCA_003386485.1 Colletotrichum lentis
GGGGTAACTGGAGGAAGCAACGGGTCGGAAAGTAGTATTTAGTATTGGCAACGGACGACCGGGCGGGGACATACTCATAGGCCTTTTGGATGATGGACCGGAAATTCGACCAGCTGCCGGCGACAGAGCGGTTGAAGATGTAATCAAAGGGCTGGTTCCACTCCCAATCGAGCTCAAGGTCGTCAATCTCGAAACTGCAATTGGCTGGCAATCTAGAAGACAGCGGAAGGGGGGTTATGTTAACGAGGACGAACGAGCACGCGAGTTGGCCATGATGCGTCAAACCCACAGCTCAGGCTGGATAGCACTCAGGTCTACACCAATAACCTTTGGGACATGTCAGTTCTCGACGCCCTCCTGCAAGACTTGGGCATTCCGGCAATGTTTACCTCGGCGCCAGGATATGCGTCAGCTGGCGGAGTAAGAAGTCAGCTCGAACCCAATCTTGCCCCCAAAAACACTGACCAAAGTCGATGGCCCAGATGCCAGTCCCTGTGCCCATATCCAGCACTCTCTTCGCCGTGTGTCTGCCCGGACTTGCTCCCAGCTCCCCGTCCAGGGTTATCAGCCAGATGTGGTGCTGGAGATCTGGTCCGCGTGAGCGTCTCTAGGAACCCTCTGCTTGGTTGGGGGGGGGGCGGTGCATGTGTGCGGGTTTGGTTCTAGCATACCGTAGCGGATAAGCTCTTGCTAGACGTGTTTCCACTGTCAGATTAACAACAAAGTTTCCGAGGTACTACTGTGGTGCTTGCCACAGGACAAAGTACAAAGGGAGGAATGGAAGTATTACATCGTCGTTTGGGTATGCGTATTCTGCCCCTCATTAACACGGTGCTGCACGTCACATCATGGCCGCGACGCCCGTGGACGGATGACTCAACTGCCTCGGCTCACGGAGTGGTATGATCTGCTGTTTTCGAGCTGGTAATCGAGGATGCTCGACGTCAAGGAGAGCAAATCGGTCGGGCCGGTCGCCTGTTGTCGTCAGGTGGGATTCAGCTCGGCCGTGAGGGATATTCTCGTGGTGGCCTAATTACCTCGTCGATCGCGGAGTCGACGTCAGAGTCCATGTTGTCAACGTGTGTGCTCTACAGACTACACGCCGTCAGCGTCTCGTCAAGGAAGGATATGCACAGCAGCACAAGATGAATAGGCCGTGTGAGTATTAACCGGTTCCCATGTTTGAACTTACGTCGTCTCTAGCTCATTCTATCCCATCACTGTCCATCACCTTTCCGGGGCAAGTAAAGAAGAGGAGGGTAGAGAAAACGCCGAGGCGAGGCTTTAGCTCGATCCAGACTGTCGGATGCGTTGCCTGGAGAATCCAAGTAGGTGGTGCGGGGGGAGGGGGGGCAAGGAGGAATAGGTGGGAGAATGTGAATGGGTCGTCGGGTACGGATACACTTTGAATAGGTTGGGTTCGTCGAATCCACCGGGGGCAGAGGAGGGGCCGATATGCACGCGGCCCAGGACTACTCTGTAGGTATACTACCATCGTTGGTTTCGTTATTAGTTCGAGATGTGCGGGATATNGGGGGGGCGTTTATGGTAATATCCGTTTCGTCCAACCAACGAGCGTCACTTGACTAGGGGCTTTTGATCTCCATCCCCCCCTCACTCTTCACCAACAGGAGGGAGAGTCAGTCAGGGACTCAGGTCCAACAGGCAACAAGGTGGCGGTGACTGGGATGCCTTCTCTAGGCGGTGGGGGTATGCATGCAACTCCAGACAGAAGCCCATCTTGATGGTGACCCCGATGGAGTAGGGCCTGACTAGGGTGCAGTTCGCGGGAACGGGATTGTGTTTTGTGATGCTCTGAAGGCTTCTGAATCATGCATAAACTCACTGGCAGGGTCGCCATGTCACAGACGAGCACCTCAGGTGTTCAGAGTTGTCTGGCCGGTTGGCCCAATGGCAAGGCGTCTGACTACGATATACAGTGGAATCAGGAGATTGTGGGTTCGACCCCCATGCTGGTCACTTGACTTTTGCTGGTTGTTGTATAAGTCTCTTCCCGTTCGTTGTGGTTTGAATGAAGAAAGACTTGGCCGTTCGTTCGGCTAGCCTTTTGTCATTTGCCAGGTAAAGCGGTTATGACGAGGTGCGTGCCGGTCTCCATCGTACCGGTCACTGATGTACTTGTTGATTTGCTTTCACAGAGTTGTCAGACTGAGAGTGAGAGAATCAGAAGCTAGAGGCAGTGGGACGAGAGAGAGAAAGAGAGAGAGAGAGAGAGAGCGTATGCTAAAAACAGCAGGTTGGGTATTAACATAATACTCAATGCCTATTATCGCGAACACTGGGAACGACCGCCTAATTACCCAAGCTTGGCAAGTTTGCAACACAACAAAGATCCCAAAGGCCTTGCGGCTTCCACGATATGTCTTTATTCCCCCCCTCCCTCCCGTCAGGTCCTATCATTCGGAGTGATGGGGTACTTGTCCTCGCCATAGGTCGAGTTCAAGGTCACCGAACCAACAACCTTACCGGACTCCAGTCGGATGGAAGTGTCGAGCTCGCCCTTGGCCAGCATGTCCCGCGTCAAGAAGAGCTGCCTCGAGCCGCGGATCCAGTTGCCGTACCCGCCGTACCCGGTGCGCTGGCCGAAGCACAGGTTCACGGCCGTCCCGTCCACCGCCACGCCGTCCACCTTGCCCTTCCACTTGGTGCACCAGCTGTTGCCGTGGTCGTGCCCGCTGAAGACGCCGATGATGCCCGGGCTCTCCGAGATGGCCTTCATGAACGCGACGTCCTGGCCGCCGTACCGGCAGCCGGTCTTCTGGCTGCCGTCCTCGCACCACCCTTCGGCCTGGTGCGACAGCGGCCTGTCGTCGTTGATGCCCGGGTTCTTCTCGGCGTCGACCCCGCCGTCCTGGATGGCCCGCGACGCCTTGGGCGGGATGTGCACAAAGGCGACGCCGGGGATCTTTGCGTTGTGCTTCTTGTCGAGGTCGGCGCTCGCCGACTTGAACCAGCCGACGACGCTCTCGTCGACCCAGTTCGGTTGGCCGACCATCTTGACCGAGCCGTCCGAGTCGGTCTGCATGTACGCGAAGCCGCCCCTGCTGTCGAAGAACCAGAGAACCACCTCGGGCTTGCAGTCGTCCTTTGTACAACCGGACGCGTAGACCGGGAGATAGTAGTTGGAGACGCCGGCATTCGGGCTCGAGACCATCTTCTGCGTGCGGGCGTTGGGCCACAGCTTCTCCCTCGCGAGGATGTCGCTCCCCGTGATGTTGAGCTGATAGTCGTGGTTACCATAGGTGCTTGCCCACGGGAGGTCGCGCTCGACCATCGGTCTGACCAGCTGGTCGAGGACGAAGGTGGCGTTTTCCAGATACGCGTTCTCGCCAGTGATGAGGTCGCCGTTCAACACCACCAGGTCCGGTTTCTCGTCGTCAAGCACCTTTTTGATGACGCCGACCGTCTTGATATCCGCCGCAGGGCCCCATGCCTCCCATGCGTCTGCAGCCTACTATCAGCAACCAAGTTCTCAAGTCGACGCTTCCCCCCCGCCCCCCATGACGCTGGAAATCTCCATCATAGACTTACTCTCCCCAAAGTGAAGGTCTTCAAAGATGGAGATCTTGAAGATCCCGTCGTTGCTGAAGCTCAACGGACTGCCAGCTTTGTTCATCAGGGCCATCTGCCGCCGGCACGCTTCTGGAACGCCGCGCGATATCCCTGTGACCACGGCGGCGACAGCGCAAACTCTGGCCACAATCTGTGATGCCATTGTTACTTGCTAGATCCTTTGAAACACCCGCCTTCAAAACGTAACCCGGGAGTAGCTTCATCGTTAACTGGCGGCCCTCATATATAAAACCATCATCTGAAGTACTTTCGTGGTGGCTCGGGCTATGCGCGTTGTGACATCGTTTCATCACCACGTCCAAGAGACGTTGGGGGGGGGGGACACCAAACGTGCATGTTCTCGGCAGAGAGGGAACAAAAAGGCAACCTCCTTTGTGCTGAGTTTGCAGAGATGGGTATTCACATTTAAAGGGGGTCCCTCTCGAAGTCACACAGGTACATTTGAGGCCAAAACATGGTAGACGTCGTGGTATGGTATGAATGCCATGCCTCACACTACAATACGATAATACAATACAATACACGGAGCTTTGTGGCTAAAACGCAGCAGTATCGTGTAAACAGCAAGCTCCAAGATTCATACCCATCCCGTTACCGTTTGGTCTTGACCAGAGAAGTTGACGACCATAGTAACTCCTTGCAGGCCATTGGTCAATGTGCAAGTCTCCCTGTGACTGCTGTAGTACCCCAGTGTCACCGGAAAACATCGAGAATAATACGCCAATATCGAGTGTTTGCAGGCACACGGGTAGACACAACAAGAGTGCTCAACCCTCTGGATGAAAGCGGCCAAGGGAATAATATTGAATTTACTTACAGGTCTAGTTGTACGACATACGGAGCTGGGTCCTCAACCACCAACTTCTTTTCGACATGCATCCCAGCTAGAAAGGGGCACGAACCCATACTATGTGCAGTGATCACGGGTCTTGGGGTGTCAGTTGTCTGTGGCTTTCAGCCACGTTAGCCCCTTGCGCTTTGATCAAAGCTCGAGCTGCCTACAGAGTTACTCCAAGCATCCCAAGACATGCACCCCTAGCTGGGGGCACCCACAGGAGCTGTGGGAAGAACCCGTGAGCTTGCCAGACACCTTTGCCACCATTGCCGCTCTTGGAGTCTCGAGTATCTTCGCCGCATCTTTAGCTGCGATGATGGGATCAGTTTTTTGCCGGTGTTTGCGACCGATACTTGTGGTGTGGTACAAAGACAAGAGACAAAAAACCCAAAGCTTGCGTCCTTATGCGTGATGCTTCTAGGGAGTGTTCAAGATCCCTTGAATGGTGTTTGATACGCGCTTTTCCCCAAACCTCTTGGACATTGGTAGCCATCACCAAACTTGCAGATTCTTGTCACCTAGCTCCAGTTAGGCAAAAGCTCGGTCAAGACACCTGTGATAGGGCGTTGACAACCCTCCCTCTCATGCTATCACGGTTTTCTCTTCAAGAGCAACAGACATTAGTAAGACGCCAAATTGTGTTGACTTCAGTATGCCGTCGATAAGGTACTGCTTATGCTCAGTGATATCATAAGAGGATCTTGAGGGGCGCACTGGTCTGAGGACAGTGTTTCGTGGTCCGTGGACGGCAATCAGCCACCTCGGTTATGATCGCATCACAGACATGTGTTCATCCGATAATCCCGAGAGATGGTTGCGTTTATCTTTATGACAATCCAACAGAACTCGTCGAGCCGGCTTGGAAAAGGTCACTTTTACAGGATCTCCCAACCCAGACCAAGCATGCCCGACATCCAAATCCAAGACTTCAAGGTCGATATTCAAGCAGCGGAGGTTGAGCGACTGCAACGCAAACTCCGAGACACGAGGCTCCCCGGCAGGCCTGTTGTCCCGGATGCTGGTCCAGACTATGGTCAGTTCCTTTGTGATCTCAAACCCTTCCTCCTCGAGTGACTGACAACATATCTCAGGCCCTGAATACCAATGGGCGGAGAACCTATTCCGTGCTTGGACGACCGAGTTTGATTGGCACGACGTGCAGGAGGAGATGAACCAAGTGCCTCATCACATCGCCACCATCGAGGACCTCAAGATTCACTTCATTCATGCCCGGTCAGACCGCTCAGGGGCAATCCCGCTGCTTGCCGTCCATGGCTGGCCAGGGTCCTTTTGGGAGTTTAGCCAGGTATGGGGACCGTTGTCGAAACCGGCCGACCCCAGCGACCCGGCCTTCCATGTCGTCGCGCCCAGTATGCCGGGCTTCTGCTGGTCCTCTTGGCCGCCGCGGTCAGGGTGGAAGCTCCAAGACAACGCTCGCGTCTTGGACAAACTCATGAAGGGGCTCGGGTACAACGAGTACATGGTCCAGTGCGGCGACTGGGGCCATTTCGTCGGACGCGAGCTGGGCTCCAAGTACACTGACTCTTGCAAGCTTGTGCACTGCAACTTCGCCCCCAGTCCCATGCCAGATGGTGTGGAATACACTGACCGCGAGAAGAGGGCTGCCGAGCGTAACCAAGACTGGCTCCAGAATCACATTGGCTATGCTGTCGCCATGAGAACTCGAGTGAGCCATCCCCGGGGGGCCGTTACTCTAGCGTATTAGCAGGGAATGACTACTGACAAGAGATGCAAAAAAAGCCTCATACGATTGGCATAGCGTTGCATGATAATCCCATGGGTATCCTCATGTGGGTGGGCGAGAAGTACAACGAGGTCGCGAACCCTGAGAATCAAGCCAAACCGTTCTGGACAAGGGCGATTTTGACGACCGTATCGCTTTATTTTTTCACCGGCTGCATCCTGCCTTCAATGCTGCCCTTCTACGAAAACCCGTCCCACGAGGACTTTGATGAGTTCGTCATGCAAGATGAGAACCGCATTAAAGTCCCCTTTGGGTACACGTCATTCCTCTTGGACACTGAGCCAGCGTCAAGACGGGCGGTTGAGCGGACAGGCAACTTGGTATTCTACAGAGGTGTGTGTAGACCAGGGCTGGTTTGACTGCTCTGTGCATGTGGCATCGGAGGCTAACGATTGCACAGAACGTGATGATGCTGGGCACTTTGCAGCACTTGAGCATCCCTATGGCTTAATGCAAGATGTACGGGACCTGGTCAAGCAGTCCTGGAAGCCAGCGGCGAGCATTAACGCACCCCCAACACCTCCTGCCACAGGTCTGAGGCCTTCTTCGAACCGAGTAAACAATCAGATTCGACCCGAGTATCGCTCCAGCGGACTGGAGTAGAAAGAGGCTTCCAACGAGGCGTTGAGAGAGCGCCAGATGAGACTCTTTGGGACTGACGACGCAGTACATGGCTGTTTTGATTTGGTTGCCAGTTGAATTGCTGCTCACCCTTCACTCGTAGATGACGCTGTCGCCCTCGAACCTGATGTCGTAGTACATGAGTCCAGGTGTTTTAAGAGTGCGAGGTGTAGAAATGCCAGCCCATGCATTCGATGTACTTTTCTTCCTCGTCGATCGTGTAACCTTTTACCTCCGACCTCAACAGTCTGGGGCGCCAGCATGTGTTCCAGATCTCGGACGCCAAGCTCAGGCTTGTAATCAAGAAGCGCCCAATCCAGGTTCCCTCCACCTCCGCCGTTGAGCATATCGTCGAGCTCCTCGACCGCTTGTGCCAGCCGTTACGGGCAGAGACCCGACCATATACTCTTGAGAATCTGGCACTTCCTGTCCGTCACGGAAAATGACACGCGCATACTTTGGTGGCGGATCGGCAGCCCCACGGAGATACGGTAGAACGCTGGATTTGTTGGCGGGCAGAGTGCCTATCCGATAGACGTAGCTGTCTGTG
Source organism: Colletotrichum lentis (assembly GCA_003386485.1). Lineage (NCBI taxonomy): Eukaryota > Fungi > Ascomycota > Sordariomycetes > Glomerellales > Glomerellaceae > Colletotrichum > Colletotrichum lentis. The sequence continues at coordinate 1,711,452 of NWBT01000047.1, forward strand.
ATCGTAGCTTTACTGGGATCTGTGAGATCAAGGCCCGTGGCTGGCTGGCGAAGGAGATTCCAGACAGCAAGGTTGTCTCCGGGGGAGATTGTCAGACTCCATGGAGACCAGACGAAACCCTTCACCTTAGACACAACTGGCTGATTACGAGCCGACCCTCCCGGCTTTGGTCAACAGATATCGTATTCTCTGGGGCTGTCCGCGTAACTACTGACGACACAGCATTGATAACTGCGTTTGTGGAAGACGGTAGGATAGAAACGAAATCCGACAGGGCGTTTCACGCCAAGGTTTCTGACAGCTTTCGCACATGAGCCAAGCTAAAAATAGATACCGCCATGCGTCTGATCGTCTCGCGTTCGGTGTTTGATTGTCTGGATTTCGGAAGCTCGGAACTTTCTTATTCTTTCTCACTCAGTAAACCGTGGGATCTTTTTAAAGTGAGGGGTTTGACAGCACCCGTCTTGCCTGAAAAGGGCACCAGGTCACTGTGGCCTTCCCCTTGGGTATCGAACAATCCTCTCTCCGCTGCTTCCGCGGCTTCCGTGTGACGACCAAGGCCGTGGCCGTTTGTAAGCCTCCTCATCGCGGTGCCGACGATCAGTCGGATCGTACTTAAACTTTCGGTCTTGGCAGTGATCAAGACGAGGATTCCCAAAGTATAACCCAGCTGCTAATGAAGTGTGACATCCTTCAACTTTTCCTCCTCCCCTTTGTTGCTTCCAACATCCATTGGGCTTGCAGCTGAAATACGAACTCAACAAGTTGGGGATACAGAAGTCGAGGTGAGCTAGCAATCAGTCCCATCAATCATTCCAATCAATCATGCAAGGTGATGCGTATCCTCGACAATTAGTAGGCTAGAGTTCCAAGTTGACGAACAGGACTGACGCCGTGCGAATCACGGGATAAGACGCAGCACAGCAAGGGGTTTGAGGAATTGTGTGCGTTGCCGCTACTCTCACACTTACAATAGCGTGTCAGTAAGGGGAGAGAATTCCATTCATTTTTCGTTCCAACTCCCATTGGTTTTTTATGACTTTCCCAAAGTCAGTACATCGTACGCACTATTTGATACGTTCCCAGTGTGTTCTATTCCTGTGTAGCGTGGGAGATTTCGTCTGCCTCGATGGCGTGCAATAATCCTGATAGGCCTTCCATTAGAACGAGTAGGACATTTCCCCGACCTCACCTCCTCAGTTTCAAGCCCCTTTGCGTTTGGTTGCGTTTGTTCGTTCCAAAGTATGCAGTGGCTGATCACAAAGAGTCACTGGCGGGAAAAGCTCATTCCCCGTAGCCAGCCTAAGATATCCGCTTCTAAGCCCGAAACATAACCGCGGTCCTGATGCCAGAAGACTCGCGCAAGCAGTGCAGGCACGTTGCTCCCAAGTCTCCAAGTGGCCCCTAGAGAAGGCGAGAGGCGTTGACTTCCGAGTTCGGGGTGGCCATGATGGTCGTGGTCTTGCACTGGAAAGTGGCATTGCCTTGTTGCCAGCATAGACCTTTTCCCGTACAAGAACAGGTTTTCACTAGCACCCTGTGCCCTATAACCCACCCACCCCACTTGCGCAAAACCCCTACTTCCGCAAACCATTACCACCACTATTACCACCACTATCACTACTTATTCCTTAGGTTTACCTCCTACCTATATGCAACTTTTGGCCTTGCTAGATAATTTGGATGTGCTGGATTTATCTAGACTATCTATTCTGCTAATATCTGTATTTTGCGCTTGCTGGATCTGCTGTATAGTAGTAAATTGACTGTTAGGTGATAAAGGGACCTTTTTCCTCTTGTGCTGCTGCTAGTTATCTATATAGGCCTAGAGATAATAGTTCTGCTGCTCTAGAATTGCTAGTCTAGATTCCTAGTTATCTTAGCCCTTTTGCACCTTTCTAGATAGGTAATAAAGAGTATAAGTATCTAACCTATTCTTACCTAGCTGTTAAAGTTAATATAATTAATACTATATATTAGCAGACTAGTAAGGGGTTACCTATAGGATAATAGATACAGCTTTATCCTACTGCTAGCTGCTACTAATCTGCTGGCTAGGCTGGCTAGGCTGGCTAGATAATGCTCTAGATACTAAGGGGTTAGATAGAGGGTGACGTCTAGAGATAGGCTATAACCTAGCCTATTTCCAGCTAGCCTTTATATTCTAGCTAGTTATTACAGTATCTTAGGCGCCTAAATAACAGGCTAGAAATGCCCTTTTGCTAGCTACTGTTAAATCTGTGACTATATTATCTATTAATCTAACCCCCTTCCTATAGGCCTGCTTTAATAGGCTAAAGACAGCTACATCTAGAGGCTAGAGGACTGTAGAGGAGTGCAGTAGTAGATATAACAGCTATATATAATGCTGCTAGCATTTCTACATAAAGTTAGTAGTTATATAGCTGTAATGGCTATCTAGAACTAACAGTCTAGCCTCCTCTAGCTAGATAGGTTAGGTATATAGGATAAAGACCTTCTCTAGCTATTTAAGGGTAGTCTAGTTAGTTATCTAGCTATTATTAGATACTATAAAGTGCTATCTATTATATCTAGATAGGTTAGATAGGAACCACTAGGTCTAGACTGACTTACCTTTATATATTACTAATAGGGGTAGGGATTACCTATTAGCAGATATATATTCTAGCAGTGAGATCTATACCTTAGATCTAGGCTGTTTTTTCTAGATATATTGTAATGCAGCAGAGCCTAGCACTAGCCTATTAGTGCCCTTCCCCTCTATAATGCTAGTCTTATCTATATTCTATTAGTTAGATAGATAGATACTCTTAATCTTAGGAATGTTATCTAGATAATAGAAAAATCCTTAGATAACCTCTAGCGAATAGGATCTCTATTACCTAGTATCTATTGCCCTAGATTGCTTAGTTTAGATAGATAGGTTTTGCTGTAGGAATCACCCTATCTACTTCCTCCCTAGAGGTTACTACCTATTACCTATTATACGCTCTACTAGTCCCTTTACTTACCTATAAGAAAAGGGGTAGCCTAAAGCTTCTTAGGTTAATATATAGGCAACTAGATTATCCTCCTAGGACTAAGTTAAACGCTGTATATTAGTAAAGGCAGCATTTCTGCTTTACCTACCTGTTTTTAGCTAATAGTATAGGGTATAGTATAGGATACCCTATTAACAGGCAGCCTTACTAATAGGGCGCCTATCTCCTACATTATAAAGCGCCTATTAGAGCTTAAATTCAGTATATTGCTTTATAGTAAAATAATAAAGATATTCTAAAAAAATAGCGTTGTTTAGATGCAAATAGATAATGTTGTGATAGTTTGAAAAAGGTGGTGATGTTGATGGAAGGGGATAGATGCAGCATTTTCGGCATTTGCGGAAGTGGGGGTTTTGCGCAAGTGGGGTGGGTGGGTTACTTGGCTTGTGATGTGTTGTAAGCTTTATATGTTGATGGCTTACAGTTTTTGTGCTAGATACTTTGTCCATCATCTCTTCAAACAGCAAAGATCGTACATGACAATGCAGGCAGGTGTTGTGGCGTATGAAATTGAGGATTTTCGATTTTAGACCGGCGATTTCTCAATATACCTTTCACTAATACCTAGCAGGGGGTGGTTTTCGATGGCAGTGATTAGGTCATCTGTAACTGTGGATGAAATAAGCAAAGCACGTTTCTGTAGGTCCCACCTCGAAAAAGCCAATCTGGAATCTATTTGCTGGCTTATGCACATCTCTCGGGTTTTTGAGAACCCCTAATGGTCCTGGAATGTCCACTCACATAGCCTATCCCCTAGTTTTTCGTCAACCTCCTTACTCTGTACAGTTCACGTGGTCATACACATCTGACAAGAAACTGATGCAAGGCTCTAGAAAGATAGTTTCCTTGCGAGACACAATTCAAGTGACCCGAGCTTTCCTAGACAGCATCTGCAGCCAGCAGCATGATGACTGCCATATTCATTGGGCATTACTGTGTTTGTACGTATAGAGAACGATGTAAATAAAGTATCAGTGCACCAGTAAAATGACAAGTACATGTCTGTATTCTCTGTACACATTACTGAATGGCGAGTATGTACACGACTTTGCTGATTAGGGTCAATGTTCCCAGTTCCCAGAGGGGTCTAACCTGCACCAGCGCTCACCAAGACCGGTTCGCGCTTCCACTCCAACAAATGAGCGTTGATACGCAGAGCGACCGAACCATTTGAATGCTTCTGACTAAACAATAGGGTATTCTTTGAAATTTTGATTACTTCATCTGAAATCGTAAACTCGTCCCACGCAGTCGCCCCCCCTCGTTGCCGTTTCATCTTCGACGTAGCCAGCCGAACACGTCGCCCTTTATCCTGTGCCGCACGTGCTGGTTGAAGCCGTAGGTGATTGCGTTGGCGAAGCCGATGTACTGGCTCGAACTCTGCAGCGCCGACAAGACCCTGCTCTGCGAAGTGTGGCCCGTCGCCTCCATGATTCTGTTGACGAGGCCGGGGATCCAGAGCACCACGTACAGGATGGGGTACGCGTTGAGGAGCATCATGCGCTTGATCTCGCGCTCGACTTTGCGCGTCTGCTGGCGGATGGGGAAGTCGCTCATCATGGTCGCAGTGACGTTCTGCGGCGCCTGTTTGGTCGGGGTGTTGCTGAGGCTCGGGTTCAAGGGGAAGTCTCTCGACTGAAGCTGCCGTGCAGGCGGCAGATGCCACTCCAGGGTCGAGCTGCGGCTTCTGTTGCCCCGTTTGCTGGAGTGGCATCTTGAGTGTCCCTTTGATGCTGGAGGTGGCATGTCGCGGTGGAGGTGCGACGGGCCCCCCCGCGCGCTCTGATACAGTCGTTCCTCCTGTTCCATATATGAGAACCTTGCCTCGGAAGCTTGGCTCATATCCAGGTCGTGATCGTCGAAGCGGGAGATCCTCGCAGACATCTTCCGCTTCGGTTCTTCGGCCAGGTCATCTTCGACGAAGTGCGGCCTCCTGGGTTCCGATAGTCTGTTGCTCTGTGCTCTTGCTTCCACGTCGTCGTCGCCGTCGTCGTCTTCGTCGTCTTCGTCGTCCGAGGTCGAGCTCTTGACCGGGCCGAGTTCACGAGCATGGACCCCGAGGGCGGTTTCCTTGTCGTGGTGCGGATCCGGTAATTTCTTCCGTGCTTCGCTCGGGGTCTGTTTGGGTCGTTCGAACTGGTCCAATTCCAGTTCTGGCGCTTGGATAACCTCGAATCCCTGCTTTTTGCGTATGGACGATGTGATGACGTCGCGGCTGGAGTCGCCGGTGTCGTACAATGGGTCGGAGGTGCTGACCATAGAACGGAAGTGCCGTCCGAGATACCACCAGACATAGAGATAGATGAGAACGGTGGTGAGGATGATGCCGAAGCGCCAGCCGTGAGTGAGCGCATATCGGAGATCGGATCGGCCTCGTGATATCCAACACCAGTTTCCGCTGACAGGCTCTATGGTGCCCATCGCGGCCGCCGTGATGCTGGTGACGATGGGGACGACCCAAACAGAAAGGCAGATGATGACTTTTCTGGAGGTTGAAGTACTCGGCATGTAGGTTTTCCGCGTAATCGTAAGAAACGTGACGACGGCAATGGCGAGGATAGAGAAGTCGGAGGCCTGTACGGAGAGCTGGCCGATCATGCCGTTCAGGACGCACGCGGCACCCGGATGCAGTTCTTTGTCCTTGATATAGATGATGCCTGAGATACTGTTGCCAAGTGAGTTCATGAACTCTTATTTTTAGCAGTTACTGTCAGCTTTGAACCGTGACCGGAAGAGGGGGGGGCAGGGGCAATAATAGACTTACCGGCCAACGTAAGGTTCAGAATGAGGGCATGGCGAAAGGAACGTTGCTGATCATGGTAGAAAACGAAAGAAATCAAGACGCCCAGTGTTGCTAGGAAAGAGAGAATACTACCCGTGAGGGTGACGGATGCGACTGCCGCATCGAAGGCCATCGTGAGCCCGCACGCCAGTGATGTTGGTTAAAACGCCACGCGGGACCTCCCTCACGGCGGTCGACGAGGAAATGGGTAACGTCTTGTACCAAAGCCGTGCGCCCTCTTTCCCAGCACCGCGGACTGGGCGGCACTGGCTCCCCGTTACATTGACTGGGTCACGGGGCGGTGGGAGCGAGTCATGATGCCGTCGCGAAGCGTGGGTCTCCCTCCCCTGAGCATTCTATTTATCGTGTGATGGGCGTGATGCCATCCGAACTTGGACAGGCCGGGCAAGAGCTTAAAATGCACGAGGCAACCCAAAACGCGGACCCAAAGAGTCGAACATCTACGGATACCTACTCGATGAACCCCGTTAGGGATCTCACTCGAGGCCTAGGATACACAAGAGTTCGCCTCGCCGTCTTGCCAGATGCTGCTGCCCAGTTAGTTGTTGTTTGTGCAAAGGCAGAAACCCTGCGTCAAGCTGCCTTGTTATCAGGGCGCGAGTGGGAGCCGAGGCCTGGTTGTGGAAGTTCCATATGAAGTCGGACGGGGGTCTCCTTAATCAACACTGGGGCGTTTTAGAACGTCGCACCCTGTCGCTTCACTCCACTGCATAGTCCGGGAGCCGTTAGCGAAGGCGCAGTTCCACGTGGATTCATGTGTCAGTCCTGTACTGTATAGTCCGGGAAACAGTACGGATGGAAGACGGCTCCCTCGGCTGTTGGCTTCGCCGGAAAGTTGGGCTGGACCGTCGTGTCATCCCATACACATCGTAGCCCGTGTGGCGCGCNGGGGGGGGGGGGGGCCTCGGATAGAGACGGGATCCCCCTTTGCTTCCAAACGGTTGCGAGCGGTTTTTTGTCACGCTCTTTGAGACTGTCTGTCTGCAGCACTGCACATGAGAACTCAGGCCAGCCACAACGTCAAACCTACGCGGTTCCTGCAGGCGAGGTCACGCACTCGATTCGCTGCCACTTGTCGCCTAACTCTGACCGGAAAGCTTATGAGGTTGGCTCTTGAACTTTGCTCCGGCAAGATTGGGTGCTTGGTTTGTCGAGAGTGGCAGGCCTCGACCGCACCTTGGCCCCTTCAAGAGCGCCCTGCTTGCTCAATGCTGGTGAAGGAATGTCGAGGTTCGGGCCAAGTGCATGCATGGTAAGACCGTAAGTTAGTAACGGCCTTACCCCCCTGGATATAGCTCAGGATCCCTCGCTTGCCTAGATGTCCTGAGTGATGGTCTCCAGGGAAGCCTGGCAGTCCACATGCAGCCTCCAACAAACGAGCAAGGGGCGGCTTGTCATTGCCCAGTCCACCTGGGGGGGGGGGATACTACTTCGTCGGGGTTTAGGAAGTCCCGGTCGAGATCAGCTCTGATGATTCATTCCTTGGCTGGAGACGGAGAACGTGTGGGCGCACCGATCGCCGTCCTCCTGGTGACTGCCAACTTTTCTTCCAACTTTGAAAGATGCACGACATACGACATTGCCACGATTGCTGATCAGACCCGAACTGTACGAAAAAGAGTACGGATTACTACGTAGTACACGCGATACCCTCCCCTCCCCCCATGTGCTAAGTATGTTGTCTCCACAGGCCGGCGGTNCCCCCCCCCCCCCTCGCGGAACCCTTGGCCCCGGTCGTGCGTTCGTTCTCCCATCATCTCCGTCTGCAGCCAGCAGCGGACAGGCTGAAACCCAAGCGAGAGATGGGGGTGTGTCCCCTCCCCTGACGTATCGAAAACTTGCCACACTGGCGCGCGAGACCACCGAGACATCCGCGGGCCTCCCGCAGTCGTGGTGGTGGTTTCTATTTCCATCAGGGCTGCGGTCAGCCGCGCGGGAAAACGGATGAGAGCCCGAGTCCGGCTAGCCGATCTCTGCAAACTTGCCCGCCACAGAGCGGGTAGCCATTTCATTACTTTGTTAATTTTCGTTAGCGTCCCTGCTAATATAACTCGCACTGGTCGGTGGGTTGCCAAGGCGCGTCAAGGACAGAAGTCAGCCCGAAGCCGGAACTTGACAATGAACCGCTGAGTCTTTGGTGATCCCGGCGATAACCCGGGGGGGGGAGGGAAGGGAGGGAGGGGGCAGGGGGTGGGAGTGTGAGTTGAAGAGTTGAAGAAAACGATGCTTCTGAGCAAATCATCTCTCCTTCTCTCCCTCAAGTCCTCTCTGATCGTCCTAGTCTACGATTAAAGTTGGGAGAAAATAAATCCCCGAGTTGCTTGCGGATGAACTCCGCTCTGTTGAGGGGTGAAAACAATGGGTGAGAAAAGCACAGAGCGCAGCGTGACATACGCGACGGATGCGATGGGGACTTTCCCGGGTCATGAGTCGTGAGAGTGTGTGATGATCAGCCTCGAATCCCGAAACAACGGATTCACCCTGGTTTTTTTTTTATATGACTGCCGACGGAACAAATCGACAACTCGCCCCTTTTTTGGCCCGGAAGAAAGTGGTGTCGGCCTTGCATTCGTGACAAACCCCTCCCGGGGACATAGTGTTACAACATTTCCCCATTCAGCCGGAAACTGCTTCAATCCGGTTCGGCTCTCTCGCTTTTGTGCTCCGAGGCATCGGAATATGTCACGAGTTAGAGCACGCAGTAAGGCATAGGAGAATAGAAGGGAAAGATGCTTATTCTCTAGAAAAGTAAAGAGAGAAATGATGTCCTGGTTATATACATGTGTACACGTGAAAAGGCACGTGAGGCAACTGATTCAGTGAGCCTTGAAGTATCGAGGGTTTCCTTGTGACAGAATATTGCAGTGTCTAAGTTGCGTCTTCATTTCGGCGAGCACCACACATGGTCATCGTCATCAATTTGACGGAAAATGCCGAATGCTTTCCAACGAAATGACCTTGCGGTTGTTTATAAGACAGCATTGTTTGGTAGAGTAGGGCAAATGGCATCCAACACTAACAAAGAGGGCATTTGCTTGCAGGTTTAGTTGCAAATGAGAAGACTGTGCGGGAATGACATTTTAGTGGCCATTCCGACAGACTAGTTCCTTGTTGTATAGCTGGCAAAATATACAAGAGTCTCAAATAGATTGGAACTTGGATGAGGGTTTCTTGCGTTTCAAGGATATGGAGAACTCTATTGTTAGTGGATGTTTGCCCTTTCCGGACATTCCAAATTTATCGACTGCCGGCGTTTCTTGATTCATCTTGCCGCTCATTAAACTATCGTGTTCTTGCAAAAACCCCCCGATACTCAATAAAATTTGAACAATGCAAAGACAAATGGTATTTAGGACTGAGAGCCATTGATTTATGTGTCCTCCAACTACACTTCTAAACAAACCCATTGCGTGGAGCGATGACCTCAACCTCAAAATCAGATAGTAATTACCATGAGTTCATACGTTTATGCTTATTAACAACCACATCATCTAACGCAGGCAAGACAAACATGTGTTACCGTTCGCTATGAGCAACTCATTGGTTACTTCTAGTCTAGTTTCAGAACCCATTTGCCTTTGAGCTAACTCGACGTCAGTTGGTTGTCAAACTTTCCGGCAGATGGAGGACTCTTACCTGGCCCGCGTGCATGGTCTGAACAAGCTCCTCAATGTCGTCAAGCTTTCCTAGTTGGACCTTTGGCACAACAGCACGGCGTCTCACGAACTCCAGAGCCTCCAGTATGTCCGCACGGGTCCCAACGGCCGAGCTTTCGATCCTCCACCCCTTGGCGATGAGCCAGAGAGGATTGAAGCTGACCATGGCCTCGGCCGCCAGAATCCCCACGCACATCAGGGTACCGAACGGCGCAAGCAGCTCGAATGCCTCTTGGTATGCGACCGTCGCCGTAGCCGCGACAACCACCGCCTTTGCGCCGTGACCTCCGGTCGCCTGCCTCACCTTCTCGCCCAGCGTTCCCGGCGTGGCGACGTCGATGTACTGCTCGGCGCCGTACGCTTTGCAAATCTCGCCCTTTTCGGGCCCGGCGTCGACGGCAATCACGCGATAGCCCATGGCGTGAGCGTACGCCACGGCCAGCGCTCCGACGCCGCCGCCCGCCCCCGATATCGCGAACCATTGTCCCGGCGTGACGTGGCACCCTTTGATGGCCTTGTAGGCGGTCACACCACCACACAGGATCGGGGCAATCTCTTCATCGGGCAAGCTGTCGAATTGCGGCGGGAGCCGGGCCAGGTAGCGGAGAGGTACCAGTGTGTATTGGGCAAAGGTACCGTCGTACGCCTTGCCTGAGTGAAGTGCCTTTTCGCATCGGGTTTCACCCTCGTTTGCGAGATCGACGCAAGACTCGCAGGTGCTGCAGATATCGCGGGTCCAAGCGACCCCAACTCGCTGCCCGACTTTGACCGACTGGTCGAGGGCGGCGATGTTGGAGCCCAAGGCTGCGATGCGGCCAACCCCCTCATGCCCGAGGATGTTGCCCACCGGTCCAAAATGACCCATGGCCATCCCCAAGTCGGAACCACAGAGGCCTGTCAGCGAGAGGCGGACAAGGACCTCATTTGGCCCCGGGACTGGACGCGCCTCATCCCTAACTGAAAAGGTGGGCTTTTCTTTCGAGCCCTGGGGCGACTGTGGAATGAAAACTCGTTATTATAGACCAGATTCGGCGGGGTGTGTTGACAGTCTCAACAAGTCTGAGGTAACTCACCGTGAGAACAGCGGCCTTGTGCGTGTCCATGTTGGACATTGGACAACGGATATGGAAGTGTGAGAGAGAAGAAAAGTTGCTACTGCGCACGCATGGGTACTCGGGGATGATCAACTCCGCGTTTTTTATCTCCCACCATGATCCATCTATGATGTATTAACGGTTAGCCCTGGCTTCCCCGCCATTTCTGGGCCAACCGGCGCGGAAACGCACTTCCGCATCATCGGTTCCCCTCACTTAGGAACCGAGAACGCTTCGGTCTGAGTGATCATCCGTGCCTAGATCGTGTTCACGTACAAAGGCCATCCCCCCCCCTACGTCATGGAATCTGTAGGCGGGACTGACACCAAGCCCCCGGGACCCGGGGTGCGCAACGACAAATGGAAATGGCTTCGACTCAACGTTTGCTGCCAATGCACGATCAGTGAGTCAACAGGGCTAATCCCAAAACAGCCAGCCGTTAGAACGAGACAAGAAGCAAGTTGAAATGACATTATAGTCCGACAGTTGATGGCTTGTGAGATACATATGTAGGTGGCGAGTATATGCATTGGCAGATATGCAAAGTAGAGTGGCTTCAGCGCCGCCGCCGGTGCATTTTCCTCATTTCGCAGAAGCCATTACAGATCCAGGACTATTCGGCGATTTCACAGGCAACATCTAGGCCCAAGTCACGGCAGGCTTCACTACTTGCTTTAGACGTATTTGCAAAGGTGGCAACGGTTCACAAGGACAGGAAGACGCTCGTTGTTCATACTTTGCTTCAAGGAAAACACCAATAACGCTGAACGCTGATGATATTTGCACTGAAGAAGTTGACCGGCCCAAGAGCCTGGTCATCCAGCTTTGTGATATTGGAAAAACTTGCAGTAATGATTTCCTACAGCCAGTCCATATACTCGGAGCTTCTACTGTGAGTAGCACTCCCATATTGGCATTGAAGTTGTAGCGCACTTTGGAATCAACGTGGTTGTAAACTTGTATCCCAAGGATCGGATTTTAGATACGCCCTCTGAGCAGCATTTGTGCAGTGTATGAGTGTTTACCTTTTGAATGGATAAGTTGATGCTTCACTAAAGACAATCTTTTAATTGATGTACTAGATGGCAAAAGAACTGTGCCATGCATCGGAGATCTGAATAACTACAAGCTATCCGCTATTTTTCTATCCCTGCCTTCGAATTGGAGTGTCATCACAGGCAGGCTTTTGGTCCTTGTCGCTGGAAAACGCCGGAGGTAAGATATATTTTGCAGGGAACCGTCTCTTGATTCTCCGACCCAGATTAATTGTAGCTATGCATTGAGCATGCTGCTAGGTTCCATTCTTCGACCCCATGACTCTCAGACAGGAACACGTTGTTAGGTTGCTGGGTTCCCCAGAGATTTGTGTGGTTCATTGTCTACCCAACAACGAAGCAGCCTGCTGAAGCGTTTTAGCAATTCCATAGTAGTATCTCGCTTTCTGAAATATGGGCATTGACCTTCTTAATAGGGAACGTGTTTACGTGATTCAGGAATGCCTGGACCAGTACAGAGGTGCAGTAGAGTATCTACAATCTTGCATTAGATATTGCTTCACCTAGGCAAACCAATGTTTTGGATATTGCAGTGGTAATGGGAGCTTCCGGCTATATTTATCCTTTGATTGAGGGTCTGTCACCGAAATTGTTGCATCGTGAGACAGGCAGTGGCGGTGGGGTCCGCCTCAAACCTGCCAACCAAAGAAGCAGCGAGAATTTCTCACGGTCACAGTTTGGAGTTGTGCTTCTAAATATAGACCGTCTTACTGGTACACCGCTATGGTTTATCTATCCTGACTGTTGTTATTTGCATCTCAAGTGGATCAAATGTACGCGCTTACTCATGTCCCGCTTGGTTAGTCAATATGCAGGCGATCATCGCCATGGAAGGGTTCATCCCCTTAGAATCCCCTCTTATATAGAACCGATCAGCACTCCCGTCACCACGTCAGTCACTGAAATTATTAAAATTTTTGACTGGTTTCTTTAGCAACAGGCTGCCCATAGCTACAGATTCAACCTCCTGGACAACAGTTCAGGACTTTCTCCAGAGCAGTGATCGCCAAGCTATCGCAATTTACAACCAAGTTAACTAGGATAAGCTTTACCAAATAGCCTCAGGTGCCAACTACAACCTGGAATGTGAGGCCCTGGACCAGATAACGAGCAGACTCAACAACATCGTCCGTCAACTTGAGTTCTCCGACAAATCTCGCTGGTTAGCCCGAATTCCCATTGTGCGAAGCGAAGCTACATATTCCTACAGCAAAATTCTACAAAATGAAATTGCAACGATGCAGTCCATTCTGGAGAATTCCAGCTTAAGGGTGCCCCAAGTCTTGATTTACCGCACAGACATGAACAATGCTGCAGAAGCTGCCTAAAAATGCTCCTCAAAATGCTCCCTGGCATTGTTGCGATGGATGCTCTCAGCAGCCACGTAGTACACAGTGGTGTGATACCCATAGAGTACCAAAAAGTCTTCTATCAATCTGTCGCTAAGTGTCATGTTTGTTCCTCTTAACTCGCCTTATTAACTTGACGGTATAGCAACTTATTGTATAAGGTCCAATTAACGTCGTTACGACTCCCAAACATTTAGACTATTATCTGAAGAGAGGACGGCAGATACAAGTCAGGTCCTATTCTGGGAATCGGCGGCCCGTTCGATACAGCAGCAGCCTTTTTTGAGGCATGGGCTGATAAGGTCAAGTTCAAGCTTAATAAGGAAACAATCGCCTAAATGATGCAAAGAGGCCCGATTTCAGCGGAGGATATGGTCAAAATCACTGACGAAATCCCTTTGCAGATTAAAAGCATAGCCAAACAACTCCCCTTGTGCAACGAGGGACCGTTTCCTCTGTGCCATGATGATTTCCTCCACAGTAACATCATGGTCGACGAAGCCAGCTTTAACGTATCAGGAATCATTGATTGGGAGGGGGCATGTGCGGTTCCTTAGGGACTTGTTGCGTACCTCGAAGTTCATTCAAGTCATGCCTTGGTCTTTCGCCTTGCCACAGCATTACCACCGAGAGGGGCAACCCCTCAAAGAAAGCGTCAAGGAAAAACGGCGCGAGCAGCGAGACTATATTGAGATGGTGAAGACAGCGGAAGGTGAAGATAACATGCTGTCAACCTCCCTTCGTAGTAACCTGAACCAGACTTTAGCCTACTCGTACGGAGCGTTTACTACTGGAAAATTAGGGTTCTATGACAGAGTCGTAACGGAGTTGAAAAAGGGCACTTGAGCGTAGTAACCTAATCTCGCTTCGAATCAGTCATGTTGGAGTTTTCTCAACGTCAATCAGTCAAGCTTTATCGCATGGGGTACGCAACTCCAGGGGCGAAGTGCCGCTGTGGAATGGATCGGAAAGGAGGTAACGGCAGACAGGACGAAGGAAACGATGGATGTCGACCAGGGGGGGTGTAATTCGCGTATTCATCTCGAGTGGAAGGGGGCGGACATGCCAAGGATGGCTTGAAAGGGTGACTCGATGCCACAATTGGCGATATTCGAGGCTTCAGGCCTATGAGTGTTCACGCTGACAGGCGCGTGCGTAATCACCGAACCAGCCCCGGTTCGAACACTGCGAAATCCGGGCCAAACATCGCCATAGTAGACGACGTAGCTCACTTGGCAATGCTTGTGTCCAAGCAGTCCGCGTTCACGTGCCGGTTCCCCGTCGCCGGAGGAGAAGGGGACCCCTCCCCCTTCCGGACTAGGGAATGTAAGACGGCCCCCCTCAACGGGTCAACGCGGCACAAGGCCCGACCTCGGAGCGAATGAGACGAGCGGCCTCCGTCACCGGCTCGCCGAGCTATGCTGTGTACCTAAAGAGAGAGGGAGGGTTGAAGGGGTATCTGCGGATCGCCGGATCCGGAGCAGCGGAGCTCCACCAATTGGTCCGCTCGCAATGCCGGGGCAAAGCTTTTCCTTTGGTTGCAGTTGCACGGACGCTGAGCCGATTTTTCCGGAGGCCCTGAGGTTCTCTCTCACGCCCACTGTTACACTCACTTTCACTTTCACTCACAAGTCTTACTTTTCACTCCCCTCTCCCTCTCCCTCTCCCTCACTGTCCCTACCAATCGTCTCATCCTTCACTCACCCCCACCCTCTCGCGGTCGAAACGCCTCCAGATCCAATGCACGCTTTGCACCATCTGATCCTCCCTCCTTTCACTCCCAGGTTTGAAAGATACAGATAGAGTTAACCAAGGCCAAGCTTTCCGCCAGCCCGAACTCGACATAATAGTCTAACCTTCAGCCGGTCCCCGCGCGTGCCCCTGTCTCACGTCGCCTGTAGGCTGTCAACCCCCGGTCTCACTCGTTCCATCTCTCTCTCTCTCTCTCTCTCTCTCTATCCACCTCTCTCTATCTCTCTCTGGCCCTTTTTTCTCGTCCCCTCTCGTNCCCCCCCCCCCCCCCCGTACAAACCCCACCATGGATCGCCGCGACCGAGATGACCGGACCGGCGAGACCACACCGTTACTGTCGGACCAGCCGCACCAGAAGCCGGACATCGAGCCGGCGACGAGTAGCAGCAGCAGCGGGACCAGCAGTAGCAGCAGCAGCAGCTGGCTGGCCGAGGCATGGCTGCTCTGCCAGTACGCGCTGCCGCTCATCGCCACCTACCTGCTGCAGTACTCCTTCACCGTCATCACCACCTTTGTGGCTGGCCACCTCAGCGCCGACGACCTCGCCGCCGCCAGCATCGGCCTGACCACCATGAACATCGTCGGCTTCGCCATCTACGAGGGCATGGCCACCGCCCTCGACACCCTGTGCGCCCAGGCCCACGGCTCCGGGCGTCTCACCGCCGTCGGCCTGCACATCCAGCGCATGCTCGTCCTCATGGCCATCGCCACCGTGCCCATCGGCCTCTTCTGGGTCTTCTCGCCCTCCATTCTCTCCTTGTTCGTGAAGCAGCACCACCTGGCCGTCAAGGCCGGGTCCTTCCTGAGGGTCAGCCTGGTCGGCATCCCCGGCTACGCCGCCTTCGAGGCGCTGAAGCGCTTCCTGCAGGCCCAGGGCGATTTTAAGAGCGCCATGGTCGTCCTCATCATATGCGCCCCGCTCAACGCCCTCTTCAGCTGGTTCTTCGCCTTCAGGCTGGGCATGGGCCTCGAGGGCGCCGCCCTGGGCCAGGCCCTCGTCAACGACCTGCGGCCCGTCTTCCTGCTCGCGTACATCGTCTTCTGGGGCCAGTGGTCGCACCAGTGCTGGGGCGGCCTCTCCCGCAAGGCCTTTGCCGAGTGGAGCGTGCCGGTGCGGCTGTCCATCGCCGGCTCCGCCGTCAACATTGGCGAGTGGGCTGCCTTTGAGATCCTGACGCTGAGCACCTCGTACCTCAGCACCGAACACCTCGCGGCGCAGACCATCTTGACGACCATCTCGGTCGTCATGTGGCACATCCCCTTCTCCATCTCGGTCGCCATCAGCACCCGCATCGGCCACCTCATCGGCGCCGGCCTCGTATCGACCGCCCGGCGGGCCGCGACGCTGTACGCCGTCGTCTTCACCGTCGTCGGCATCCTGGACGCCATCCTGGTCTTTGCGTTCCGCAACCAGCTCGGCCTCGTCTTCTCCGAAGACGCCGTCGTGCAGAGGCTGACGACGAACTCGATGCTCGCCGTCGCGGCCTTCCAGCTCATCGACTCCATCATGAACGGGTGCAACGGCGTGCTGCGCGGCCTGGGCCGGCAGTCCGTGGCGGCCTTTATCGTGTTTGCCGTCAACTATCTGGCCGCGGTGCCGATCGCCGTCTGGCTCGAGCTGGGGTCGCCGGCGCTCGAGCTCGACGGTGCCTGGCTGGGCCTCGGTGGCGGCATGGTGGTCATTGCCGTCATCGAGTGTGTGTACCTGAAGGTCATCCGATGGCAAGACTGCGTCGAGAGTGTCAGGGAAAGAGAAGGGTTGTAGTTGGTCTTTGTATCCTTTGAGCGGAGCGTAGCATAAGAAAGCGACATGGCATATAGACACAAAAGCGATGTTACTGGTGGGGGTATTAGGCCTACGCCATGCAGGCATGCCGCCAAGCCGAGTTAGATATTGGTCGGAATATTTTCAACGTTTAGAGAAGACGTGGGG
>NWBT01000047.1:1728124-1794552 GCA_003386485.1 Colletotrichum lentis
GGGGTCCATAATGCGGCTCTCAATCAGCCGGTAATACTAATACCCACATCTCCCTCCTGTGTTCTGTACTGAAATGGGATCTATGACGAGTGATGGCTTGGGAGAATCTAGGGATACAGCGTACCTAGCTACCTAAGTCTTGTGAGATATATTCTAGTTAGGTACCTACCTAGGTACGGATAGGTACCTTGGCTATCTGGACAGGTACCTGCAAGTATCTAGGTAGGTATCCGTACTGAAGCCCGATTTGCTGGGCAGAAATGGATTATGTCAGCGTGGTACGATCGCACGTGAGAGCAGAGCAGCATGCTTGTCACCGGGTTTTTGACCACAAGCCTCAACTTCTCCAGCAACTCACTCACCGGCGACTAGGACTCCCAAAAACAGAGTCGGCTTCGTCGTCGAGCCAACCAACCTTGTCCTCGCCATGTCGGGCAACGGAAATCTAAGCCCGGCCGTCGCGAGAAACAAGCGGCCTTGCTCCGTGTGCCACGACCTGGATCGAGACAAAATCCCGAACAAGACCAACGATGCTCTTGTCAGTCTGGTTTGCCCACTTCGTCAACTTCTCCAAGCCAGCAAGAAGGGATGCCAGGCATGCTACGCCATCCAAGAGGGCATCATGCTCATGGGGAAAATCGATACGGCCACGACCGAGATCAAGCTCGACGTGTCCCTTGTTTGCATCTACATCGGGCACCTCGTCAGAGTGGCGGCCGTCATTGCCACCAACAACCCCGGAGGCATCATGCTTCCCATCCAAACCACCTTCGAGATGTTCACAACGCCAGGTGAGACCGTGAGAGACGCGTGGCAGATTTCTGCCTGCTTCGTGCTGAGCATGCTCGTTGTTTGCTGACGCGAGGCCCGCAGGAAATCCATCTCCCTGGCCGGCGTTTGGCCCGGCCAGAAATATCGTCCCGAGGTTGCACTCCAGGCTTCGGAAGAAAATCGTTGGCGCTTGGGTCAACGATTGTGCTGCGTCGCATTCACTCTGCCGCGAAACTCACGGCCCCATCCATGATGCCACGAGGTTGCTTCCTTTGCGGTATCTCGACCTGGGCAGCGATCCCCGGAACGGTCTCAAGCTCGTCGACGCCGCCTCCTCTCCTGGCTCCTATGTCGCCATCATCCATGGGGTTGATGGGCCGCTGCCGCCTCCTTCGTCGCTCACGACGCTCGAGAATCTGGAGGCGCGCCAGAAGCGCATCCAGTGGTGGCAGATCCCGTTGGCTCTACAGGAAGCCTTGGCCCTTGCCCATGAGCAGGACGTGCGGTACGCTTGGATTCCGGACTTTTGCGTGCTCCAAGACGACGAGCAAGACCGCACCTGGCATTTGGACCGGGAAGATAGCATCTTCCAGCTTGCGCATTTCACCATTGCCTTGACCGACATAAAAGACCTCAGGCTGGGCAACTTTGGTCCGGGCCGCAAAATCACATCGCCCGAGGCCGAGTCCGACGAGTCGACTGCGTCCATCACGGTTGAAGTCAGCCACCGTGGCCGGAGATATCCCATCCAAGTCCGCCAGACCATGCATTGGAGCCACTGGATCATGGCTGAGAGGGGCAAGCTGCGACCACTCAAGGCTGGCGGCAAGCTCGCAGACGTGGCCGATCGCCGCATGGGACTCCTACAGCATGCACCATCGTTCCAACGCCTTTTATTCTCTCGCCGGCTGCTGCATCTTCACGGTTCAGAGATGGTATGGGAGTGTTTCGAGAGCATGAGGTGTGAATGTGACGACCAACACTACCTGAAGGAGCTCAACAGCATGTCCAGCCTCCCAAAGAGTAAGTTCCATGCCACGGGATACGTTGACAGCATGGGCGATGTGTTTGATATGTACATGAGACTGCCGCTCTCCGACCCCAGTGAGAGGCTGGCCCACATGGCAGCCATGACTCGCTACACTGCCACAATTCACCAACAGCGGTACATTGCTGCGCTCCCGGCGAGCAACGTGACAGACCTGGCTGAGTCTCTCCTTTGGAACTTGGGTCCCGCCTCGGATAAGTTCGCCGCAGCGCCCGGGGGAGGAAGCCAAAGCCGCCGTCATCACAGCCGTCATATCCCGACGTGGTCTTGGGCGTCCATGGTTCTTAAAAAGGGTCAAACCATTCAGAAAGCCCAATCAATGATACCCGGCATCGAGCTCGGCACAATCCTTTTCAACGCGCCTTTCCTCTTATGGGGATTTGCATCCTGCCCGACGCCGGGAAGCCGTGGAGACGGTATAATGGGGTGCTGTTTCCAACTAGTTGTAGAGGCAGCCCTCTTTCAAGCAACTGGGGTCTTTGTTCCGGGAACCGAGGACGATCTGATGCTCGCCCCAGCAGATGGCATTCCCAGCGACAAGTTCAAAGTCGCCAGGTTCTGGCTCGATTGTGAAATGCACATGTTCCAGCTCAAGACGGGAGAGGCTGGCTCGGAGTTCTATTTCATGCCCTTGGGCCAGATGAGAATCAGGGAGAAGGATCTGTCGCGCGAGAACCGCTGTTTCTCGTTCGATGCCCCCATGAACGTCGGCTTGGTGCTGGTTCCCAGCGGACGAGGCCACGCGCCGCCGGGCGCATTTGAGCGGGTCGGAGTCTTTGCAGCGTCAGCAGACCTTCCCTGCTGCGGCACGGCCGTCAATCACCAGCTTGTCCTCGTCTGAGATGGGAGCGGTTGCAGGAGAGCGCAAGATGGAGAGGATACCCATGGCACTCTAGGCAATTGCTAATTGAAGAACGGGAGGCAAGCAGAGTCACCAGTTCTACTTGAATCATCCCCCTTGTTTCAGCCGCCTCAGGTTTTTCGATTCTGTCGTTCACGATAGTTAACCCAAGGATGATGAGGTCTGCAGCTACCGCCTGTCGTAGAAAAGCAGGCATATGTGGCATCTTGGGTTAGCCACCTACCTAGTCTTTTAACATGGTCTGACCTGTAATCCAACCGCGACTATGGGAATATGAAGGGTGCCTAGTCTACCACGAAAGTGGGGCGTTAGGCATGCCCGCCAAGGGCAGCCTGCTAAGCCCTTACTTATAGTTAACAACATAAACCACCTGAACCAAACCGCACCGACCGATTTAATCAAAGTGGCACTATTTAGACCTTGATCACTACACCTATGTTAACAATAGGTATGGTGTCTGAGTCAGTCATGATACTCGCTCTGCCTCAAGACTGGTATAAATACCCTAATAGACGCTTCTAATCCTTATTTCCCGTACGCCATGTTCATCACCAACAATTCAGTCATTCCAGTCTTTAAGGCCATATTTTTTTCACGTTCATTATATTACTTTCTTTAGGCTTTATTCAGCTACTATCGCAAAAACACAGCCATTCTTTCATCCATCATCTTCAGCACCCTACCAATATGCAGTTCTCCGGATTCCTCGTCGCCGCCGCATCGCTCATAGCTGGCGCCTCAGCCATCTGCTATACAAATTTCGGTCCTGGAACTCAATTCTGGGGTGGCAATCCCCTCTCGCGTTGCAAGAAGGGCCTTGGAGTCGACCACCCCTGTCCGGATTATCTTGGAGCGCCCTGGGGACTTTGCTGCAGCACCGATAAGTGTACCTAGAGAAGTCGTCAAGTTGGGCTTCCTTCTTGATGTAGGCTGGAACTAGAGTGCAGGCACTGAACATCTCGAATACGGCTTGGCGGCGGGAATGCGCTGGCATGTGGTAACTTTAGTTAGCACTGTAGCCAAATCCATCTGGAAAAGTTACGGTGTTACCACAAAAAATGAAAGAAGAAAAGACGCTTCTGATTCTTGTTTCACCTACGCCATGTTCATCACAGAATAACTAAAGCAACAAAAAGAGAGGTTTCCCAGTTCCCTGTCGTCTTCAAGCGATTAACTCAGCCCCCCAATCTCCAAGGCTCCTTACGACCGACCCATTTTTGTTTCCCTATCCATCCACTCACTGAGGGGAGGGGGCTTACGGATACAAACAAACAAACCACTTTAAAAAAGAATATCCGTATCCGTACCAAGAAAAAAAAGTGAGCCGCAAGGCAAGGGCGCAAAAAGAATGACCGCGATCCGTGGGACTCGAACCCACAGCCTTCCGATGGCATTTACAACGCAGTAAAAGTCGGACGCTCTGACCAAATTGAGCTAGGAAAGCATCCGGTTTTTGTTTCACTGTTGTTCAGCACGTTAAGTTTGCTGCTTATGATTCTTGTTCTTTTTTTTTTTTTTTTTTTCCACCTCGACCCTCGGTGGAGCATTGACTGGGTGGTCTGCGCTCTTATCGACTCTTGACGTGACAAATGACTCAAGCAAAGACTTCTGTTGGAACCATGGAAGACAACCAAGACGGGATGAGTTGTTTGATGTCCCTAAACAATGGGAAGGGTAATATTCAAAGCCACGCAAATCAAGATGGACTGAATGGACGATGCCGGGCTTGCTGCAGCCCAGACCGCTCTTTCGTGGGGGAGGGGGGGGGGTAAGAGGGCGCAAAGGGGGTGAGAAGACGCAGGTGAGCCCACTATCCATCAATTCTTGAGTCCTGGTGCGTATCCAGCTGGTATCAACAAGCACTACTAGGATCGATAGCTCAGTGGTAGAGCGAGAGATTGCAGTTCCCTCGCCGCAACCATCTCTAGGCCCCGCGTTCGAATCGCGGTCGGTCCTCGCATCTTTTGCCGTTCGTTTTTTACTGCAAGTTGCCGCAAATGTTTGTTTGTGCGCCGTGTGTCATTTTGGTGTGTCGTCTCCGCAAGTGGGATGGAGGCTTCTTCGCCTCGCTTGCATTGGCGCCGTCCGCTTAAAGTTGGAGGGCGACTTGACTCCACTGGTCGGTCCCCAATGACTCGAGGTGTCTTGAATCAAGTGTTGATATAAGATGTTGATTGGCCTCTTGTAGGCTATGTACATATAGACAGTGTGTACGGATATGTATGTCTGTCTAGAGAGAGAGAGAGAGAGNGAGAGAGAGAGAGAGAGAGAGAGAGAGAGAGAGAGAGAGAGATGTTATTACTCGTGCCATATCATTACATATGGGCCATGAGCGCTGCGCCAGCCAGCAGGGCAACCCCCCAAACAGCCAGCGACGCGCCCTTCGCCGAAGACGCCGTCCTGCTTCCTGGCCCGGTGCTAGGCGATGCTGCTGGCCCAGTTGCCGTCGAGGCCACCGTGGCCGACGCGGTCGCAGCAGGCGACGTCTCGTCGGCGGCGGCGGCAGCAGATCCCCTGTTCACCATCGTGATCGCGGGCGTGTACGCGATGGCGTCGTAGAGCGTGCTGGCGCTCTCGTCTATGACCTCCGTCGCCCCGACGTACTCCACCGACTGCTCCCCCACCGACCAGGCGCTGCCGGTGACCACCCGCCCGTGGTACGTGAACGTCCTCTCGACCGGTTCCATCAGGATCCTTTCCTCGTCCACGTACTTGATCTGGCAGCCTGTGGTGGCCGGGTAGGCCTCCCTGGGGAGAGGCGAGTAGCAGTTGCCGACCACGCCGACCTTGTAGCCGCTGTTACCTTTGTCAGTTAAAAGGTACTCTTCCCGGTTCGAACGAGGAGGTTGACGACGACGACGACGACGACGACGACGACGGCACTGACCTTGGGCAACACAGGATAACCGTCTCCGAGGGCTCCATGGCCGACAGGAAGAGGTTTTCCGGCGGCTCGAAGATGGGCGTCGCCCGGGTGACGGTCGTGACCTCGACCGACACGCTGGTCCGGTAGAGCCACCTGTTGGTGCGCGTGACCGTCGGGTCCGCGAAGATGCCGCTGAGGGAGTGCGACGAGGACTCGTCGCGCACGCCGTAGGCGACGGTGGCCCAGCCCGAAGGGCACTCGTAGGCCGGGGAGTGGTGGATCAGGTAGTTGAAGCGCTCCGGCCCGCCCTTCCTGGCGTGGTACAGCGAGTTGATGGCGCCGGCCGACGGGAGGCAGTCGTTGACGACGGGGCCGTCGACGTCGCACGTCTGGGACAGGTACGCCACGCCGTCCACCGCGGCCAACGCGAGGGCGACCGGCGGGGCCGTGGTGGCGCATGATGCCGGGGCGGTCCATGATGTCAACGGGCCGAGGTTGATGATGGTCGTGCCGGACAAGGTTGGCGTAGGCATCGTGAAGTGTTGGTTGAGTGTTGAAGCCGATGACTGTTCTTTTACTTACCTTTTCCCTTCCACAACTAAAAACCACGCCGAACGGTCGTCCCTGCACGATGGCTTTCTAAAAGATCACTGACAACAGCAACCAGAAACAACGGGGTCTCTTTCGAGTTGAGAGTAAGACAAACCCTTGGATTGGCCTGCCTCGCCCGCGTGAGGGAAAACAAACCCGCGAAATTACTCTGCGGCACAGTCCCAATCACATCGCATAGCCTGTCTCGAAACAGAATAGAACGGTCTGCAAATGCAGAGATTTCATTGCTGGATACTCCGTATTGTCTGGCTTGGGTTGGCACACTAACCAGCTTTGGCAGAACAGGGGCCCAACCGACGGTCTGCTTACCCGATGTGATATCGTGATATCACAAAAGTCCCTTTGGTGGACAAGACCGCGCGCTGTTTGGACTGAGTATCGATTTACACTCTTCAACCGTCAACCGACAACATGCGGCTTACAGGAGATTCACAATCAGGGTGACTGACAATCGTCATTTCCCCAGAAAGACGTTTCCGCATGAAGATGTTCATGTACACGTGTTGGCCGCGCAAAGCAACAGACAGAGAGAAGTTATTTACAAAAAGAAACACAGAAATTCAGAATCACACCACGACCCGAATCATAACACAGGAGGACTGTCCGAAGCGTCTATTGACTTGGCCAGACCCACCCGCAGCCAAGCCACATAATGTTCTACCAAAACAAGGACGCCTGGTCTTGAGAATACACAACGCTAGCCCCGAATCCCCATGTATTCGTCCAGATATGTATGCCTCGAGAGACTAGCTCCTCCGAGACTTTGGAAACAGTTGCCTGAACGGTCTTGTGATCGCGAACTTGCTACCCCAACGATCTCTTTGGCTTCTCCGGGCAACCTGCTCTGGTTCGTGAGCATGGGCTGCTTGCGTTCCCCATTTCCTTCGATGGTCTTGTCTGAACTTCTCCCAATCACCCTGCCGTTTTGTTTCGTTGTCGGAAGCCTCTCCCCTCTGACCCTCGGGCAGGGCCATGATTCCGTCGCGTATTAAATCTCTCCTCGCCAGCTCTCGCCGAACACTCATCGCGTCGAACGCGTTGAGCGAGTTTACTACCCAACATGTTAGTGGCAAATTTCGGGCATACGGACATTCAGGGTTGCTTACAATCAAGGAGGTATTCTTCTTCCAGGGCATTCAACTTATTGCTATATTTGCCGATGAGACGAATGTTGAAAAAGTGAAAGGTATCCTCCTCCAAGTCGATGTCAATGAACGATTCCTGGTAACTGGAAAACATGTCCAAGTCGAATAGATAGTGTTTTCTCAGGACGACGTCCACGCTGAGATCCTCGAGTACGTGGAAGTCGCAACAGACTATTTTGTCACCAACAATCCATGGCACGTTCCGCACCACACCGCTAATTAGGCCGGTGCTTCCGTCTGATAGCTCAACTTCAAGCCAGTTTTCCGGGCTCGTGTCGATTAACAGATTCTTCTCAAACGCGTAGCTACCAGACATAAGCATGAGGTCTGAACCAGTGTCTGGAACGGCGAGGGTCGCTTCCCCATCCAAGAGTCCCATGAGACGCTGTCTTCTGTTGCTGAGAAACCATAGACGCTGTCCTCGCCAGGATGAAAGCTTGTTCTTGACTTGATGCATGAACTTGGTCAACGTTTGGGTCAGCTTGAGGAACTGGTGCCCCAGCATGACGTCGTGAACGCAGCCTAGGAGGATCCAGCATTTCATTAGGTGCCGCTCGTCCTCTCCAGCGAACCTCCATGGAAGCTGAACCATCCTAGGGGACTGCAATCGCTTCTTGTTAGCAAGTTGTATTGTTTTCTGGGTGTTGGGTGTCGGACTGAGGCCAAGTTTTGATGCCAATTTCGGTGAAATGAAGCACACCTCTACACCAGTGTCAGGGAATGCTTCTACAGGTAGACTGGCCACACTTCCATCAATATAATAGTGTTTTGAAACAGGCGAATAGTCTGAGGCGTTTGAAGAGCGACTCTGGCCTGTGCCGGCGAAGTGCCTCAGAGTCAGACTATTCGCATGGCTGATTTCTGAGTAAGGTATTCTCTCACCCATCCAACACACCCACAGCACTGAATCTGGCCATTGCCAATCCTTCATGAGTCTCTCTATTATTTGGCGCAAATTCGATAAGAATGCCCTCGGGGTATTTCTGCGAAGGTTTGGGCTATTGGTTGGGGTTTGTGAATCATCGATCACAGTGCCCATGTCTGAATCTTTGAGGTCTGCGCCAAGACGTTCTTGGTCAGGAAGCTGTGTCTCTGGCCCCTTGACCATGCCTTTTGATTGAACGGAACCTAGTGGCAGAGGTTCGATTGCAAGCCTAGGAACGGCAAGCCATGATTTCGGCTCCTGTTGGCGTCTTTCTGGCGAACCCCGGGTCCATTGAAACGGCCGATTTTCGTCGGGGTACTCGTTGGGTGCGGAATTGTTTGCTATGTCCTTGTCGTGCGGTTGGCCCCAAAACACAAGGGGATTGTCACCGGTCAATACTGATGCCATGGTGGGATGTGAAAGATATAACCTTGTAGAGGAAGATATCTGGAGATAAACTGAAGATGAAAACAACCCTCCAATCATTGAGGCAATCGGTAGATGTCAAAACGCTACTGCGAGCCACGTCGAGCCCGACGTCTCTTGAGGCCCAACGGTTCTCGCTGCTGCCTGCTGACGTTTCACTGCGTCAATACTTGTCGCCGTCTGGCCCATCTCGTTCAACCAGATATCGTTTCGGTGTACTCTGTACGCAAGAAGCGCTGGCCTGTTGAAGTTTCGCCATGAAATATGAGCACTTCATCTTCTTGCTTGCCGAGCGTCATATTCTCGCCTTCAAGTCCCGGTTTCCGCTCCAGATATGCCGTACTGCCCCTTCCCAGCTGTGCAACAAGAGGATTTCTCTGAGCATGCCAAGATCTTCTCCGTCGAAGCGCCGCGCGCGAGCGCACCTGGCCCCTCCAACAAAAAGCAAAGAGGGATACGCAAACGTAGCTAGGTGGATGGCCCTTGACGCCGATAGCGAAACCCATATATACCGCAAGTTCGACGAGCTCGCCGCCCGGAATCTTTTGGTCTTCCAGTCCGAGCTGCTGGCGCTGGCGGCGCAGCTCGATCACTTCGACGAGAAGGACGTGGAGGCCGACGACATGGACCTGAAAGACGCCGCCATGACGTGGGAAAACCCTGGAAAGGCGGGCGGCGTCGGATGACCAGGAAGCAAAGTCACGCATGGAGCCGATGATGAGAATCCGGGAGAAAATGAAAGAGTACCGTGAGCTACGATGAGGACGTTTCCATATGTCTCAGCATCCGAACGTGCTGACCGTTGTCCCCAGACGAGGCGTTGCTCCTTCACAGTGAGATCACCAGGTTGCGGCGGCCCAACAAGAGAGTGCTGGACGCGTTCCTCATGTGGTTCAAGCAGCCGTTCCCGGCACTCGGCGGGCGGGCCAAAACCCTCTTGGACGATCCCGACGACCTGGTCGCTCTCAACGCGGTGTCAGAAACCGACTACATGTCACAGTATTTCCGGCGGCACTGGNCCCCCCCCCCCCCCCCCCTAAGCACCTGTTTGGGAGTCAATCTTCGCTGACCAAGTCCCAGAAAGAAATGTCAAGAGACGGGTCTTTTGGTATAGGGAGATACAACGAGACGTCGGTGACTCTCGCGGTCGCAATCGTCAGCATCCTCGTGGCGGCCGTCCTTCTGGTCGGCTCCATCACCAGCCTGTATCTCGTCCGGAGCGATGCTGCCAAGCTTGGCATGATAGCCGCCTTCACGGCTCTGTTTGCGACGAGCGTGGGCGTCATGACGACGGCGCGTCGGGCAGAGATCTTTGCCGCCACAGCAGCGTAAGCTAGACCTGTCTCTGAAACCAATGGTTGATGCTAACTGTCACAAAGATACGCGGCTGTGTTGGTCGTGTTTGTAAGTGGCGACATCTCAAACACTTGACGCAACAGTGTATGTCGTGATAGGTATACCCAGGGGCGTTAGTAAGCATTCTGCTGTGCTAAACACCCCCTCCTTACAGAGGGGGCAAAAAAATAGGGTTTCTATATAGAAAATAGGGTTTCTACCCTATCTACTTTCTGTCCTACTTTTTATTAGATTTACACTAAAATTAATTAATTCTTATAACTTAATAAGGATAAATACTAACCTATAACCCTTATTTATTATTATATTTCTTATTATTAATATACCCTACTAAATTAATAAGTATATAATACCTACTAAAAAGGCTGCTAAGATGCTTTTTACTACCTAGCAGTAGTAGTAATAAGCCCCTTATAATAGTAAGAAGGTAGCCCCTATACTATCTATTTAGTAGGCTGTAGTGTAGTATAGTATATCTTATACAGCAGTTAGGAAGCACCTCTACTAGCTCTAAGAGGGCTGTAATATCTAAGCTAGCCTAGATAAGCTAGGCTAGCCTAAGGTTATTATAGCTATAGAGAATAATACCCTAGCAGCCTATATAATCTAGCTTACTAAGTCTAGCTTCTTAGCTATACTACTTTAGGTTAAAGAGATAGCTAACTACCTCTACAGCCTCTAGGGCTAAAATGCTATCTCTAAGCACTTTATCTATTATTAGCTTACTAACTACCTAAAGCTTTAAAAGAAAGGCGCTATTAAGCTAGTTAAGATATACTAGAAGGGGGCTAAGTTAGACCTAGCTCTAATTAAGGACTTCTTTACTTAGTACTAGGCTGCTGTCTGTAATTATAACCTTAGGCTATTTAAGATCTAAAACGCTAATAAGTTTAGCTGCTATATAGGTTACCTAAGTAACTAGACTTATATTATACTTCTTAAGTAGCAGCTAAAATATAATAGCCTACCTAAGGTTATAGATCTAGTAAATTAAGAGTTATATATACTTATTAGCTGCAGTAGTATATCTAGTAATACTATCTTAGTATATATAATCTTTAAGATGTAGCTAATTACTGCTTAGGCTAATTACTAAGTCTAGGAGGGTATCTACTTTAGCTATTTACTAATAAGGTTTTCTAACTAGGAAATTATAATAGACTATATATACTACTTTAATACTAAGACCTATTTAAGGTTAGCTAAGTATACTTATATAGGCTACTTCTTTAGAGACTATTTTAGTGTTAATATATATAGTTAAGATTTATATAAAGTAGTAAACAGCCTATATATATAGTACTATTATTATTAAGAAACTATTAAGAAGTCTAAGCAGCTATATTATCTACTCCCTCTAGATAGCTTTACTAAGTATATTAGTATTAAGCTTATAGAGTACTATATTAACTTTAATATTATCTTAGGTTTTTTTTTACCTTATATAACCTATTTTCTCTAACTAATAGATATTAGCGTCTTTTAGCCCTTTAAAGCAGCTTATTAAAAGGTGCTTTATTAGTATATATAGGAAAGTAACCTTACCTTTATATAAGGTAACTTTATTAGTACTCTTTATTAAATAATAACCTCTACCTTTACAGCTATAAATATTATAAAAGGATTTAAGAAGTTATATATCTAGCCTATCTGTAATAATATTTTACTAGCCTAGTTAGCTAGGCGTATACAGTAAGGTAATAAGGAAATTCCCTCTTACCTCCTCTATTTCCTACCTAATAATAACTACTTTAATAAGGTAATACTTACTACTAAGTATATTAAACAGAAATACAGTAATATATAGAGCTCTCCTATAAGATAGGGCTTTAAGATAATTAAGGACGTTATTTCTAAGGGGTGTAAAGGGCTAGGTAAGGCCTTATTTAGGTAATTAGTAACTTAATTACTAGCTATCTAAGCTAGGGAGTAAAAGAAGAGATTATATACTATATGCTTATGTAGTGTGTAGAGCTTTTATATGTAGCTTACTTAAGTCTGTAGTAGGTAAAGCCTAGCTATAACACCTTTATAGCGTAGCCTGTAATATATACCTCTTACCTACCTATAGGCACCTATAAGAATTATAGTAGGTCTATAGTACCTCTTACTGCTAGTAGCCTATAGGTTATAACCCTATAGGCTGTAGCCTTATACTACCTGTAGCCTAGGCGCTATAAGTAAGTAATATAATAATTTTATAGGCTGTTATTTTCTTCTCTTTTTCTTTCTCTTTTTTCTCTAGCTCTTATAATTATTAAAAAGTAGGTTAGATTTATATCTATTAGCGCCTTCTTTTCCTCTATTAGTGTATATAGCTTATACTAATTATTATGCAGTTAAATAGATTATATAATAGCTATAAGTCTTACCTTTTTAGGTGTATACACCCTATATATATATACTTTTTAACTATTTAGTTTTATTTCTAATATTACTAATAGCCTCCTACTTTTAGTCCCTCTCTAGAGGCTTATATATCCCCTACCCCTATTAATAACACTGCTACTACTACTGTTATTAACGCTACTACTACTATCTCTACCTCTACTACTACTACTGCTGCTGCTGCTGCTACTGCTGCTACTAACGCTACTACTAAGCCTCTAGCTGTATATTATCTTATATAAGAATTATATATTTTAGAGCTAACTAGTGTGTAGAGTTTACTTTTTAAGTATACTTAGGATAAGGAATTAGATAATTCCTTACTCCTTAAGACCTCTATAAAGCGCTATAAGTATATAAAGCATACTAGCCTTTAGGCTGTTTCTTATTTTATATATACTAACTAGCTTATAAAGCACACTAATATAGCCTTATATACGCCCTTCTAGGCTATACATTATGTGAACGTGTTTTATTTTCTAGGGGTCTAGTAATATATATTAAGTATAACTATCGCATTAAGTTTCTAACTAACACCTTAGAGCTTCCAGCAAAATCTCTACTTCTATCCCTTAATTATACTACACCTACTAGATAGCGCAGATTACTGCCTACAGCTAGCCTAAGTGCTTCTTTATTATTGTAATTTTAGATACATTATCCTGCTTTTAGGCTATTCTACTAACAAAAGAGCAGAGCTGCTACTATAGGGCCTGCCTTACCCTAATAATTAGGCCTGTATTAGCTGCTAGGCTATTAAGAAGTAAGATTACTAATCTAACGCTAGTAATATTAATTACTATATAGTTATCTATTCTGCTATTAATAGCAATAATGTTATATAGTGAGTTCCCTCTATACTACTTAATAATAGAGCTTATCTAAGCTGTTATAAACTGTTTTATAACCTCTAAGGGGTTATAATTAAGAGGGGTGCCTAGTTTAAAGGGGTTATCTAGGTTAAGCGTAGGTATAACTAAGTAGGATAAGGAGTTAATAAGATTAGACTTAATAAGATTAGAAAGGAGGATTTAATTTAGTTGCTTTAGTAGGTTTTAGAATAATTTGTCTAAACTGTAGGTTTAGTAGGTTGTAGGTATAGTTAATAGGAGAATCCTAGATTCTATCCTAGCTAACTATATATACCTAATAAGCCTGCCTCTTAAGGTTAAATACCTCTATAGTTAAGAGTTCTTAACCTTAGTGGTATAGACCTTAAGAGTAAAGCTATCTCTAGTAGACTATACTAAACCCTATAGTACTATATGTTCTTAAACAAGCTACCTTACTAAGTTAACAGCATAAGAATAGGGTATAGTGCTTATATTAGGCTAACTGCTGTTATTTTTTTTTGCATTATGTAACTAATCTTAACTATAGGATCTAATTAGTTCTACGCTAGTTTAATTAGCGTTCTTAAATAGCCTTATATACTAATAAGCTTAGTGCTAGTAGTTATTATACTAACTATATATATAGTAGCTACACCTACCCTCCTTCTATATGTTTTATCTTATAAGATACTTTTCTATGGTTAGTACTAACCTTACGTTAGATTCTTATTAACTCTCTCTCTCTCTACTAGGAGATAGTTACTACTACTACTATTATTACTATAGCCCCTTTAGGCTAGCTTAGGAAGCTTATAAGTTTAGCGCTCTAATTATACTGTTTTATTACTAATAGGTGTATAGGATTAATATTACTACCTTACTGCTAAGGCTTAAAAAGACTTAGTTACCTTAGACTAAGCTTATATCTATATATAGTAAGATAAGCTTTATCTTATATGTTTATATAAAATAAAGTAGTATACTAGTTCTACTAGTAGTATATCTATTATATCTCTTACTGCTACTACTCCTACTGCTACTACTACTGCTGCTTCTACTACTACTACTACTAGCGCCCCTACTACCTCTATTAAGGCTATATTTAACCTTACCTAGGTTGCTTCTACTGCTGCCCTACTTACTATTATACCTACTATTAGTGTTATAGCGCCTAGTAGGGCTACTCCCTTAGGAGGCCTTTTAGCTAACTAGGTAGAGCGCTTTATTATAGCTTATAAGAGTATTATTAGTATACTAGCTTCTATATATTTATATACCTTTATATATTTATTATACTTACTAACTGCTTATAGTTTATTAATATAGTGTGTTTAAGCTATACTACTAACGCTGCTGCTGCTGCTGCTACTGCTACTGCTGCTACTACTCCCTCTCCTTCCTTTATTAAGGGCTATAAGTACTTCCTAAAGCTCTAAGTAGGGGCTACACTCTATATGCCCCCTAAGCTCCTTTTACGCTACCTATTATTAGTTAAGAGAGTTAGGCTGCAGCCTAGAAATAACATTACTTCTACCTCTATGCTTCTTTTACTTAATATATATATAGGTTAGGTTACTATTATAAATATTAATTAAGCTATATCTTACTTTATAGGTATTAAGCACTATAGTATTACTTATAAGATCTATAGGCTTCTAGGTAGTATTAGTAAATCCCTCCTACTATACTAACGCCTAATATAACTTACTATGTCTTTACTTTCTCTACTTAGCTATAATAATCTCTTTAATATGTTATTCTTACTTACTGTCTTCTATTATTAGAGGGGGTTATATATCTGTAGTTTATTACTCTAGTAAGAGGTTAGTTACAGCCCTCTATAAAAGGTTAATATAGAAATAATTATAGATACTACTTAGTATATTAAGTTAGATAATAAGGGGGCTAATAACTCTTATAACTATATACTTACTGTAAAGCTAATTAAGCTTATAGTTAGGCTAAGGGGAGTAGTAATTATATAGGTTTAGCTAAACCTTATTACTAACATTAAACCTCTCTGCTGCACTATAGCGCTTATTTACAGCGTCTTTAGTGCGCTGCTAAGCTGCAGCTATAGCAGCTTACACTATATATGTTATATCTATTATCCTCTATATAAGCTTTTCTGCAGCCTTCTTATATAACCCTAGTTCTAGTCCTTTATCCTTATATACTCTAACTAGCTCTATATAGTACCTATAGGTAAGAAAGAAGGGGCTAACTCTTATTACTAATACTACATAATTATTAATTATAAGTTATATAACTAGAAGCTATTACGCTTAGTCCTCCTAGAGGTAGCTAATATAGGTGTATAGTATAGCTTAAATTTCCTAGTTAAATTATTTAGTAGCTCTATTACTCTAGGGGTAGTAAGCTATACTTAATTTCTATATAACCCTTATTAGTATATAGAAACGCTTCTAAAACTTACTTATCTAGTTACTATCTCTATTACTAATAATACTTTTAGGTATACTATAGAAGCAGAAGTAGTATTTAAGGAAGCATTTTATATAGGCCTCTGCCTCTATAGTGTCTATAGCCTTAAGGGTAATTACTTTACCTAGTTAGTTAGAGATTACCTAAAGGAAATACGTTATTATAGCACCTAAAGGCAGTAAGTCTATAATAAAGTCTATTAAAAGGTTGCTTTATAGGCGCTCTAGGATTTTAAGGGGCTATAGGTACCCTCTTTTTATATATTACTAGACTTTACTCTAGCTGCAAACGTTATAGTTATATATAAAATAGCGTATAGCCTACACCTAGCCTAGCTAGTAGAAGCATTAAGAGACAATTTTAAGCATACTATTACAGCCTAGGTAGCCTAATAGGGTTAAATTATAGCTTTGCTATATTAACTTTATATATAACTTATTTAATAGAGAGTCTAGGTTGTTATCTCTAGGGACCTAGAGACAGCTACGCTAGGTAAGATACCTAGCTGCATTTAGTATGTAGTTACTAATCTAGATATACACCTTAACTTTAATAGGGAGTGTATATAAGCTGTTTATAATAGCATTATAAATACACTAAAGGTTTATATTTATATCTTATATTATCTCTTATATCTATTATAGGGAGTTATCCTCTAATATATAGGTCTTTAACACTAGAGGTAGTTCCTATTATAAACGCTAAGCCCTTAGCGTATAGTTAGTGTGTAATAGTAGAGTTAGTATAGAGCGTTCTAATATAACTTAGATAATATAGCCTTACTCCTATTTATTATCTTAGCTTACTAGCGTATCTTATTCCTTATATAATAGTATATCTAGAATACTTACTTCCTTACTTAGGTAATAAATAATATAGAAGTTATACTCTACTAGTTTCTCTACTTAGTAACTTTAGCGCTCTATTAGCTTCTACTTAATTATAAAGTACTTTAGTAACTTATAGTTAGTAATAATATAAAGTAGCTTATTAGCACTTTAGAGCTTTACTTACTAGGCTTATTAGCACTTTATTATAGCTAGAAGTTCTTTATTATAAATTAGGTAGTTATACTACACTAAAGTAAGCTTCTATAAGTAGAAAGTAACTAGGTAGGGGTTACTATCCCTATTAAGCTGCATAAGAGTGCTACTAAGCATAAAGCCTAAGTAGTCTATTTTAATAAGGGTAAACGCTATTAGGTTAAAAGTATAAAGTAGTAACGCTATAGAAAATATATCTTTAAGCTTAGTAAAGGCTTCTTAGTGCGCTTTAGACTATATAAAAAGCATACCTTTTTTTATAAGTACGTTAAGTAGCTTAATAACAGTTATATAGTTCTATATAAATATATAGTAATAGTTTGTAAACCTTAAGAAACTATATACCCTTTTTATGCTTATAGGCGCTAGCTATTTATAAATTATATATATCTTCTTAGGGTCTATAGAGACCTCTTTCTTAGCCTTAAGAATAAAGCTAATATACTTAACTTTCTTTATAGCAAACTTACTTTTAGCTGCATTAAGGCTTAGTTCTACTATATAAAGGGCTTAAAAGATATATTATACTTTATCTTTGTAGTCCTTTTTTAACCTACTTAAGTATATAAGTATATTATTACGGTAGGCTGTAGTAAAATTATTAAGGAAGCCTTATTGTTAAATAGACTGTATATATGTATGTAGGTACTAAAAGATAGAGTAAACTAAAGAATGTATTCTGTGACTATCCTTCCTACCTATAAGATAGGTATTATATAAGACAGATATACTATCCTAGATTGCCTAAGTTAGTTAGATAACACCTTTAGGTAGTTTCCCTTTACTGCATAAATAAGTGCTATATAATTTAATCTCTACACTTATCTCCCTAAGTTAAGGGTGTTATATAGTTATATAATAGTGCTATTCTAATACTTATAAGTTTTCTTTTATAACCTAACTATATAATCCCTTTAACGTAGCTAATTAGGTTACACTAATTATTCTATTAATAACCTTATGTATAAATTTAGTAGGTTATACTACTAATTGTTATATAATAGATTTAAAAATAGAAGAATTAAAAACGTTTATAATCCTTTCTACCCTACTTATATAGTCCTTCCTTCCTTCCTATCTAGTTAAGTAGGTAGGTTATATACAGTAGTTATTATATTTACCCTTTAGCTTTACCTTAACTACCTAGCAGCCTATCTTTTTCCTTTTTTTCTCTTTAATAACTACACTACTTCTCTCTTTACATAAAAAACTTAACTAAACTAAAATTAACTAAACTAAAATAACTCCTTTATATAGACCTAAGCTTCCTTTAGTTATTATGTCTTTTGTTCCTACTAGAGGCTAGGTAATCCCTATAGGCACTATTACTACTTACACTAACGCTAGTAGTACTTATTAGGTAACTTTTCTTACTTTAATAGCTTATAACTATACCTTCTTTATTACCCTCTTAATTAACATACATATAGGTCCTACCTAATAGTTTATATAATACTAACTTTTCTTTTTAGTATAGGAGGAAGAGCGTAAGGTTACTTATATACCCTTACGTAATATTAAGATTTACCTCCCTACTAGTAAAGATATCTCTTTTCTGCTTACTAAGATAATCTATTATAAGGGATATTTTTATATAGTCCTTATCTAAAGCTGTAGATAAGCTGTTAATACCTACCTCTAGAAGTGTAGCTGTAGTGCTAGCACTTTTTACTTTACTGCTTACACTTATATTACTACATACTAAAATAGTACTTATATAGAGTACATCTAGCAGTTACATAGAGCTTATTACTACTACTATAGTAGAGGATTATATAACACTAATAATAATAATAATAATAATAATAATAAGGATAATAATACTTCTTATTATGCTTATTCTTATACTTATTATATAAAGAAGTAGAAGGCTTATTTACTTATAAGTAGTTATAAGCTTAGTAGTTCTAATACTCCTCTTATTATTAAGTAAGGGTTATAGACTCTTCTAGGTTCCTTAGCTAGTTATATAACTTATAGGTAGATAGCTAGGTAGTTATATAAAGTAGTAAATCTAGGATTAGTAGTGTTTAGTATGTATTTAGATTAAAAGGTAAATTAGGTAGTTAATATATAAAGGTAAGCTTATATATAGTAATTATTAATTTCTCTTTTCCTCTAACCTTTTAATATACACCTTAATTTAAATTTGTAATATATTGCTTATTACTAGCTGTTATAGTGCTGAATTTAGTATCTTCTTAGTAAGGGCGTCTGCTAGGTTATCTTTACTATTAATCTATCTTACCTCTAAGATCTCTTTCTTTTTATATAACTCTTATAAGCTTATAATATTAATTATAAGTCTCTTTTTATTAGTTATACCTAGTTATATAAGATATTTATATAAGGATTATAAGTCTAAACACACTATAACTAGTATCCTTAGTATCTAAAGCGTATAAAGAATGCAGTTAAGCGTTATACTTAGGGAAATACTACTATTAAATCTAGTAGCTATCTTATATAATTTGCTTATAAGAACGCTTCTTATAATCTTTTTACACTTTATTAAGCTTTAGTGTATAATATTACCTCTAATTTTAAAGTCTGTAGTTATATAAGTAGTTTCTTCTGCTAGTATAATTATAAATCCTAGTTATAAAGAAAGGTTAGTATTATTAGCAAAAGATCTATCTGTAAACATATATATCTTTATATATAAGAGGTCTAGAGGTATAAAGGTAAGACCTTAATCTAGGTTGTTAATCTGCTATTAAAGTTATATGTTTAATGCTTTAATATCTTTTGCTTCTAGTTACTTAACCTAAGCAGTAATAAATAGGTTATATAAGGCTTCTAGCTAGTAAATTAAGGTAAGATAGGCTCCTCTTACCCTCTATAAGATATATTATTATTAGGTATTAGGTATACTGCTGTTAATAAGTGTAAGGTGCTTAACTTAACCTTTTTAGGTAAAGGTTAAGTAATTATTATATAGCTTAATTTATCCTCTATTAAAGTTAAGTCCCTCTCCTTATTAAAGTATTATCTTTAGCTTTATATAAAGCCCCTTTTCTTATAATTTCTCCTTCTCTTTCTAGGAAAACTAAGTTATTATAAAGCTTAAAGTGTTATCTGTCTGTATTACTATAATACTAAAAGTATCTAGTCCCTTAGCTGTATAGAGGAGGTAAGGGTTATATATAGACTCTTTTATCCCTAGTTCTACCTTATAGTGCTTTAAGTATATCTTATACTAGTAGAGTCTTAATTTAGTAAGCCTATATAATAGCTTAATAATCTAAAGGAGTGTATTCTTAGGATATCTACCCTTAAGTTCCTTAGGCAGTTATATAATAATTATATAAGTTAACTTATTAGTAGCTTAGGTATAGGCTTAGGTAATATCTTATACTTTATAATAACACCTAAAAGACGTAATTAGAGTTATACTAATTATAAGCAGGAGGTATTAGCTTATCCTCTAGATTGTAGGTGCCTAGGTAAGAAGTAATTCTTTCTCTTAGTCCCTATAACCTTATATAATAAGTCTTAACTTTTTATATAGCTTAGTTAATAAGTTCTTAATCTCTTATACTATATAAGTACTATAAATATAGATTCTATTATACTTATCTAGGTTATATAAGATAAAAGTAAATACTCCTTAATTAATAAAGGTATTAATCTTAATCCTATCTAATTCTTTATATAGTGCCCCTAGGGCTGTAATAATATTAT
This sequence comes from Colletotrichum lentis, assembly GCA_003386485.1. NCBI lineage: Eukaryota > Fungi > Ascomycota > Sordariomycetes > Glomerellales > Glomerellaceae > Colletotrichum > Colletotrichum lentis. Next base: position 1,748,529 of record NWBT01000047.1, read on the forward strand.
TAAGTTAGAGTTAAACTATAAGGTTATAGTAGTCTTTCTCTTGTTATAATAAGTATACAGCATACGTTTATAGTAATTATTATACAGTAGGTTTTTAGCCTTTCTTTAGTCTTTCTCTCTTCCTTAGTTATTATTATTAAGTTAGCTATATAACCCTTAGGTCTGCCTATACCTATAAGTCTTCCTTATAAAGGTAAGGTTTTATATATGTTATATAAAACTATATAGAACTATTTACTATCCTAACTGTAATAGTGTATCCCTCTATCCCTTTAATCTTATATAAGCTAGACTAGCCCTTCTTTTCTCTTTATACTAGCACTTTACTCCTAATAGGGAGGGAAAGTACCTTTTAGATATTAAGGCTATTCCTAGTGTTAATTATATAATTAATTTTAACTTCTATATAAATACTCTAAAGCAGTTTTATTACCTTTTAGACTGCCTCTACTCTTTATATAATATCTAGTAATAGTAGTAAGTTCTTAATAATTTAAGGGTAGGTTCTAAAAATAAGAAGAGTTAGTATAATACTATTTAGGCTAGCAGTATTATTTAGGGTTTTTACTGCTATCTAGAGGATTATCTTATTATCTATATTATAGCTAATCTCTTAGTAGAGGATATTATATATACATCTAAGTAGTATGTAGGCTTTTTTAATCTTACTAGCTACCTAGTAGGCTTCTACTAGTATCTTATTATATATAATCCCTATAATCTTAGCTTAGCCTCTAAATTCTATAGAAGCAAAATTTATCTTTAGATTATATATAATACAATCTAGTAGGCTAATATATATACTAATTTAGCACTTATAAAAAGCGTTCTAAGTGTCTTATACTAATATTAACCTTAGGAACATTACACCTTAAAATCCTATCTCTATATTAATAATATAAAGAATATTCTTCTGCTCTAGTTATATAACGTCTATAACTATCTTATAGTTAAAGTAACTCTTATTTTTTAAGGAGAACTTAAACCTCCTTAGGGTAGGGTTATATAACTAGCAGTAATAATAAAATCTCTAGATCCTTTCTAGAACAATAAGATTAATATTATTATATCTAGTATTCTTTAGAAGCTAGTGTAGTTAATCTATATAAGGGTGTCTAAATTATTAGTAAAGTCGTTAGAGTTATTCTTTAGTAAAGAATATTCCTACCTCTATACAGCTTAAGTTAAAGAATAAATAGCCCTATTTCTAAATAATAGGGATTAGTAGTCTGTCTTTTTATATAATAATATTATTAACGTTATTAAAATACATACTAAGTTAGTTAGCATTATATAGAGAAAATAGGAATAATGTAAATACATTAAGAATATAGTATATAACGCTACTAAGTAGGTTATCTATAGTTATAGTCCCTATAGCTGTAACTAATATATTTACACTAAACTATATATAAGCTAATCCTAGTACTTATAATATCTTTATATAAGGGTATTCTCTTAAGTATACTAGCACTTAAGGCTTCCTAATAGTTAAAAACTTAGCTACACCTATATCCTAGAGTTCTCCCTAGTATATAGTGCTGTATAGGTCTTATAATATAAATTAGCTTACTTCTAATATCCTTACTACTAAAAAAATATTCTCTTCTATTATATAATAGAAGAATATAGATAATAAAAGGAAGGTTAAGGCTTCCTTATTACTAAAGTGTATATCTTAGTTATTATTATATAAGTCTTTAATAGGATTCTCTCCCTTAACTTCTACTAGGTATAATATAAAATCCTTATGTAGATCCTAGTTAAGTGTAGCATATACCTAAATATACTAGTCTTTTATATACCTTTATTTATCCTTTATGTAATTTGTTAACTAATAGCCCTCCTTCTTATAGATAAAGCACCTCTTATTATTTATACAAAAGGGTTTCTATCTTATAAATAGCTAGCCTTATCTTCTATTATATAGTTATCTAGAGAGTTAATTATTATATAGTTACTTATAGTATCCCTTTTAGTTAAAGGTGTACCTTCTATCTATAAAGTAAATATTATGTAATATTATTTTTTAATTAAGGGCTACTTAGAGTAAAGCCCTTAGGTTAGAGAAGAACTCTTTATATATATAATCTGCTTTAAGATTACTAAGAGCAGTTTCTAGCTTAGGTACTCCTTAACATACTTAAGTAACTTACATACAGAGTATTACTTTACCTTAGAATCTAGATCTAAGTGCTTATTATATAAGGGGTATCTTATTAAGGAGAGTTTCTAGCACTTCTATTATAGTCTTCTTAAGGTTCTCTCTCCTTACTTATATAAAGGATATAGTAGTCTAATCTACCTAATATAGGCTGTAGTTAATATTAGTATTAAAATGCTTATCTAATATATTATATATCTTATCTTACCTCCTAATTAGGCTAATATAATAGAGGTAGAATTCTTCTGTATAATCCTAGAGGATATTTAGAAACATAGTATAGTACTAATCTTCTATAATATAGAGTTATTAACAGAAGCTAATAAAGACTTTAGCTTTATTATATAAGATATTATATAGCTTACTAGTGTAGTTTTTATCCTTCTGCTACCTTTTCTAGAAGATTAAGATAGTACTTAGTTTATATAGTCTGTTTTAAATAATACGCTTTAGTAGAAGGTTGTAGATACTATCCTTCTAGTATACAGGCGTTATATAGCCCTAGAATTATAGAAAACTATTAACCTCTTAGGTAAATTATGTTCTAGGGGGTATATTCTAGGTTGCTAGTTAGAGGTCTTATATAACTAGAGTTTAAGTTATCTATATGTTATATAAGTTCTTAATAGAGTCTATTACTAGTTTAGCAGTATATAGTGTAGTAATAGGATTAGGGTTTTAGGTAGGTGTCTCTATAGGTGTAATCTGTTTATAGGAGGTTGTTATATATATTAGATAAGAGGAAGAATACTCTAGTTACTTATTCTAATTATTAAATTCCTAGATAATAGTATAAATTAAGTCTATAATCTACTTAGTTAAGCTTTATACTACACTAATACTAAATCCCTTTTACTTTAGGATTTATATAAGCTTTTATCTATAGGGTTAGCTAACTAGGTCCTATTAGGTAGATATCTAATAGTAGAATTCTTTATATAGAGTTATCTTTAGTAGGTCCTTATTAAGGGTAATATAGAGGATTTATATAATTATATATCTAACGTATATAGTAAGTTCCTCCTTATTTAACGCCTTAGTAATATTAATTAGGTTACCTTAGATTCTTAGGTTTATTAACTTCTTCTATATAATAAGTAGAATCTTACTCTTAGTGCTTATCTCTTTATATATAGGTAGGTATAATTCCTCCTCTTAGGGTCTATTTAAGGGATTACCCTCTTACTTACTTTATAAAGCTATAGTTAATAGTAGCTGTTTTGTCTTATATAGCGTCTATTATTATTATTATAAGTGTAGTAGTGTATACTATATACTTTAGGATTTATATAGTAAGTATCTCTATCTAGTTCTTACTAAAAGGTAATAATAAAGATCTCTATTATATAAAACTAAAATAGTAGTTATCTTACTCCTAAATACCTAGTTCTTACTAGAAGGTAATAGTAGGTAGAATTAAGGAAATAGCATAAGATACCTTACGTCTAACTACCTAGTTCTTACTAGAAGGCAACAGTAGTTAGATTTTAGACGTATTACTATATAACATCTAGTATAATAATTCTTATCTCTTTACTCTTACTAATCTATAATTACATAAAGTAATTATATAATTACTAAGTAATTACTAATTAGTGTTAAATAGACTATATATATATATGTAGGTACTAAAAGATAGGGTAAACTAAAGAATATATTCTATAACTATCCTTCCTACCTATAAGATAGGTATTATATAAGACAGATATACTATCCTAAATTACCTAAGTCAGTTAGACAACACCTTTAGGTAGTTTCCCTTTACTACATAAATAAGTGCTACATAATTTAATCTTTACACTTATCTCCCTAAGTTAAGGGTGTTATACAGTTATATAATAGTGCTATTCTAACATTAATAGCATTATATTAGAGTAACTCTAAGTTAAAGTAGGTAGCTAGGGCTATTTGTATTTAGAAGGATATACTTACTAATATAGCTATATATATATTATATAAATCTTTTACCTATTAGTTACTATATATAATAAGCCTTATCTTTACCTTTATAAGGTAGCTATACTTATTAAGCTTATATATATAAACCTATATATAGTTAAGAATCTAATTACTATAAGTAAAGCCTTTAGGAACTTCTCTCTATAACCTTAACGTCTTATAGCTATAAAGATAGCTCCTTTTAGCCTCCTTAAAAGCGTCTTTAAAAGGGTAGTTTACTAGCTAATTATATTGTAATAGGGCGCCTATTAGTGCTAGATTTCTTTAGTTCCTAATTATGTAACTAAGAGTCTTAATTAGAGATAGATATTAGACCTTAGCTGCTTACTTCTAATTAGGAAGATAACAGATATATAACTAATTCTTTTCCTTTAATTCTAAGATAGATCTTTTAGATTAACCTAAAGCCTTTTATTATAATTTACCTTTAACTATAGTTATATAAGACATTTAGAAGTTTCTTTCTTAATTAGTTATAGAAGTAAGTCCTAATTAGAGCCTTTATAGCCCTAATTAAGATAGTTTACTTATGCTGATTAAGAGGTATCTTATGTTAGCTTTAGTAGGTTATAGTAATTATTCCTAGTTACCTTACTGCTCTAGCTATCCTACTTTACTATACCTTTTTAATAGTCTCCCCTTCTAGAAACTAAAAAAGTAATAGACACTAAGTAATTAAAGATAAGAGATAACTAATTAGGGCTGAAAGTAAGCAGCAGAAGCCTAATTATATAGTAATATAGCAACTAAGTAAAAAAGCAATAATAAGATAAGTAATAGATCTATTTAAAAAGATAAGGAAATATAGTAGACCCTAAAAACTACAAAGATAATAGCAGATTAGAAGATATAAGTAATAAGCCTACTAGATTAGGTAGAAATAACTATAAGTTAATTAATAAGGTAAGTAATAAGTATTAAAATTGCTAATATCTAATATTATAGGTTATAAATATAAGAACTAAATTATTATAGAAGACTTAAGAGTCTTTAGGAGGATATATTTAATTATATAAGTAGATTATCCTCTACTAGGCTACTTTATTTAGAGGCTTAATATTAGTTTAATTAGAACTTATAGGGTTATTAGGTTAAGGATATTTACAGATTAGGTAATAATAAGTCTTTACTAATAGATCTAATAGTTCTAGCTAATATTAGAGTAGGTCTACCCTTCTAGGCCATGTATTATGTGAACGTGTTTTATTTTCTAGGGGTCTAGTGATATATATTAAGTATAACTATTGTATTAAGTTTCTAACTAATACCTTAGAGCTTCTAGTAAAATCTCTTTTCTTTAACCTTTAGACTTCCCCTTAATTATACTACACCTACTAGATAGCGCAGATTACTGCCTGCAGCTAGCCTAAGTGCTTCTTTATTGTTATAATTTTAGATATGTTATCCTACTTCTAGGCTATTCTGCTAACAAAAGAGTAGAGCTGCTGCTGTAGGGCCTACCCTACCCTAATAATTAGGCCTGTATTAGCTGCTAGGCTGTTAAGAAGCAAGATTACTAATCTAATGCTAGTAATATTAATTACTATATAGTTATCTATTCTGCTATTAATAGTAATAATGTTATACAGAGAGTTCCCTCTATACTGCTTAATAATAGAGCTTATCTAAGCTATTATAAACTGTTTTATAACCTCTAAGGGGTTATAATTAAGAGGGGTGCCTAGTTTGAAGGGGTTATCTAGGTTAAGCGTAGGTATAACTAAGGTATATAAGATAAGGAGTTAATAAGATTAGACTTAATAAGATTAGAAAGGAGGATTTAATTTAGTTACTTTAGTAGAGAGGCAGGTTTTAGGATAATTTATCTAAACTGCAGGTTTAGCAGGTTATAGGTATAGTTAATAGGAGAATCCTAGATTCTATCCTAGCTAACTATATATATCTAATAAGCCTGCCTCTTAAGGTTAAATACCTCTATAGTTAAGAGTTCTTACTGCAGACCTTAGTAGTATAGACCTTAAGAGCGAAGCTATCTCTAGTAGACTATACTAACCCCTATAGTACTATATATTCTTAAATAAGCTACCTTACTAAGTTAATAGCATAAGAATAGGGTATAGTGCTTATATTAGGCTAACTGCTGTTATTTTTTTTGTATTATATAACTAATCTTAACTATAGAATCTAATTAGTTCTACGCTAGTTTAATTAGCGTTCTTAAATTAGAGTAGGTCTATAAGCACTTCTAGCCTAGACTATTAATATTTATAAGGTAAGAACTAGTTCTAATTATAAAGGTAACTCTAATTACTACTATAACTTTACTCTAGCTATTAGGAAAAGCTGCTTCTATATTTATAAGGCTTTACCTAGAGAGCTTTAACTAACATACTATTATTAGAATTCTTAATAACCTTAATAACTAATATCTAACTACTAAAATAAGTAATAACTACACTTCTCTTCTATAGGGAGACCTTTTCTAACCTCTAGCTCCTACTATCCTAATTAATAGATAACCTACTAGCCCTACTTTTACTATATTCTAAAAGCCTATTCTAGCTAAATCCTCTAACAATAAGGGTAGGCTAACTCCTTCTAATTAGATAGGATAAGCATCTAGTTTAAAGGACTTAGTTAACCTTCTATAAGCTTTTAGTCTCATTCTAGCTGCTAACGCCTTAATTAATATTCTCCTTAAGGTAATTACTATATATATCTAAGCTTAGACCCCTTAGAGCCTAGCTCCTATAGTTACCTTAACTAACCTATTAGAGAACCTAAACTTCTATAAGATCCCCTTTCCTAGATAAGATAGAGCTATAACCTTTAAGGGAGATAATATTATTAAGTTCCTAGAGAAGTTTAAGGACTAATATAAGATCTTAAGAGTCCTAGACTAATTTAGAGGTAAGCTTACTACCTACACTATAGGTAGTAATTATTAGACTCTAGTTAAGAATGTAATTAGATACCTATCTTAGTCTAAAGGCTAAGCCTTTCTTATAAAGGAGTATAGTTAGTAAGATGCTAACTAATTCCTTAATAAGGAAGAGTAGATTAAGAAGGTTACTAAAGGATCCTCTATCTCTACCTCTAATCTAAGCTCTACTTAGGCACTTTTTACTAAAATTAATAATATTATAGCCTAAGCTAAGAAATAAGACCTACATACTATCTTTAATAAGAGCCTAATTAAGATAATCTATAAGTAGTTCTATAAAGACACTATCTAAAAGGCTACTAATAAGGTTAGTATAACCCTTAAGGCGTTTATCTAATTAACTAAGTATACTGCCTTTAAAGCTAGGCTTCTTAACGCTATTATATATAAGAAGGAATATACTCCTCTTTTTACTACTAATTAGGCTGTAGATAACCTACCTTCTTAGCTAACTACTTAGTAACCTAAAAGTAACCTTAGTTACTAATACCTAAACTGCTAATAACCTTAGTAACCTATAGTTAACATCTAGATTAACCTACTAGCTCCTAATATAACTAATTAGGACTTAGCTTAAGGGATAAGTAAGTTAAAAATCTACTAGAATACTATTTAACTATAAAGTTTACCTAGAATCTTTAAAGTTAATATAATAATACCTAATTAACCTTAGGTTATAGGCCCTAGAGACTAGTGTTAGTACTGCTACTCTAACTCCTACTATATTATCTAAGATTGTAATTAGTATACCTTAGATAAGAACGCTTACCTTATTATCCTAATTAGAGGAAGCTAGTTCTATAGAAAATATAATAGTTAGAATCCTCTTAATAAGATACTGTTTGTAGTTATTAATAAAGGTTAATTATATAGTATAGCTAATAGAGTTACCCTCCTTACCTATATTATAAATATATTCTCTAATAATAACTATAAGTAACTTATCTAAGAGATCCTTAATTAGCAGCTTAGCCTCCCTTAGTAATCTTCCCCTTCTTTACCTTCCTTAACTCCTTTAGCCTTAGTCTGTTATATACATATAGTACGTTTAGATCTAGCTAACTAAGATTATACTAACGTCTACGCTATTACAAAAGGTTAACCCTAAAAGAACCTACTGCTAGTTACTAATTTCTATACTAAGATAACTTATAGCGTAAAGAAGCCTATCTTACTACCCCTAATTAAACTAAGAATAGTTATATTTATAGATAAGGACTAGTATATTATAGAAATTAACTTTAATAACTCTAAGGGAGACGCTAATTAGATACCTCTACTGCTTTTACTAACTACCCTAAAGAAGATAATCCTTTAATAACCTTAGCTGTTAGATAACATAAAAGGTATATCTCCTAAAGAGTTTCCTAATTAGCAGCTTAAGATACTACTTAATGTAACTAAGATTATAACTACTAACTAGCCTAGGGAGCTTAATCTACAGTAAGAGGCCTAAAGGCTTACTAAGAAGAAACTAAACGCCTTAGTATTACTTCCTATTAGGATCTTAAGGAAGATCTAGCTAGAGTTTAATACTATAATAAAGGCTGCGCTTTATAATTAGGGCTATACTAATACTAATAGAGTCTTAATTAAGGCGCTAAAGTCCCTAGTTAATATTACTAAGATAAGTTAGTAAAAGGCCTACATTAAGAAGCTAATTAATAACTATAACTACAGTATAGTTTCTAGAGCCTTACTTTCTATAATAATTAGATATATTAAAGGGTTTAAGCCTGCTGCTAGGATTCTAGCCTCTATTATTTTAAATACTTACCTCTAGCTTAAAGTCTAGATATTAAGTGTTAATTAGAGTAATAAGGGCTCTACTATCTCTATAATCCTTAACACTAAGGCTTAGGTTAATATTCTCTTAAAATAATACGTTAAGTTAGTAGGGATTCTATACACTTACACCTAGCTTAAGATAAGGACCTTTAAGAATAATAATCCTATACTCTTTAATAGATTCTACCTTACTAATATCTAGATTAATAAATATAAGGTTATAATGTCTTTCTTTATTAAAGATAAGTATAAGACCTCTAATTAACTTCTCTTTAGACTTCCTTTTATCTAAGATATTAAGCTTTTATTTAGATATAGTAATAACCTAATTACTACTCTTATACATACTAAAGATACCTAGATTAAAGTTCTTATTAGAGTAATTAGGACTAATAACTCTTTAGAGGCTATAGATATCTTACTGTAACTAGATTAGTACCTTTAGGAGGTTTTTAATTTAGGAAACTAAAGACTAGTAGTAATACTAAGAATACTACTAGTATTAATAACTTTTACTTAGACCTTAACTTAGATAACAATAAGTAAGTAGCTACTATTTTTAATTAGGACTAAGTAGATAATATTATAATAGTTATAGTAAAGGATATAATTAGCCTATATACAGCCTAGATCTAAAGAATTATAATAATTACTTAAGGAGATACTTAGAAGTATTAATATAACCTTACTACTACTAGTAATGCTTTCTCTAATTTAGCTATAAAGCTAGTTACTTAATAAGAAGAACATACTATAACCTACTAGATTGTAAAGCACTATAAGAAAGTAATCTAGTAGTTTAAGATAACTAACTAGGCTATTACTTACTATATCTAGAAGTTAGATTAGAAAATAATATATAAGACTAAGAATAAGAAAATATACTTAGTAGATAATATACTATCTAATAGATTAAGCCTAGATAGGGACCCTCTCTAGAAGCTTAAGAAGGTTAATAATATTAAAGATAAACTTTAGGACTAATTAGGGCCTTATTCTAACCTAATTACGCCTAAGTTCTTAGATATTAAACCTTAATTAAGACTAATATGTAACTAACTTAATAGTATTCTTAAGGATTTAGACTACTTACTCCTATAAGAGAAAGACCTCCTTAAGTAGATTCTTCTTAATTAGAAAAGGGCTCTAGCCTAGGACTTTACTAAATATAGACAGCTTAATATAATAATTACGCCTCTATAGGTTATTAAGATAATTCTATATAAGGCGTAGCAGGCTAAAGGTATTTTAATTCTAAAGGCCCTCCTTCTATAGGTCTTTAATATAATTAGATAATATATCTAATAAGGTATTATTAATGAGAGTTATACTGCTTACTAGAATCTATAGTTCTTAGTTATAAAAAAGGATAGTAGCCTCTAACTAATTAATTTAGTAACTTAAGTTAATAGTATTACCCTTTAAGATGCTTAGTAACTACCTAATGCAGACGCCTTTTTAGAAGAATTTATAACTAACTAGCTTATTTCCCTCTTAGATTTCTTCTCTAGTTATAATTAGGTCTCCTTTAATAAGAAGAGCTACAATCTAATAAACTTTTTAACCTCTCTTAGCCTCTATTAGTACTATATACTCCTTATAGGAGGTATAAACTTAGTTATCTAGTTTTATTAAATTATAATAAAGATTCTTTATAATCTAATTCTAGAATACTATAACCCTTTTACTAATAATATAGCTATTAAAGGTCCTTAATCCTAGTATAATAATAAGGAGCTTCCTAACTACCTTAGTATCTAACAATTTGTTTTTAAGTATTTATATAATATTAATTAAGTCCTATTTAACATTAAATTAGCTAGCTGTATAGTTTTAGGGGTTAAATCTTAATAGTGTTACACTTCTACTGTAATTATAGGTTATATTTACAGCACTAAAGGTAGGAAACCTAATTAGGTAAAGATTCTTGAGATTCTTAAATAGGAAAAGTGTAAAAATATTCTAGATATCTAATTGTTTTTTAGGATTATTACCTTTTATAAGGTTTAAGTTAAATACTTCTTAGAGAAGGCCTTACTATTATACTCTCTCCTAAGTAAGAATTAGCCTTTCTCTTAGGGCCCTCCTTAGATTAAGGCTATAGACACTCTTAAGTAGGTACTTACCTCTACACCTATTCTTATTCTAATTAACTATAGTCCTAATACTAGCTAGATAGTTCTTACTACTAATATAAGTATTAAAGGTTAGGGATATACACTTAGCTAGATCCTTAATAATCTATAGACTATTACTTAATTTAAGAGTAGTATTTAGTATAGTATAGAACTTAACTATAATTTAGGTAAGTTAGAAATAAGAGGCGTCTTTATAAGTCTTAAATAACTTTATAACTACCTTTTTAGCGTTAACTTCCTCCTTAAGACTAATATAAAAGTCTTAGTTACCTATATTAATAAAGCTATAGATAACTTACTTTCTGTAATAATAATATACTAGCTTACTTAGATTAGACTTTTTAATTTTAAGATTAAGTATATTAATAGGAAGAAGAACACTGCTGCTAATAGGCTTTTATGTAAGCCTCCTAGACCTTCTAATCTACATAAGGCAGATATAGAAGAGGATATTAAGAATTTTATTAACGCTAAGGTCTTTTAAATATATATAGCTAATAATTTCTTTCTTACTGCCTATACTTACCTAGATAACTCTGCTAATTAGTCTAGCTAAATTAATATTCTAGTTAATCTCCTCTTACCTACTAAGAATTAGTTACTATAGTTAAAGTAGATTATATATTTGCTTTTTATACTTAAATAGCTACTAGGAATCTTATGCTTTTACTACTGCTAATTTAGATAAGTTACTATATAGTTTGTTATCTATAATAGACTCCTTTTTAAATAAGGAATAACTACTTAACCTTAGCCCTCCTAGGTTATTAATAATAAGTGCTGTTATAATAAACTTATTAATAAAGTATATAACAAATTAGGGTATAAGGGATAAGAGGTAATGTATTTTTGCCTTATAGAATAGTTCTACTAGCTAGGTATGTATACCTAGATCTATAAACTAATCTTAACGTGTAAGGCCTATTAAAAAGCATAATTAAGGTAATTTAATAATCTATATACCTCTACTACCCTAATCTTATAACTGTTTATATAAGTATTACTTAACGTTTAACATATTAGTAAATAGAAAGTTATTAAGGCTTATTATAAATTTACTAGTTACCCTAAAGCCTATATTATACGTTAAGCTACTTTAAAAAACATAGCTATATTTATCTAGGAAGATGTTATTTGTTAATATAGTATCTATAGTACCCTAATTATTAATAGGGGATATAAGAATATAGGTGCTATTACACTACTAAATTAATATTATGCCTCCTAACGTAAGGTAACCTCTACGTATAATCCCTATGTAAATAGACTTCTTAAGAAAGGCTATTAGCAAATTACCTACACTCTTTATATCTAGTCTAATTAAGGCGCTAAAGACATTTAGCTTATACTTATAACTACCCTCTTTACTAACTATACTACTATCTATATATCTATAAGCTATATACTATTCTACTTTATTTATAGATAATATACTATTACTCTAATTAAGGACTGTATAGTAACTTAGAGAGTTCTTAACTAAGACATACTAATAACTTAGGACTAGGAGACCTAGATCTAACTCTAAGCCTTTTTATAACTAGATAAAGACTAACAGCAGGCTGTAGATATAGTTACTTAATACTAAGCGTAAACCTATAATTAGTTTAATACTACCTATTTAAATACTCTCTATAAGGATTAACTACAAACAGGTAATCTAGTTCTTATTTTTAACGTTTAGTAAAAAATTAATATATCTACTACTAAGAAGCTTAACTACTACTAGAATAGACCCTTCTAAATTCACTTAATTAGCCTATCTAGCACTTTATTCTAACTTAAAACCCTCTCTAGTAATCTTATTACTAGAGCTACTTATGCTAGTAATTAACTTAAGAAGTTTATAAAGAGTCCTAAAGGCCTTTTTATTTCTCCTAATAAATCTAATCTCTACTCTAAGATTGCTGCTAATCTAATAGATTTACTCCTAAATAATAACTTACTACTAGATTAGGACTCTATTTCTAACAATTTAACTAACGCTTCTAACCTTAACTTTAGGGATAAACCTAACAATCTAATCTATAGGGTAACTTAGTTATAAGTAGTATCTTTATAATAGTATGCTATGCCTTTCTAATTCTTTTGTTTTTCCTTATCTCTTAATTCCTATATAGTTTGCTTTATATAACTAATCCTTACTTTATTTCTTTATGTTTATAATAGGGATATATTTCTTATTTATTTAGTTCTTCTTTTACTATAATTATCCCTTTTGTTTAATCTAGCAAAAAACATAAGGGAATAATATATAAGAAGAACTATCCTTTTTTAATTAACTTAAAGACTGTAATTACCTTAACCTATTACCTAACCCTAAAGATTGCTACTACTGTTTCTATCTCTTAGCTATAATCCTAAAACGCTTCTACTATAATTTAGTCCTCCTCTAACATTATAATCTTAAGCTCCTAATTTAATAAGTTATATTTTTAAATAGTCTTAAATACTACCTATTTGTTATTATCTAAGATATAAGAGGCCTTAGTACACTAGTTGCAGTATATACTAGCCTTCTGCTTATAAGCCTCTTTAATGTAGTTACTAAGTATGTAGTACTTTAGGAATTTAATCTTAATAATCTAAGGAATTAATAATAGAACCTTATCTCTACTTATCTTTTACTTATACTATAGAGAGCCTATCTTATTAGGATTAACACCTAGATTACTACTGTTTTCTTAATATTTAGAGGATAATTTAAAGTTATACTCTCTCTTAGAGTATATATAGTTAGCATATTAATTATAAAACTTACTAGGAAGGGAAATACACTTAAAGTAGGGAGTTATTTAAGAACGCTAATTAAACTAGCGTAGAACTAATTAGATCCCACAGTTAAGATTAGTCACATAATGCAAAAAAAAAACAACAGCAGTTAGCCTAATATAAGCACTATACCCTATTCTTATGCTGTTAACTTAGTAAGGTAGCTTGTTTAAGAACATATAGTACTATAGGGGTTAGTATAGTCTACTAGAGATAGCTTCGCTCTTAAGGTCTATACTACTAAGGTTAAGAACTCTTAACTATAGAGGTATTTAACCTTAAGAGGCAGACTTGTTAGGTATATATAGTTAGCTAGGATAGAATCTAGGATTCTCCTATTAACTATACCTATAACCTGCTAAACCTGCGGTTTAGATAAATTATCCTAAAACCTGCCTCTCTACTAAAGTAACTAAATTAAATCCTCCTTTCTAATCTTATTAAGTCTAATCTTATTAACTCCTTATCTTATATACCTTAGTTATACCTATGCTTAACCTAGATAACCCCTTTAAACTAGGCACCCCTCTTAATTATAACCCCTTAGAGGTTGTAAAATAGTTTATAACAGCTTAAATAAGCTCTATTATTAAGCAGTATAAAGGGAACTCTCTATATAACATTATTACTATTAATAGCAGAATAGATAACTATATAGTAATTAATATTACTAGCGTTAGATTAGCAATCTTGCTTCTTAACAGCCTAGCAGCTAATATAGGCCTAATTATTAAGGTAAGGTAGGCCCTATAGCAGCAGCTTTGCTTTTTTGTTAGTAGGATAGCCTAGAAGCAGGATGATGTATCTAAAATTATAATAATAAAGGAGCACTTAGGCTAGCTGCAGGTAGTAATCTACGCTATCTAGTAGGTGTAGTATAATTAAGGGATAGAAGTCTAAAGGTTAGAGAAAAGAGATTTTGCTAGAAGCTCTAAGGTGTTAGTTAGAAACTTAATGTAATAGTTATACTTAATATATATTACTAGACCCCTAGAAAATAAAACACGTTTACATAATGTATAGCCTAGAAGGGTAAGTAGGGAGTTATACTTCTTACTTTTTTTAATCTACTACTATAGTGTTTCTAAAAGTTATAAGTATAATAATTATAAGTAACCTTATTTTAAACACTATAGGCTGAAATTAGTAAAGAATTAACTATAGGAGTCTAGGAAGTAAGACGCTAAGTAAAGAGACTAAAATAACTAGTAATATTATTATTAATAAACATATAATAGGCAAACTAAGAAGAGTTATTACTTAGCTTATAGTTACTTAGGATCCTATAAATAACAGTCTAATTTAGGATGTTTAACTAAAATAAGCTGCTAAGCTGTTATATTTTCTTATTTACTTTATAAGAATTAAGGATCTTAAGCTTTAAGTATAGAAAGCTAGCTAGAGAAGGGAGACTAGCCTATATAGTTACTTTAAGGATCTAGCTAGAAATATTAATTAGTATTTTCTAATAACTAGAGTAGATAAGAAAGACTTACGTTTAAATAGTAGTTATTAACCTTTTAGAGTTTGTAACCCTAGAGACTTATTACCTCTATCTTTATAGGTAGTATTAAGGAGAACTACTATAGGTTAATTTTATAACTAGTGTCTTAGTGTATATAATACTAGTTAATCTTATTAGAAGTATTTATAGTAATTAAGATTAGGTTTACTTTAGTTTAGGGAAAGTAAGGGTTATTTAGTTTGTTTAGGTCTAAATAGATAGAAAAGTATAAAGGAGGGAAAGATTAAAAGAGGAGGATTAGGGAAAATAGGCCTCCTTTATACCCTTTAAGTTACTAAAGGAAGGAAGGTGCTGCAGTAGAAGCATTATAATTAAGGCTGCTTAATAAAGAGTATAATTTATAATAACCTTACTTTAACTTTAGCTAAAAGAATAAAAGGAGTAATTTACTACTCCTATACCTTCTAATTACCTTAAGGATTACTTCTACCCTTCCTTAAATAAATCCCTTATCCTAGGCAGTATAAAACCCTTATTCTTTTCTACTCTTCTAACCTTTCTTTTCTTTTTTACTAATAATAACCTATTAACAATTTTAACACTAGTTCTAGCGCACTACTTCTATATATATACACACACTTCCCTTTCTTTAGATATACTTCTTCTTTTTAGATATATAATTTCCCCCTTATATAACTTCCTAATTAACCTTTATAATATTAACTTCTACTTCCTCCTCTTCCCCTCTTATTCTAAGCCCTACCCTTTCTGCTATAAAGATATAAAACTCCTTTACCTACTAAGACTATAACTTAACCCTTAAGTACTAATATAGTAACTAGGCTAATAACTAAATTATTAATTACCTCCTTATACCTACTAGATAAGTTACTACTACCTATAAATCCTAGTTCCTTAACCCTTATGTAAACTCCTAATTCTCCTAATAAACCTAGCCTTACTATAGGGAGATTACCTACTAAACAAACTTTAACTATATAATTCCTACTAAGATTAACCTCTATTTTCCTAACTAGCTTTAGTAAGAAGATATTAATACCTTTCTTTAGTAGCAACCTAAGGCTTTTAAATATATTAATAGTAATTATCTATAGGAAGGATAGACCTATAAGAAGGCATAAGGTATCCTTTTTAACTATTATAACCTATAAGGATGCCTACTTTAAAAAGACTAGATTATAAGAGATAAAATTAAAGCTACCCTCTAAATTATAGTCTGTAATCTTTCCCTAGTTTGTAATATTATAGTTATCCTAATTAGCTAGTAAAGTAACATGAGTTAAAATACTAATCCTATCCTTCTTCCTTAGGCTTATAAGACCCTTTATGTAATTAGGACTTTAGTATATCTTATTCTTTTTCCTCTTTTTGCTAATAACCCTAGACACTTTATAGGTATAATTATTAATTAGAGAGATAGTATAGTGTACTAGTATAATCCTCTTTAGTCTAGCAGCTAATTAGAAGCTCTCTTTATTAATAACATCCTAGCGTTAAAGACCTTTTACTATAATATTAATACTCTATTCTATATTAAGAACCTAATTAATATATCTACCTATATTATTAACTTAGTCTAGCAGCCTAGCAGCTAGAAGTGCAGTCTCTACATTCTTAAGTAGTTTTAAACAGCTGTCTAATATAGTCTTATATACCTAACTAAGAACCTAATCTAGAGAGACACTCTTTTTGCTTCTAAACAAACCTTTAGTAATAAGTTATATACTACCTAGATCTACTAGATTAGCTATAAGTTTTAGTATAAAGGATCTTACTCTTATAATGTTATAAAAGATATTCCCTACCTATCTTTTAAAGAAACCTAAGAATAGTTCTATAAGAAACGCTAATAGTAATCTACCTCTAAAGCCCCTTCTAGTAATAACTTAAATCTTATAGTAACTAGCTCTAAGCGTAGAAGAGTTAGTAAGATTAGACCCTAGACTTCTTTAAAGACTAAGCTCCTATTACTACCCCTACTAATTACTTTAGTAAAGCTATTATTAACGCTACTTAAACCTAGATCCTAATGTATTACTTAATTAATAATATAGGATACCCTCCTTCTGTTTACTACTAAGAGTATAGATTACTAATCTTAGCCTCTTATAACTCTAGCTATAATAGTTCTAATTAATACTCTTCTTATTCCCCTAAGCTACTAACTTCCCCTAATTAACTAATAGTTCTATAATTATAAATAAACTCTAAGCACCCTTCCTCTAGCTGTTACTAGTACCTTATAAACAAGACTTACTAAGTCTCTTTTAAACATAATAATAGAGGATTTACCTAAGGGAGACTCTATAGATCTTAATAATATAAATATAAATAATAAGAAAATAAATAATATAGATATAGAGGGACCTCTATTTTAATCTAAGTATTCCTTACTGCCTACTAATATTTAGCCTTATTAGGAGAAGGTCTAAGTTATGCTTTCTTAGACTAAACTTAACTAGTAGCTTAATAATAAACGTAATTACTAGTCCTATGCTTTTTAGTATAAGAAGCTTCTTAAGTAATATACTAACCTAGGAAGCTTATAGATTAATAAGTATTCTAAGGAGAATTAGGTTAACTAATATAATAATCTAATTAATAAGGCTGCATTCTTAACTCCTCCTTATATACCTTAGCTTCTGCTAAGTAGAGGTTAGAATTAGGGTAGATAGGCTTATAATAATACTAGAAATATATAGTAACAAAAGTATACTATAAGGATAGCTAAAGTAAATAAGATAGGTAAGACTAGTAAGACTACTAAGGGATCTAAGAAAGGTAAGGCTTAATTATAGTAGACTGTATACTAAATATTTCCTTCTTTAGTATAGTAATAGGAGTCTTATATTATTCACTATCTAGGTAGGAACTAGTAAGGTATTCCCTTATACTATTCTATATACATAGTACTTATTAATCTATACAGGTAGAGAGAAAAACCTCTTATAATTTATATAGGAGGAAAACTACTTTATCTTATTAAACATTAGAAGGTTAGCTTATTTTTACTTAACATAATATAGGATTATTATAAAGGGAAAACATAATATGTAGGTGTAGTGTACTATTATTAGAGCCCTATTATGTATGTAGGGCCTAAGGCTCTACTTTTATAGGGCTCTAGTAGCTAATTAGACTTCTGCAAAAGTAGCTTTCTGCAGTTAGAATTAAACTAACTGTCTGCGCGCAGAGCGTATAGACGCTACTAGACGCATGCCACTACGTCACATAGGTTTCCTTCTTTAGTACTAATTAGGCGTTTTAGGTAGTTTCTTCCCTTTAGAGAGAAGATAAGAAACTAGGGGATAATTATAATAAGGTGCCCTTTAGTGCTAGATTTCTTTAGTTCCTAATTACGTAACTAAGAGTCTTAATTAGAGATAGATATTAGACCTTAGCTGCTTACTTCTAATTAGGAAGATTACAAATATATAACTAATTCTTTTCCTTTAATTTAAAGATAGATCCTTTAGATTAACCTAAAGCCTTTTATTATAATTTACCTTTAACTATAGTTACATAAGACATATAGGAGTTTCTCTCTTAATTAGTTATAGAAGTAAGTCCTAATTAGAGCCTTTATAGCCCTAATTAAGATAGTTTACTTATGCTAATTAAGAGGCATCTTACGTTAGCTTTAGTAGGTTGCAGTAATTATTCCTAGTTACCTTACTGCTCTAGCTATCCCACTTTACTACACCTTTCTAGTAAGTAAGAAAGGAATTTAGAGACCTCTTTAACCCCTCCTTATCTATAGACCTACTACCTTAATAAAGTAGTTTTAACTACTATATTAAGCTAGAGAAGAATATAAGTAGAAAAGAAGCATTATTACCTTAGGGACTATTATATAGGATGTTACATAAGAAGCTCCTTATTCTTAAAAACATACTTTAGAACCTCCTAGATAAGGGTTTTATCTAGGTAAGTAGCTCTATAGCTAGTACGCCTATTCTGTTTATATATAAGCTAGGTAGTAGACTATGCTTCTACTGTAACTATAAAGCGCTTAATACTATTATAAAGAAGGACTAATACTCCTTACTACTAATATCTAAGACTTTTAGATATATAGAGTTATTAAGATAGTTTATAAAAGTAGACGTTATAGCTGCCTTCTATAAGATATGTATTACTAAAAGTAATAAGCTAAAAATAGCATTCTAAACGCACTATAGGCTCTTTAAATAGCTTATTTACCCCTTTAGGCTTACTAACGTACTAGCCTTATAGCAGCAGTTTATTAATAGTATGCTATAAGTGTTAGAACAGCACTATTACATAACTGTATAACACCTTTAACTTAGGGAGATAAGTGTAGAGATTAAATTATATAGCACTTATTTATATAGCAAAAAGAAACTACCTAAAGGTGTTATCTAACTAACTTAGGTAATCTAGGATAGTATATCTATCTTATATAATACCTATCTTATAAGTAAGAAGGACAGTTATAGAATACATTCTTTAGTTTACCCTATCTTTTAGTACCTATATATATATATATAGTCTATTTAACACTAATTAGTAATTACTTAGTAATTACATAATTACTTTATATAATTACAGATTAGCAAAAGTAAAGAGATAAGAATTATTATACTAAACCTTATATAGTAATACATCTAAAATCTAACTACTGTTACCTTCTAGTAAGAACTAGGTAGTTAGACGTAAGGTATCTTATGCTATTTCCTTAATCCTACCTACTATTACCTTCTAGTAAGAACTAGGTATTTAGAAGTAAGATAACTACTATTTTAGTTTTATATAATAGAGATTTTTATTATTACCTTCTAGTAAGAACTAAATAGAGATACTTACTATATAAATCCTAAAGTACGTAGTGTGCGCTACTATATCTATAATAATGATAATAGACGCTATATAAGACAAAATAGCTACTATTAACTATAGCTTTATAAAGTAAGTAAGAGGGTAATCTTTTAAATAGACCCTAAGAGGAGGAATTATACTTACCTATATATAAAGAGATAAGCACTAAGAGTAAGATTCTACTTATTATGTAGAAGAAGTTAACAAACCTAAGAATCTAAGGTAACTTAATTAACATTACTAAGGCGTTAAATAAGGAGGAACTTACTATATACGTTAGATATATAATTATATAAATCCTCTATATTACCCTTAATAAGGACCTACTAAAGATAACTCTATATAAAGAATTCTACTATTAGATATCTACCTAATAAGACCTGGTTAGCTAACCCTATAGATAAGAGCTTATATAAATCCTAAAGCAAAAGGGATTTAGTATTAGTATAGTATAAAGCTTAACTAAGTAGATTACAGACTTAATCTATACTATTATCTAAGAATTTAATAATTAGGATAAGTAACTAAAGTATCCTTCCCTTTATCTAATATATATAATAACCTCTTATAAACAGATTACACCTATAGAGACACCTACCTAAAACCCTAATCCTATTACTACACTACATACTGCTAAACTAGTAATAGACTCTATTAAGGACTTATATAACGTATAGATAACTTAAACTCTAGTTATATAAGACCTCTAACTAGTAACCTAGAATATACCCCCTAGAACATAATTCACCTAAGAGGTTAATAGTTTTCTATAATTCTAGGGCTATATAACGCCTATATACTAGAAGGATAGTATCTATAACCTTCTACTAAAGCATATTATTTAAAACAGACTATATAAACTAAGTACTATCTTAATCTTCTAGAAAAGGTAGCAGAAGGATAAAAACTACACTAGTAAGCTATATAATATCTTATATAATAAAGCTAAAGTCTTTATTAGCTTCTATTAATAACTCTATATTACAGAAGATTAGTATTATACTATATTTCTAGATATCCTTTAGGATTATACAGAAGAATTCTACCTCTATTATATTAGCCTAACTAAGAGGTAGGATAAGATATATAACATATTAGATAAGTATTTTAATACTAATATTAACTACAGCCTGTATTAGGTAGATTAGACTACTATATTCCTTATATAAGTAAGGAGAGAGAACCCTAAGAAGACTATAATAGAAGTGCTAGAAACTCTCCTTAATAAGATACCCCTTATATAATAAGCACTTAGATCTAGATTCTAAGGTAAAGTAATACTCTATATGTAAGTTACTTAAGTATATTAAGGAGTACCTAAGCTAGAAACTACTCTTAGCAATCTTAAAGCAGATTATATATACAAAAAGTTCTTCTCTAACCTAAGGGCTTTACTCTAAGTAGCCCTTAATTAAAAAATAACATTATATAATATTTACTTTATAGACAGAAGGTATACCTCTAACTAAAAGGGATGCTATAAGTAACTATATAATAATTAACTCTCTAGATAACTATATAATAGAAGATAAGGCTAGCTATTTATAAGATAAAGACCCTTCTGTATAAATAATAAGAGGTGCTTTATCTACAAAAAGGAGGGCTGTTAGTTAATAAATTATATAGAGGATAAATAAAGGTATATAAAAGACTAGTACATTTAGGTATACACTACACTTAATTAGGATCTACATAAGGATTTTATATTATACCTAGTAGAAGTTAAGAGAGAAAATCCTATTAAAGACTTATATAATAATAACTAAGATATACACTTTAGTAATAAGGAAGCCTTAACCTTCTTCTTATTATCTATATTCTTCTATTATATAACAGGAGAGAATATTTTTTTAGCAGTAAGGATATTAGAAGTAAGCTAATTTATACTATAAGACCTATATAGCACTATATACTAGGGAGAACTCTAGAATATAGGTGCAGCTAAGTTTTTAACTATTAGAAAGCCTTAAGTGCTAACATACTTAAGAGAATACCTTTATATAGAGATATTATAGGTACTAAGATTAGCCTATATATAGTTTAGTGTAAATATATTAATTACAGCTATAGGGACTATAACTATAGATAACCTACTTAGTAGTATTATATACTATATTCTTAATATATTTATACTATTCCTATTTTCTCTATATAATACTAACTAACTTAGTGTGTATTTTAATAACGTTAATAACATTATTATATAAAAAGACAGACTACTAATCCCTATTATTTAGAAATAAGGCTATCTATTCTTTAACTTAAGCTGTATAGAGGTAGGGATATTCTTTACTAAAGAATAACTCTAATAACTTTACTAATAATTTAGACACCCTTATATAGATTAACTACACTAGCTTCTAAAGAATGCTAAACATAATAATACTAATCCTATTATTCTAGAAAGGATCTAAAGATTCTATTATTACTGCTAGTTATATAACCCTACCCTAAGGAGGTTTAAGTTCTCCTTAAAAGATAAAAGTTACTTTAACTATAAGATAGTTATAGATATTATATAACTAAGGGAGAAGAATGTTCTTTATATTATTAATATAGAGATAGGATTTTAGGGTGTAATATTCCTAAGGTTAATATTAGTATAAAACACTTAGAACGCTTTTTATAAGTGCTAGATTAGTATATACGTTAGCCTACTAGATTGTATTATATATAATCTAAAGATAAATTTTGCTTCTATAGAATTTAGAGGCTAAGCTAAGATTATAGGGATTATATATAATAAGATACTAGTAGAAGCCTACTAGGTAGCTAGTAAGATTAAAAAAGCCTACATACTACTTAGATGTATATATAATATCCTCTACTAAGAGATTAGCTATAATATAGATAATAAGATAATCCTCTAGATAGCAGTAAAAACCCTAAATAATACTGCTAGCCTAAATAGTATTATACTAACTCTTCTTATTTTTAGAACCTACCCTTAAATTATTAAGAACTTACTACTATTACTAGATATTATATAAAGAGTAGAGGCAGTCTAAAAGGTAATAAAACTGCTTTAGAGTATTTATATAGAAGTTAAAATTAATTATATAATTAACACTAGGAATAGCCTTAATATCTAAAAGGTACTTTCCCTCCCTATTAGGAGTAAAGTGCTAGTATAAAGAGAAAAGAAGGGCTAGTCTAGCTTATATAAGATTAAAGGGATAGAGGGATACACTATTACAGTTAGGATAGTAAATAGTCCTATATAGTTTTATATAACATATATAAAACCTTACCTTTATAAGGAAGACTTATAGGTATAGGCAGACCTAAGGGTTATATAGCTAACTTAATAATAATAACTAAGGAAGAGAGAAAGACTAAAGAAAGGCTAAAAACCTACTGTATAATAATTACTATAAACGTATGCTGTATACTTATTATAACAAGAGAAAGACTACTATAACCTTATAGTTTAACTCTAACTTAATAATATTATTACAGCCCTAGGGGCACTATATAAAGAATTAGATAGGATTAAGATTAATACCTTTATTAATTAAGGAGTATTTACTTTTATCTTATATAACCTAGATAAGTATAATAGAATCTATATTTATAGTACTTATATAGTATAAGAGATTAAGAACTTATTAACTAAGCTATATAAAAAGTTAAGACTTATTATATAAGGTTATAGGGACTAAGAGAAAGAATTACTTCTTACCTAGGCACCTACAATCTAGAGGATAAGCTAATACCTCCTGCTTATAATTAGTATAACTCTAATTACGTCTTTTAGGTGTTATTATAAAGTATAAGATATTACCTAAGCCTATACCTAAGCTACTAATAAGTTAACTTATATAATTATTATATAACTGCCTAAGGAACTTAAGGGTAGATATCCTAAGAATACACTCCTTTAGATTATTAAGCTATTATATAGGCTTACTAAATTAAGACTCTACTAGTATAAGATATACTTAAAGCACTATAAGGTAGAACTAGGGATAAAAGAGTCTATATATAACCCTTACCTCCTCTATACAGCTAAGGGACTAGATACTTTTAGTATTATAGTAATACAGACAGATAACACTTTAAGCTTTATAATAACTTAGTTTTCCTAGAAAGAGAAGGAGAAATTATAAGAAAAGGGGCTTTATATAAAGCTAAAGATAATACTTTAATAAGGAGAGGGACTTAACTTTAATAGAGGATAAATTAAGCTATATAATAATTACTTAACCTTTACCTAAAAAGGTTAAGTTAAGCACCTTACACTTATTAACAGCAGTATACCTAATACCTAATAATAATATATCTTATAGAGGGTAAGAGGAGCCTATCTTACCTTAATTTACTAGCTAGAAGCCTTATATAACCTATTTATTACTGCTTAGGTTAAGTAACTAGAAGCAAAAGATATTAAAGCATTAAACATATAACTTTAATAGCAGATTAACAACCTAGATTAAGGTCTTACCTTTATACCTCTAGACCTCTTATATATAAAGATATATATGTTTACAGATAGATCTTTTGCTAATAATACTAACCTTTCTTTATAACTAGGATTTATAATTATACTAGCAGAAGAAACTACTTATATAACTACAGACTTTAAAATTAGAGGTAATATTATACACTAAAGCTTAATAAAGTGTAAAAAGATTATAAGAAGCGTTCTTATAAGCAAATTATATAAGATAGCTACTAGATTTAATAGTAGTATTTCCCTAAGTATAACGCTTAACTGCATTCTTTATACGCTTTAGATACTAAGGATACTAGTTATAGTGTGTTTAGACTTATAATCCTTATATAAATATCTTATATAACTAGGTATAACTAATAAAAAGAGACTTATAATTAATATTATAAGCTTATAAGAGTTATATAAAAAGAAAGAGATCTTAGAGGTAAGATAGATTAATAGTAAAGATAACCTAGCAGACGCCCTTACTAAGAAGATACTAAATTCAGCACTATAACAGCTAGTAATAAGCAATATATTACAAATTTAAATTAAGGTGTATATTAAAAGGTTAGAGGAAAAGAGAAATTAATAATTACTATATATAAGCTTACCTTTATATATTAACTACCTAATTTACCTTTTAATCTAAATACATACTAAACACTACTAATCCTAGATTTACTACTTTATATAACTACCTAGCTATCTACCTATAAGTTATATAACTAGCTAAGGAACCTAGAAGAGTCTATAACCCTTACTTAATAATAAGAGGAGTATTAGAACTACTAAGCTTATAACTACTTATAAGTAAATAAGCCTTCTACTTCTTTATATAATAAGTATAAGAATAAGCATAATAAGAAGTATTATTATCCTTATTATTATTATTATTATTATTATTATTAGTGTTATATAATCCTCTACTATAGTAGTAGTAATAAGCTCTATGTAACTGCTAGATGTACTCTATATAAGTACTATTTTAGTATGTAGTAATATAAGTGTAAGCAGTAAAGTAAAAAGTGCTAGCACTACAGCTACACTTCTAGAGGTAGGTATTAACAGCTTATCTACAGCTTTAGATAAGGACTATATAAAAATATCCCTTATAATAGATTATCTTAGTAAGCAGAAAAGAGATATCTTTACTAGTAGGGAGGTAAATCTTAATATTACGTAAGGGTATATAAGTAACCTTACGCTCTTCCTCCTATACTAAAAAGAAAAGTTAGTATTATATAAACTATTAGGTAGGACCTATATGTATGTTAATTAAGAGGGTAATAAAGAAGGTATAGTTATAAGCTATTAAAGTAAGAAAAGTTACCTAATAAGTACTACTAGCGTTAGTGTAAGTAGTAATAGTGCCTATAGGGATTACCTAGCCTCTAGTAGGAACAAAAGACATAATAACTAAAGGAAGCTTAGGTCTATATAAAGGAGTTATTTTAGTTTAGTTAATTTTAGTTTAGTTAAGTTTTTTATGTAAAGAGAGAAGTAATATAGTTATTAAAGAGAAAAAGAGGAAAAAGATAGGCTGCTAGGCAGTTAAGGTAAAGCTAGAAGGTAAATATAATAACTACTATATATAACCTGCCTACTTAACTAAATAGAAAGAAAGGAAGGACTATATAAGTAAGGTAGGAAGGATTATAGGCGTTTTTAATTCTTCTGTTTTTAAATCTATTATATAATAATTAGTAGCGTAACCTACTAAATTTATACATAAGGTTATTAATAGAATAATTAGTGTAACCTAATTAGCTATATTAAAGGGATTATATAGTTAGGTTACAAAAGAAAAATTATAAGTATTAGAACAGCACTATTACATAACTGTATAACACCCTTAACTTAGGGAGATAAGTGTAGAGATTAAATTATGTAGCACTTATTTATATAGTAAAGGGAAACTACCTAAAGGTGTTATCTAACTAACTTAGGTAATCTAAGACAGTATATCTGTCTTATATAATACCTATCTTGTAGGTAGGAAGGATAGTTATAGAATACATTCTTTAGTTTACTCTATCTTTTAGTACCTATATGTATATACATAGTCTATTTAATAATTAATATATTTTTCTATATAGATATTAATAAGGAGGTGTATATAGAGTTACTACTAGGTTACTATAAGAAAGGCGTTATTATACGCCTTTAGAAAGCTCTCTATAGTTTATACTAATTACCCCTCCTTTAGTAATAGCACTTTAAAGTAGGACTTATTATATAAGGTTTCTAATATATTATAGGTAAAGACTGCTACTAGCAGAAAGGCTAAATTATATTCTTTTTTTATATTAATAACTATATATTAGCGTTTCTAAAGGCTTATAAACGCGTAGTAATTAAGGACCTAAGCGCCCTCTAAGTAAAGTATTACCTTAAAGGAGGCTAGGAGCTTTAGTAGTTCTTAAGCCTTAAAGATCTATATAACTATATAAGCAGAAGACTCTAGCTTTTATAAGTAGTATATATAGAGAAGGCTGTAAAACTACTCCCTATGTATACTAACATTATAGATAATATATATAAATTTACCTTTATAATAAAAGAAGAGCTTCTGCTGCATACTAATAACGTAGTATATTATAAGATAAATAGATACTAGTAGAAGGTTAGTATAATCCTTTATACTACTATTATAATACACCTTAATATTACTTTTATAGTAAGTAGGCTTATAAGGTTTAATTAGAACCTAAGTAAAGCCTACTAAAAGGCTACTAACTATATATTATTATACCTTTATTATATATATTACCTCTACCTTTAATTTAGCGCTAAGCCTAGTAGTAATAAAGACGCCTTAGAGATTACCTCTAACGTAAGCTTTATAGATAATTTACTTAACTATAAGAGCTCTTAGGCCTTTATAATAAAGCTTTTTAAAGGCCTTATTACCTAGTAAGCTAATAAGTAAGATACTCTTACTATATTAACTACTAAGGTAGAGCTTCTAGCGCCCTTATAAGCAGCTAAGAAAGCCCTTTTTACTAGCTAATTAATATTACACTTATAAGTATAGCTTTCTATAGAGTATAGCTAGCACTTAATGTATACGTTAAAAGCGCCTTAGCCTATAAGAATATAGATATAATATAATAATTAACAGACTGTTAATCTTATAACTAAGGAGCTCTTAAAGCTTTATATAAAGTTATATTATATAGATATTTATAACTACTAGTTACAACAGGAGGTTACTTAGCAGTATGTTAATATTATATATATACTATCTGTAGAGCTTATAGCAGACAGACTTACTAAGGCTCTTAACCTATTAAAGTATAAGGCCTTCTTATAATAGATAAATATAACTAATAAGAAGGCGTTTCTTAAGCGTAACTAAGCGTAAGAGCTTACTAAAGATAAGGCTTACTTAGAAGCGTAGATAATAAAGGAAGATATATAGGCTATTAAGGAGACTTATAATCTCCTATATGCTAGTGCCCTATAAGCACTATAGATTATAGAAAAGCCCTTTTTTAGCGCCTTTTTACGTAGGGTATTATAAAATAAGGGCTTTACTCTTTATAGCTATAAGCTGTAAAGGCCTATAAGAAGGCCTTCCCTAAGGGGGTGTGTTAAATTAGAGGGTCCTATAGAGGGCACTTTATATACGCTAGAAAGGGTGTATAGAGATAGGAGTTATTAGCCTAATTTAGCCTAGTTGCTTAGTAAATATTAGAGGGACTGCTGTAGGCTTTACCTTAGGTAGTAGGCTTTATAGAGGCCTTAGGCGCCTAGAAAAGGGGTTACTAAGGGCTTAGTTAGGCAGTAAGGCTAGGCAAAAAGGTAACGTAATAGTTATAGTTACATATACAGAAATACATATATAACGCATAATATACATAATATTAACCTATTATAATTACCCCTATTAATTTAATAATAGCACCTAAAGGACTATAATACTAGACTAAAGTTATAGTAGAAAAAGACTTAGCGCTAATAAGCTGTTAAGCCTAGTTACGCCTTTATAACTAGCATTATAATTATAAATATAAAAGAGGTATATAAGAAGTAGGTAACTAAGGCTATAAAGGTAGAGGTATATTAGCAGCAGGCTGCTATTAAAAAAATAGCTTACTAGTAGGAAAAGGAGGTCTATTAGAGGTATAGTGCTATAAAGTATTAGCTAGTAGATAGGTAAATAAAGAGACTATCTTTTAAATAGTAGCTAGCTTATACTAAAGAGGTTTATAACTATATACCCTTTAACTCCTTAAATCCTCTTTAGTATAACAAAAAGCTAGATAACTTTACTATTAATATTAACCTAACCTCTCTACTAGACTATATTCTTAATTACTTTAAGTATATAGCTAGGCCCCTTAGTTAGTGTAATATTAACTAAACACTAGCTAATATAGCAGTAGAGGTAACTAAGCTAGACTTTAACCCTAAGATCTTTACTAATATTAATAATCCTATTAAAGATAATAATAATAAGGTAGGTAGCAGTAATAAATCTATTAACTTACTTAGGGATAATAATAATAACTTTAATAATATATTATTACCTTTACTACTTATAACACTAATGCTACAGCTTATAGCATTATAAGCATAGTATAAGTTATAATACTATGTAATTAAGAATAGGATAGATATATAGTAATATAAGGGTATAATGGAGGGTAACCTACTTACGCTGCTATCTACGCAGGTAAAAAAGAGGAAGTAATATATAGTAGATAGTAGTAATAGTAATACCTATATTATTATTATAAAATAAATTTATATATTATAAGTAAATAGAAAACTTTTAATATTACTAAATAGGTTAGTTTTAAGGCTATCTATTAATATAACCCTTTTTACTATATAACATTATAATAGTTACAGGTTATTAACGTAAAAAGTAGGGTATAGTATAGGCAATAGGCAAAATAAGGCTTTTTATAATCAGGGGGTAGAAACCCTATTTTCTGCGTAGAAACCCTATTTTTTTACCCCCTCTGTAAGGAGGGGGTTTTTAGCGCAGCTAATAATGACTAAAACC
Organism: Colletotrichum lentis; assembly: GCA_003386485.1. Lineage (NCBI taxonomy): Eukaryota > Fungi > Ascomycota > Sordariomycetes > Glomerellales > Glomerellaceae > Colletotrichum > Colletotrichum lentis. The sequence goes on from NWBT01000047.1 coordinate 1,778,032, forward strand.
CCTAGGTAGATAGGTATAGTGTCCGCAAGTTAGTCCTAAAACTTAGTCCAAGACGTAGATGCCCTAAAGGCAGATATAAATGCCCTACCTTCGTCCTATGCCTCTATTCTAGAAGAATAGATGCTTTTAATCCTTATTTCACCTACGCCATGTTCATCACAGTGTAGAACAACACAACACCAGGTAGTGGAAGCAGGGGGTGGGCCCCATCACTTATAGGTGTTGGTATTGATAGCTTGGACGAAAACTAAACCAATTTCTCTGGGTCCACTGCATTGAATAAGGCATAGGAGTACGAAATGAAGCATAAAGATAACATGGTTTCCTGGGAAGTGTCACAAAAGGGACCAGGAACACTGGGCAATTTTCCTCTGGGGTTTGCTTTGCAAGCTAAATACAGTAATACATTCTTTTGTTGCCACAGCATTACAGACCCTACCATGTAGAATCCTGGGGTTGAAACGGAGGCACAAAGATGGAAATACAGTAAACGTCTTAAACACATGCTTCTTTCATGTAAATTCATCTCAAGGTTGATCTGCTTCTCTCAAGTCTTGAAAACGCTCAAGCTGATTGATTCTGCGTCAACTCACACAACGATTTGAATATCTTAAAATCTTTCAATGCATCCCATTCTCACATTAGCCTACACTTGGCCTTCGCCCAAACCAGCGAGCGGGAGCCCAGCATCGGGCTCCTGTGGTCTCCGTCTAAAGTAAACCCTCTTGGCCCACTTGTACGCCTCGGCGCCTACCATGAAGACGAAGACGTCGATGAACACAATGGCCCACTCCCAGCTGATGCCGTGGTGCATGAAGACCGTGTGGTCCAAGCCGGGGATGTAGAGCGTCGGGAACACGACGAAGAAGACGACCGTCACCGACAGGAACAGGAACAGGTTGCCCCACAGGTGCAGGGCCCACGCCCGGAAGCCGCGGGGCATGTAGAACAGCGAGCGCCGGGCGTCGATGAGCTCCCAGGCGGAGAGCAGGAAGATCCACGTCATCGTCGTGTAGCTGGTGGCGCGGGCGCGGAAGACGGGCTCGCAGAGGGCCGAGTACCCCTCGTTGCAGCCGAGGCCGAGGTTGCCGCCGTTGAAGCCAAAGATGACGAGGGTGAAGGCGCCGAGGACGCAGCCGGCCATGAGGAGGCCGTAGACGACCATGTCGAAGAGGAACTCATGGGTGAAGACGCCGTAGTTCAACTGTCTGTTGTCAGCATTCTGTTGAGAGAGAGAGCTTTGTCCCCGNGGGGGGGGGGGGGGGTCCCTGGGAGGGAGACTCACATTCTGAGGCGGGCGGTTGAGAATATCCGGCACCGCTTTTTCGAATCCGAGGCCGGTCTCGCAGAAAGCTCCGGTCCCGAGAAGCATCCAAAGAATCTCGACCGGCGACAGCAAGAAGACGGATGTGTTGCTCCCGTCCTTGAAAGCCAGTCCCGTGAGCAGCGCGATGACGAATCCGATGTTGGCCGCCAGGACGTGGAGGATGAACTTTTGAATGTTGTCAAAGATGCGGCGGCCTTCCTCGATGGCGTTCAGGATCGAGGCGAAATTGTCGTCCGTCAGGACGATGTCGGACGACTCCTTGGCCACGTCGGAGCCGGATCCCATGGCGATGCCGATGTCGGCGCGCTTCAGGCTCGGGCTGTCGTTGACGCCGTCGCCCGTCATGGCGACGTAGCGACCGCGGCGGTGGAGGGCCTCAATCATGCGCACCTTGGTGCTCGGCGCGCACCGCGCCACAACCAGGGGCAGCTGCGGCAGCGCGTCGATCTGGCCGTCGGTCAGGGCATCAAAGTCGAGCGCGGGCATCACCATTGCCCCGGCGACGTCGGCGGGGAGGAGGCGCAACTTGTCAGGCGATGGCAGGATGCCCACCTCGGCCGCGATGGCGCGGGCCGTCTGTGGGTGGTCGCCGGTGAGCATATGGACGACGATGCCGGCGGCCTGGCACATGTTGACGCTGGGGCGCGACTCGGGCCTGGGCGGGTCGTAGATGCCAATGAGGCCGCGGAACGTGAGGGAGTGTTCAAAGTCGTCACGGTTCGGGGCCCTGCCTTGGGCGAACTGGGACTCTGACACGGTGCCGTCGAGCGTCCGGTGGGCCAGGGCGAGAACGCGGAGACCTTGGCCGGCGAGCATCTCCATGTTGGCAAGGATGTCGTTCTGGTCGAGGCCGGTCAGGGGGCGTGTATCCGTGTCCCATGCGATGGTTGTGCACGACGTCAGCACACGCTCGACAGCGCCCTATGGAGAGATCAGTCAGTCAGTCGAGGCAGCCTAGTAGGAGGAGCGAGTATCGTAAGACAAGCCCCCTACCTTGGTGAAGACATGCATCTCATCCGATGCAACATGTTTGAAGACCGCGGACATCTTCTTGACGTCCGAGTCGAAGGGGAACTCGGCCATCTCTTTCCAAGTGGCATCAGGGCCCTGTGCCAAGTCCAGTCGATTCCATCCGAACCGAGACGCAAAGACTTCGATCGCAATCTCGGTGGGAGCGCCGCGAGCCTTCCACTCTCCAGGGTTGGCGGAGCTGTCGTCGCTCTGCTTCAAAGTCGCCAGGTTGGCCAGCGAGGCGACGTTCAAGTGCCATTCTAGAGCAGGCCTGTTTTTGCTTTCTTGGTGGGGATCGACGGGCTCGGTGGTCTTGTCGTGGTGCTTCTCTGCTGCTTCGGTGCTGACATCTTTCGGTTGGCCGGCCGTGAACTGGACTTCGCCGGCGTGCGGGTTGTATACGTCGTTCGTCGTGTCCACGGAGTAGGTGCCGCAGCCTGGAAGCCATGCTTTTCGGACCACCATACGTCCCTGGGTGATGGTTCCGGTCTTGTCGGAGCAGATGTCTAGAGACTTGTAGTTAGAAAAGCCAAGAGGGCCTGTGTGAAGGCAGTTCAAGGGCTTCTTACTCGTCACGCCTCCGAGTGCCTCCAGGCTAGAGAGGTTGCGGACAATGACATTCCGATCGAGCATCTTCTTGGTGCCAGCAGCCATTGTAACCGTCAGAACGAGCAGAAGCGAGACGGGGATAGTGCCGATGGCGGTCGTGACGGCATAGATGATGACATCCTTGCGCGAGTTGAACTTGTTCGCGCCGAGAACGACAATGGCACAGATGATGGCGAACGAGAACAGCCACAGGAACAGCTGGGCGAGCTTCTTCTGCAGCGGCGTGCCGACGGTGACGCCCAGGAACTCGCCGATCCACGCGCGGACAACCATGTACCCGGCGTAAATGTGCGCCAACATGGACGCGATCCCGTCCCTGTTGCGCCTCACCTGCGAAAGGGCCTTCTCCCTGGGCCCGCCGTTCAGAGCGCCGGCGATCAAACCAATCTCGGTGAACATGCCCGTGGCGAACACGATGCCTCGGCCGCGGCCCTTGGTGATGACGGTGGAGCTGTAGACGACGTTGAGCCGGTCGCCGGGGCCCGTGTCGTCGTCAAACGTCGAGTTGGGAATCTTGGAAACCGGCGCCGACTCTCCGGTCAGCAGCGCCTCGTCGGCTTCCAGGTTGACGGCTTCGATGAGCCGGATGTCGGCGGGCACCGAGTCGCCCGTGTTCAGGTCGACAATGTCACCAGGCACCACTTCGGCCGTCGGGATGACCACCGTCTTGCCGCCGCGAAAAACGTTGCAGGTCGGCTTTCCGAGGTTCTTGAGCGAGTTGATGGTCTTTTCGGCCTGTAACGTCTGGAAGAAGCCGACAAAGATGTTGAGGACGATGATACCGCCCAGGATGCCGCCCTCGATCCAAGCCTGGATACCGAAACTCGCGCCTAGTGCCAGCAATAGGACCTAATCAAACCCGTCAAAAGTTGCTAGCAGGGGGGTTGAGTTGGTGAGTTCAACCGAAGCAAATCCTAAATAGCCTCTAGTCTTGGTTTTGGCTTACCAAAGTCATGGCGTTGAATATCTGCTCCAAGAAGATCTTGACGGGCTGGACGCCCTTTTGTTGCTGGAGTTCATTCCGCCCAAGCTCTGTCATGCGGCGTGCGGCGTCTCCGTCGTCGAGTCCTTGTGCGATGTCGACTTGCAACTCTTCAACGACCTGTCTACCCTCCAGAGCATGGGGTGGCCGGCTCAACGGTTTGTTGGACTGTCCCGACAAGTGCTCCTGGAAGGACTCGGCCCTCCTTTCATTGGCGACTGTCATCGAGGGAGATTGGCTCGGGTTCGGGATCTACAACGCAGGCCGTTTCACGGAGGAATTGCAGTCCATCCGGATAGGCCGTAGTAACAGGTTGATGGTCCGAACAAGTCGGCCTCAGCCAGCTAGCTGCACAGTATTTGTATTGTTTCCATCGACCACAACTCAACGCCGACGGAAGATTCGATCGGAGAATTGGATATGAGCCCGACGTATCACAACGTTTTATGCCGGGCCGAAAAGGAGGAGACCAAGACTCAACTGCGACCAAGATGGACATTCCATCATTGCTGTTTCTTGTCCGTGCTTTGAGAATTGAGGATCAAAGGCGGTGCTGGTCAAGGGCCTCGCGAGGTCTGCCCGAGGGACTGGTTGCTGTTACGTGAAAAGTACGTAACAAAATCCCAAACCATTGGCCACGGCCGACTTTGAGTTGAGCCAAAAGAAACCGAATTGGACCGTGGTGAATAGGCAAGTTGTGTGAAGCAGTCGGCAACTCGAGTTCCTGGCAAGCAAAGGATCCCAGAAAGAAAAGCATATGCACGAATTGTCACTGACTTGCCTAATGGGGCGGCAACGGCGGAGGCGGCGCTAGGCCGGAAAAGGCAGCCAAGACGCAACTGAAGGCTTATTCTTATTCCACCGCCGGCGGGGCGGGATCGATTCCCTCAGTCGACATGACCATACACGGGTCAATGACGAAGAGAGTTGGTTCGATGCATGTGCTACGGACCCCTTGACAAGCCTTCGGATGGTTGGACAGCCGACAGCCGTTCACCTCCAAGTCTCCGAGGAAAAGACTTGTTGTCGCACTTGTTGATGCCACTTGATCGTCCGTAACATTTGGCTTCTGGAAGCCGGAAAGTCCTGCGCTGTGCGTCGAAACAGGAGCCTTACGTCACTAGCACGATCACCAAAATCAAGTTCGAGTCCGTCGGAACCGGTATCCGTAGGGAACACATTGCCGGACACGGGGAACACCGGATCCGCACGCCGGACATTGACCCGGCCCACACGGAATATGCCATCCTTGATCAGAACACACACACACACACACACACACACACACACACACACACACAGCAAACAATAGAAACAAAGTCTCGTACAGAACGCTTTTTGTTACGATAAAATACCAGCATGTTCCCTCCACCCCGGAACGGCCCAGCGCCTACTTCCTGCGCGTCGGCCGCGCATTCTTCTCCATGCGCTTCTGCTTCTCCCACCTCGCCTTGCGGATGTCCTCGACGCCCTTGATCTCCTTGCGGTTGCCCGCGCCGTCCCTGTACTGGCCCACGCGCTTCTCCTTGGCCTCGGCGACGCGCTTCTTGCGCGCCTCGTAGTCGTCGCGGTACTTGTCCGCCTGCTTCGGCGCCTTCTCCTGCTTGTGCTTGTACTTGTGGTTCGCCGGCAGCTCCGGCACGTTGGACTTCTCGAGCCCGCCCACCTGGATCCGCCCGAGTCGGTTGGCCTTGCGCCACCGGTCGAACCGCCCGCTCTGGAAGCTGGCCGCGATCCGGACACCGCTCTCGCCGCGTACGTACTTGGACCCCTTGGACCCGTCCTCGTCGTTCTGCCGCGCCACGTACTTGTTCTGCTTCTTGTCCCACCGCATGCCCTTGGCCCGCGACGGCTCGCCGAACCCCTTGGTCGTGTCGTCGTTTGTGAGGTCCATCTGGAGGTGGCGCGCCGCCTCCACGAAGCTTGACGTCTGCGCCCCCGACGTGACACCGTAACCGCGCTCCTCGGCCGCGTTGGTTGATCTGGGCTCGTACGTCATGAACACCTCCGGGTCCTTCCACGAGTCCGGCTTCTTCTTCTTCTTCTCGCCCGTGTTGGTGACTGTGACTGCGAACCCGTCATCGTCGTCTTGGTCCTTCTCCGAGTCGTACGCCTCCATCGCTTCCGCGTTCACCCCCTCGTCCGCCCCGCCGTCCGAGTCGTTCGCGGCATCGTCAAAGTCTCCCATCTCGTCGTCCGAGTCGGCCTTCTGCTTGTTGCCACGGTGCGGTGTAATGCGTTTTCTCAACTGCTTCATGACCTCCGCCGCCTCGCTGCTTGAGCCCTTTCCTCCTCTTCCAATCTCGAAAATCGTCTCGGCTGGTCGAAAGCCACTGATCTTGGCCATCATCTCGTTGCGTGCCTGCTCCGCATTGTTGATATCCGCGCCAAAAATGGGATGCAGCGAGTGCCAGGCTTTGGTGCCCACAAGCTCGCGCGCGCGCTTCGCGCTCTGACTCGACGCAGAGTGGCGCGTCTTGAGATAAAGCTTCTCGGCCTTTGTCGAGACTTTACGCATGGCCTCAATGTCGGCCTCCTCCTTCAGGATCTTCTCCATCCACTCCATTTGGATTTCAATCTTGTCGCGTCTCAGTCCACCAACGACAACATCCTCAGCGTGGGAGAAATTCTCAGTGTCGTGGCCCACTACCAGCCTGCGGCCGAGGAAGAGCTGCAGGTCCAGGAGGTAGGGCGTGTCGAGTTCGCGCACGATGCTGTAGGCCCAACCCCTCTGACCGGCACGCGCTGTACGTCCGACGCGATGCACAAAGACCTTGGGCTGAGGGGGGAAATCGTAGTTGATGACGTTTGCCAGGACGGGGATATCGATACCTCTGGCCGCAACGTCCGTCACCACCAGGATATTGGCGCGTCCGTTGCGGAAGTTCTCGGTGTTGATGCGGCGGGCTTCTTGGTCCAGAGAACCGTATACGTATGATACAGCGTAGCCGGCCTTCGTCAACAGCAACGCCAGGTAGTCGACGTGATGCTTGGTGGCTGCGAAGATGATGGTCGAGTGTTCCGTCGGCTTCCCTCTGCCTTCTCCCTCACGCTTCCTCTTCTTTGAGGGCACGACATCCAGTGGTATTCCGTCAGGCGTGCCTTGCGGCATCTTGATGAGGTCGCTGAGAATGTGAAGAAGGGCAGCCTCCTTTTCTGCTCCCTTGACAGAGAAGAAGGCGCTCTCGAGATCGGGAGAAATCTTTGTCTCGGCATCCAATCGCACAAGGGTCGGGTCTTGCAGACCGGCTCTGGCGAACTCGACCAGGGAGGCCGGCAGCGTGGCAGAGAACAAGAGACTCTGCCTCGAGAGAGGAAGGGCGTGCAAGATCTCGGTAAGCTGGGCGGCGAAACCCATCTCGAACAGCCGATCGGCCTCGTCGAAGACGACGTACTTGATCGACGACAAGTCGAGGCCCATTTCGACCTTGAGATGGAGGAAGCGACCAGGCGTAGCGATGACAATGTCCGGGTTTGACGACATCATGCTGAACTGGTCCTCCATACTGTCACCACCGACAAGCAGGATGCACTTCAGGTCCGTACCCTTGCTGAACTCCTTGACAACCTTGAGCGTCTGGAGCGCAAGCTCGCGAGACGGGGACATGATGAGCGCACGCGTGCCGACCTTTGCGCTATGGGCGCGGAGGCGCTCGATCATGGGAATGACAAAGGCCGCGGTCTTTCCCGATCCCGTTCTCGCCATGCCCACGACATCCTTGCGGTCCAAGATCAGGGGAATCGTCTTTCGCTGAATCGGCGTTGGGACAGAGAATCCCTTCTTCGTAATCGCGCGCAGGAGGTTGGCATTCAGACCTGCGTGTGTACGGTCAGTTTGGATTCGCGCGGTGGGACAAGTCCGAGGACGACTCTTGTGTTCACTAACCCATTGCCTGGAAGCCGCCGCCCTTCTTGACCGACTTTCCCTTCAAGTTGGACGCCTTCCGGAACGATGCTGCCTGCTGCAGCGCGATGAACGCTTCGTCGCCATCGTCGTCCTCTTGCCCTCCCTCATTGCCGTTCATAATGCCGTCCATGTCGAAGTCGAAGCCTCCGGTTTCCTGCCCGCCATCGCTCTCGTTGTCGCTGGCGTTCGTGGCGAAAAGTGAATCGGCGATGTCAACCTCTCCCTCGGAGGGCGCAGGAGATGCTGCGCGACGAGGCATCTTGGCTGTGGTTCTGGCGATGCCGTATAATGCGTCGTCGTAACACTTTGGCCCGTGAAATCGATTTTCAGCGAGTTGAGAAACAAGCCCAACACCCAAGAGCTGGCTCCCCGTCCTGGAAAATTTGGGCGGGCGACAGAGAAATTCTTTATCGCTATCATATCTTATCTTAGGTCTCGTGGGGGAGTAGTTCTCTTATCTTATCAACAAGGGTCTTCAGCGGGTCCTCATGTGGCTTGTCACGCAGCACCTTCGCCTCGTGTACACTACCTCGCTCCCTCCATCTTACAAGACTCCTACAACACTGCCAGCGCTCATTGCCTCACAACACCAGCGTCCTATATATCGACCGATAGACTTGTAGGATATTTTCTCTTAGCTCACAATGGCAGCGACACCAGACGTAAAAGAGGAGAAGGATGCACTCGACGCGCTCGAGCTCGAGGCGAAGGAGTTCGACAAGGTAAACGCGAAGGCAAACAAGAATGCGACACAAACGACTGTACTGACTAGTCACCCCCCTTTTCCAACAGGATGCGGAAATCGACAGAATCCTCAAGGCCTTCAGGCTAGACGCATACGCCGTCCTCGACCTGCAACCCGGTGTGCCCGAGTCTGACATTAAGATCACGTACCGTAAAAAGTCGCTGCTCATCCACCCGGACAAGACCAAGAACCCGCTGGCGCCGGACGCCTTCGACCGGCTCAAAAAGGCGCAGACGGAGCTGATGGACGAGAAGCACCGCGAGCGGCTCGACGAGGCAATCGCGGACGCGCGCATGCTGCTGATCCGCGAGAACAAGTGGACCGTCGACAGCCCCGAGCTCAAGACGGACGAGTTCGCCAAAAAGTGGCGTGACAAGGCGCGCGAGGTGCTCATCGACAACGAGCACCGCCGCCGCCGGCAGATGAAAGCCCAGATGCAGGAGGAGGGCCGCGAGCAGAAGAAGGAGGAGGAGGAGGTCGAGCAGCGCAAGCGCAAGAGGCAGCACGAGCAGGACTGGGAGGCCACGCGGGACCAGCGCATCAGCAGCTGGCGGGACTTCCAAAAGGGCAAGTCTGGTGACGGCAAGAAGAAGAAGAAGATGAAGCCCATCGGCTGAGGCTGGGCGAGGTCTGGGACGACGGACATGGAGCGTGTGTGAGGCTCGTGGGTTTGTTTTGTGATTCCCTCCCTTTTACAGGCGGCAAACGGTGTCTATCACGAGCTTGGGGAGATTATCTCTTGTTATAACTCGACAGGTCTCGACTACTCCGGATTCTTGCCGGCCACGCATGCGCAGCAGCAGCAGCAGCAGCAGCAGCAGCAGCAGCATGGTTTTCATATCAAAAAGAGCCAGTGAGTTTAATATTGAACACCGCAGTTATGTCCCTAACTATGTCAGAAATGTAATGCTCATGTCCTCACCTCCCTCCCCTCTCAGAACCGTTTTCATTCCCCTTCAGAGGGCTTCATCTAGCCATTCAGGTAAGCAAGCACCTTTTCTTCCCCCTTCCGTTCGTCGCATTGTGGCTATGCATTCATGATCCAAACACGTACTTTTTGACACCTTGCCCATGCATCCGTTNCCCCCCCCCCCCCCCCTGTGATCTTTCAAAGCATACGTGAACATATGTGCGGGTGCCTCCGTGTCAGTGAAATCTCCAGCTATCCGTCTCTTCGTCGGCCCCGTTTTGCTTCAAGGCTGCTTCTTCTTCTTGTACTGGATGAACCGCCCGAGGTTCAGGACTGCCTCGTCGGCGCGAGTGCGCAGCTCGGGCTGTGTTCTCTTGTCAATGGTCTTCACCAACGCCTTAACCTTGGGCTGAGCGGCCTCGAAGTGCTGCAGGAAGTTGTCCTTCCAGAAGACCTCCTTGTCGCATGCCAGCTCCTCGTCACCGTAGATGTCAAACAGCTGGTTCAGGGCCTCGATGGCGTCGGCGGCCGGGACTTCGGGCAGCGTGTTGACAACGGTGACGAGAAAGACGCCAATCTCCCTGTTGAGCGCGATAGGGGCCGGGTCGCGCGCCAGTTGGCCCAAGACGCCGATGCACTTGACGCCGAGACCCTGGAACGGGTCTTCGGGCTCCTCGTCCTTGGACTTGTCTCCATTGGCAGCACCGTTTGCTTCGGTTCGGGCAATGTTCTTGGTCGCGTGGTAGAGGGCCATGAACTTGCTGTGCTCGTCGCCGCCCAGAGGCACGCCTCCCGGCAGACTCCGAGAGACGGCCCACGCGAGACTGGTCACCTTGGTCGCCAGCTCGACGTCGGCGGTGTTGGCGGCCAGGATGGGAACAATGACCTTGCCCCAGATGGCCTTGCCGGAGGGCGTCCAGGCCTTCAGAATGGCTTCGTTGTGATCCTCGGAGAAGTCAAAGACGGAAATCGACCAGGCGATGTTGCTGAGGGTGGACAAAGCATGCGCCTGGAGCTGCGTGGCATCCTCGGAGCGCGAGGACGCGGTCGCCAGGGCGATGAGCTGCGGAATGGCCTGTTGTACCAGTTCGCGCAGGGTCGGCAGGTCATCCATACTCCCCTCGTCGTCGTCGTAGTCATCGTCAACGCCAGTCACCAGATCCATGTCGGCTTGCAACGCGTCTTCGTCCATTGACTCGTCGTCCTCGTCGTCGTCATCCTCGGCATTGTCCTCGTCGCCGGAACCCGGATCCATGTCTTTGTCGTCCTCGTCCATGGCTGTGTCGTCTTCATCGCCGATGCCATTCCACTCCTCCCCGCCCTTCTTGCTGTCGCCCCGCATAGACCGCTGGAGGGTCGTTCCGATATCAGCCAGGATCTCCAACGCCAGCTGGAGAACCTCTGTCGCGTTAGACCATTGACTCTTGGGCGGCAGGTCAGTCTCCTGCTTGGCTTCCTTGAGTGCCGAGGACAAGGTCGATATCAGGGATGCGTCAGACAGGTTCTTTTGCTCGGGCGTCCCGTCGAACCATTGCAACGTGGCGAGGATGTTGTGCAGGACGCCGCATGCCAAAACACCCTTGGCACCAGACACGCCTTGCAACTTGGTCAAGGCCGTAAGCGGCTTGGGGCTCTCGTCGGCGACAATATCCTGAGCGAGACGGGTGTTGTCCTCGGACAGAGTCAGGAGAGCGGACAGAGCATCGAGGCAGATGCTCGAGGGTGAGTCGGCGTAAGCGATGATGGCGAAAAGGAGGTTCTTGATGCCCTCAATGCCAACAATGACTTCGAGTATCTCATCCTGGGCCTCAGCCAGGGCGGACAAGAGGGCGACAACAGACTCAGTGATTGCCCAAGTAATCTTCAGCTCCCCCTTGGTCAAAGTGGAACTCTTGGCGAGGTTCTCAAGGATCTGAAGATGGTCAGCACGGTGTCCTGCCACAGCCGTCGTGTTAGTTATCGGGCAAAGAGGTCACGTACAGTCTGGGAAGCGAAGCCCATAGCACTGAGGACGTCCTGACGGTAGAGGTGGATGCAAAAGTCGGTCTCCTCCTCCTCGGCGAGGAGCCTTAGGATATCCCATCCGGCAGCGCGGCTGTCTAGGCTCGCATCGGTGAGAGTCTCATTGAGGACGATGTGGACGATCTGCTCGCGCAGGAGCAACTTCCGGCACTTTTCGTTGGAGACGATATTGGAGACGGCCTCGGCAGCGGCAGTGCGCGACTTGGGCTCGGAGCTCTGCAGGTCATTGATGACGGGCAAAATGGACTTTTCCCTCAGGGCTGCCAGCTCGGGGTCGGAGGGCGGCTTGACGGATTTGGCGATGGGGTCCTTGCGATGGCTTTGGCCGCCTCTGTTTCGCCTTGACTTGCCCATTTTGCGGCAAGTGGATTTTGGGGGGGGAGAGAACGACGTTGTGTGAGTTGAGATGCCGTGTCTTTGGGGCGTATGTGCGCAAAGGATGTAGATAAATGAACTTGGTGTCTTGTATAAATATAAACGTTTTGTTTTACTTGCTTCGTGACCGACCCAGTTCGCTGCTTCACGTCCAAAATCTGAAATAAAAAAAAATTCGAAAAAAGCGTTGCTAAGGGAAGCCACAATGTGGCTCGTGGCTTGGGTTCCCGTGCAGCGCTCCCGCATCCAGGTATCCGTACAGTAGCCAGGTACTTACCTAACGGGTACAAGCACTCCCTGGACCCTAGGTACCTTGGACAGACAGCCAGAGAGTCCAGGCCGGGCTGCGTACGATGTAGTATTCCTTTTCCCCGCCCCTCGGGACAGAAGTAACACCTCCACGTGTACGAAGGTACCTGAGATAGGTATCCGTACCGTACCTGTGGAGATGTACATACCCCGTCATTTCTAATCTTCCTCTTCTGTTGCTTCTACAATGTATTGTGAGATGTGAGACACGACACTGGGAGGTCAGCTGCCAGCAAGCAGGAGGGAAAACTGGTTGTCAGTTGACGGATGCCATTGCTGTCAGTGTATCTGGGCGGACGGACGCCAAGCCGGACATGCTCGATACGCTCGTCCGTGCTCCCTCAATTTCGCCCTCCGCAACTCCGCAACGGTGCCCTTGATCGAGTTGGGTTGATGCCACTTTTCCTCGCACATGCACAGATGCACCACAACCAGCACCAGCACCACCCCCCCCCACCACCACACTCACTTCGTCACTGTCACCGTCCTGTCACATTTGCTACACACTCATACACACACACACGCGCACACACACACACATATACTACGTACGTGTGACGAGACTAGTGCGCTGAAGCTTCGACTCTCGGGGAACCATCTTCCTTCTTTCCGGACAACTCCACGGATCCACCGTCAACACTCGAGAACCCACAACTCTCAAGCTCCCGCATTCGCGCCTGCAACATAAGTACACTGGCTGCACAGCCTAGCTCGAGACAAGGAGCAACAACCCTGGATCCGGTTTGGCTGCTCAATTGCCGGCACCAACCGGGAAGACGAAGGGGAAGGTCAGGAACTGGACAAGGGGGGCACGCGCGCGCGCGCGCGCACACACGGACACACACACACACACACCTAAGCGCTTACCTCAGTGCACTGCGGCTGTCCCATCCCATCTCGTTCCATGCCGTCCCGCCATTCCCTTCATCTGTCCACTTCACTTCTCTGTTTCAAACTGCCGTGCCGTGCGTGTTGCGCTACGCTGTCCCTCTCTTCTTCCTGTGCATCTGGAGCTTTGCCAGATACGCAGCCACCGTCGACGTCAACGGGAAGATGTGAGACGTCCGACTCTCGGATCTTCCTCTCCTCTCTTCCGCTCACCCCTCCCTCCGTTGCAAACCCGTGAAACCTTGATTTCTTTCCCACCCACCCCGTCTCTGGGTTTCTCTTCTTAGCCCTAGCGCCGCGCCGCACACATCCGCGTCCCTTTCAAGATAGAGAAGCATGCCGGACCCATGGCGCCAACTACGCTCCTTCGTCTTCCTCAACGATGAAGAGATGGGCAAGAAGGACGACGACCATCACCGCCTCGGCGGCAGCGCCATCAAGAACCCCATGCTTCTTCGAAACCTCAACCCTCAATGGCAGCCCGCCGCCAAGATGCCATCCCGCCGCCTCTTCCGACGTCTGGCCTACCTTTTCCTCGTAGCCTGCGGCCTTTGGTATCTGCTGACCGACCTCTCTTTTGGCTCCGGCTTCGACGAGAGACCTCCGAACTACATCTACCCGTTCCCCGACGACCCTCGAGAATACGATGTCATCCTCCGAAAGACCGGCCGCCTGCCCAAGGGCCAGTCTGTCCCGCCGACCGCCGAACAACAGCAACAACAGGATCATCACGACTACTACGACGGTCCCGTCAAGTTCCTCCGCCTCGCCAACTCTCTGCACTCCATCGCCGCGACCAAGGGGAGCCAGCCCGTCAACCAGAACGTGCTCTTCGCCGCCTCCAACCTGCACAGCCTTTCCACTCTCCTGCCGTTCGCCTGTAAGATGGGGACCGAGCTGAGGAGTTATGTGCATGTCGCCGTCATGAGCAGGAGTGACTTGGACCTTGACCACCTGAAGAAGATCAATGGCGTCGACGATGCTTGCTACATCATTTGGCACGACGCCCGCCCCGACTTTTCGACCCTCTCGACCGACGCGCGACTCGAGCAGTCCACCCTACGCGCCCTGCGACACATCTTTGCCTACATGCACCCGCAAGCCATCTTGGTTGACGGCTCCGATGACGAGTATCTGCCCTTCTTGAAAGGCATGCGAGATGAGACCGCTCGCCTTCAGACCCCGCTCATCGAGCTCCCGGCGAACGCCTGGACACGCTTGTCGTGGTTGTCCAAGCTGGACAGCGCTTCGCTGGCGGCCTGGAATCACGTCAGCGTCGATATCCTGATCCAAGCTCCCGCGAGCGGCTCCGGCAGTCTGCTACGCCTCCTCAAGTCCCTCGCCGACGCCGACTACACCGCCTTCACGATTCCCCACCTCACAATCGAGCTCCCGCAGGATCTCGAGCCCGCGACGGCCAAGTTCCTTGAGACGTTCCGCTGGCCGCCGCCACACGTCCACAACCCCGGGCGCGTGCAGATGCTCTCGCTGAGGCATAGGATCCCCCGACGGCGGATGACGGAGGAAGAGAGCTCCATTCGCTTCCTCGAGTCGTTCTGGCCAACGACGCCAAGGCACTCCCATATCGTGGTTCTTTCTCCGCAGGCCGAGCTAGCGCCGGGCTTTTTCCATTGTGAGTATCCTTGCGCATGACTGAATCGTCCCGCGCTCGCGCTGACCAAACCCGCAGACCTCAAGTACGCCATGTTGGAGTACCGCTATTCTCGCCTGTCCACCCTCCAGAAATGGGATCAGCGTCTCCTGGGCATCAGTATGACGACGCCTTCCACATACCTGAACGGCAAGGTGGACTTCATACAGCCGACGGCAGAGGGTTCCAAGGCCGGTGAAGGGACATCCTTCCTCTGGCAAGCGCCCAACAGCAACGCCATGCTCATCTTTGGCGACAGATGGATCGAGTTGCACGGTTTCGTGTCGGAAGTCGACGCACTGCAGCATGCGCGTGGGTCCCAGCCACCACCGGAGCTGGTGACGGAGAAGGTTGTGAGCAAAAAGTTCCCCTCCTGGCTCGAGCACGTGTTGCGCCTCTCTCGGCTGAGGGGCTACTTTACGCTGTACCCCAGCGCCGAGACGGCGGCCACCCTCGCGACGGTTCACCGCGAGCTTTACCAGGCGCCCGAGGAATATGAAAAGAAAGGGGGCGGGGGCAGGAAGACGGCCGGCCTGTCCGAGTCGGCAATCGACTTTGGGACGCTCATCCAGACGCTGGACACACTGCCGAACAACGGCAGCCTCCTGCCGGCCAATGACCTTCCGTTGCTCAGCTGGGAGGGCGACGGCACCAGTCTGCGGCACGTGTACCAGATGGCGTTGGAGAACATGTCTCGGTGGCGCGAGCAGGTCGGCGGCTGCAGCAAGGAAGCGGCGGGGAACGATCACATCGACGGGTCTGCGAAAGACCTATTTTGCACGCCTGATGGCAAAATCAAGGGGCTGTGAGAGGCACAAGGTTCGGAACGCACAGATTCCAGCCCGTAGCAGGGTTGAAAGAATGAGACCGCACGGTGCCGATTGTATTATACATAGAGCTTCTTCTTCTTTCCTCTTCCTTTTTGTCTTTATACCCAGGGGATAAGCATCAGCGCGGGCTGGTAATGGCGCGGCGAGGACAGGGGAGAAACGGGAAAATATATTGGCTATTGACATGTAGCTCGTCTGCTTCATCTCAAGACATGACCCGTTGCGTAAACCGCGGCTTGTGAAGATTCTCCCTTTTGAGCGTTGGCCGTGATCTTGGCGATGACCAGTAGTACGGCGCAGGTCCCGACGATGCTGAGGGCCACGATGGAGAGAACCTGTGCAACCGGTTAAACCCCTCCCCCCCTCTGAAGCACGCAATGGAGGCCAGGGGCGCTCGTTTCGTTGTTCTCTTTTCTTCAGGAGGGTCACTTACAAGCTGCGTCCGCCATCCCGTCTGCACTATGGCCGCCTTGCGACTGTACTTGTTCACGGTTTCTGGAGATTGTCAGGGCCTGCCTGTCTGGAAGCGGGATTTTTTTTTTGTATTGTCTAGTTTCACGCAGTTTGGAAGGCACGAAGGTGAGGAGAGACATTGAGAGCGAGAATTAGAGAAAGAGAGACATTGAGAGAGGGAAAGGGGGGGGGGCAGCTCACTGATGTAGTTCCCGAGGCCGAGGCATAGACACGCGACGGCGAGGATCCAGAAGACAATGCCCAGGGGCTTGGCCATGCGCAGCTCGAGCTGGCTGGGTTCGGACTTGAGGTGGAAGGAGAGTACGATGGCGACGGCGACGATGGACATGTAGACGGAGAGGCGGAGATACGAGAGGAACGCTGACGTTGCCCGTTGTCAGCTATGCGGGCCCCCGGAAAGCGCTCGCTCGCTTCGCCCTCTCTCACTCTCTCTCTCTCTTCGCCACGGAAGTACGAGAGATGACGACGGCGGTGGCGGACC
>NWBT01000047.1:1814479-1825054 GCA_003386485.1 Colletotrichum lentis
CCTTCCCGTTGCTTCGCAGGGCCAGGGTTACCTGCGAAGTTCAGGTGGCTTTGCCTCGAATATTCTCGTGGCTTTGCTTCGAGGCGTGTGCTTCCAAGTTCTTTCCGCCTTGCGCTCGTGCTGAGTCCCTCGAGTCCTGCAACGTTCTGGAACCTGTCCTGCTCCCCGAAACGGCTCGTCGCTCACTCAAGAGACCGGGTATACCTTGCTGGGCGGGCTCTCTCGCCCCTGCTCTTCTACTTGAGGACGGTGTCCCTCTCAGAAGCTCTCTCCCAGGCCCCTGGGCAGCGCTGCATGGTGGCCTACGGTATGTCTCCAATGCAGCACGGCTACCGTACAATGGAGCCGCTGATCGAGAGTGCCGGCGGCGCAAAGGCACTCCCTGTACAATGGGGGCGCCCGCGTGGCCTATCCATCTAGGGTTGCTGCTGGTTCGCTCGAGACCCGAGCTGCAACCTGCAGCGTTGACTCCAACAGAGTGTAGCTAGCGAGTTGGAGAAATGCTAGTCGCAGCAGCAGGGTGTGGCCAAGCGAGTACCGACTCCTAGTGTACAGGCGCATGCAGCAACATGGAGGCGAGACGAAGCGTCTAGCAACGCAGTGGTCGTCATGCAGGTTGTTGGCGTCATTCTTGCTCTGGGTCCTTGCGTTCGTCCCGTCGCCTTTGAATCACCATTCGATCATTGGATCCCATTCGATGCACTCGCTCCCAGCATCTGCGTGGGTGCCCAGGGATGGATCGCTGGATTCAGGCACCGTCAGCCCGTCGGATCAGCCAGATGCCCAGCCATGGCCCCCTCGTCATCATCCCTAGAGCCGCCGTGGCCGCGCCCCCACCTCTCTCCTCTGCTTGCTTCCTGGGATTGGGAAGCCGTTAAAATCCACCAACAGGATGTCGGCCTGGTCCCCAACCAAGGCGCCTAACCCTCGGCCTCTTTCGGATACGCTGATGCGACTTTGCCATCCCGAATAGGGCCTCTGGCGCATGGGGTTATGCGATGACTGGCCGATGAATCGGCAGCTTAGACGCAGGCTCTCTTCGCCTTCACCCACATCCATTCAGCCGTATAAGTGCCTCGTGTATTCCTTCTGGTGCCGTTGAGTAATGTTGCGAAGGGCTCTGGTCAACGCACGAGCTGCTTGCGTCTCACTTGTTGTCCGACTGATTGTGCCTTCTTGCTCCGACCATCGATGATGCCGTCACTCTTGTCCTGGCTACAAGGCGTATCTTGTGTATGACGGCAGATGTTCCCCTAACAAATGGACCAGTTTGGAGGACCATGCTTGCTCCCCAACCTAGCCAGTGCCGCGCTCGTGTCATTTCTACCAGACCGGTTCTTAACTAAGAGAGGCTACTGCAATCATGGCATTCGAGCAAGCCACATGCAGCCCAATGTGGCTGACCTGTATTGTTCGTGGCAGAGTCTCCCCAACTGTTTGCACGCCACACCAGTCGCTCATTGATACGATGGCCTTATAGCCTTCGGGAAACTCTGTGAGCGCCGTCCTGGCGGTGTGATGGAGTCGTCTACGTACTTAATGCGACGTTGTGATGCACAGGCAGGCCCAAGCTTGCAGAATCCTAGCCACAAGGAGACATGCCATCGTTCATCCGAAGCATGATACTCTCTGGCCGCAGTATCCTCGATTTCTCCTCATCGAATGCGAAAACAGCCTCATCTTCCAACCATCATATCCGTGGGTGAGGTTCCACTGGCGACCGTGACTGTTCTGCGAAATGAGTTCCAGGTGGCCCGTAGGGATTTGCCTCATTCAGAGCCGGTAGCCGTTAAGCCATACAGGTACAGCAGGGATCCTTTTCTTGGTGCCAGACCGGCGACTATGCTGGAGCCGGGCGGAGACTCGGCATCGAGCCGAATCGCGGAAACTTCCAGTGCGAGACTGGCTCGCAAGCAAGGGATGTCGTCGTCATCTCATCTCGGTGTGAGTCCTACAATTTGCCCATCTGCAACTAGCTTGTTGTCCACACTGCTGTTGTTGGTGTTGCTGGCATGGTTGTTTGCGGGGCATTCCCAAGAGAAACCAACATTTGGCTCGCTTACTTCGCGGCAGTCCTCTCATTGACAAGCAAGTTCATTTGGGCTGACGGTACCAGAATTCGCCGGGCCAAGTCCCCCTTAACCTGGCTGGCATCGATCTGCGAGGCGCACGACTGGCATGTGCGTCCCGCGCTGATGCCACGGACGCTGGGTTGGCCCTGGTTGCGCGCCACTGGGGAAAAAAAAAAAAAAGACTCCGTGGCCTGTAGGTGGTCTTTCCCATCCTGGACCTGGCAGACTTGCCTCAACAGCTTGCTCTGGTCCCTTGGTCTAATGGCCTGGTCCAAAACCATGGCACTGCTCGTCCGCGTCTGGGTTGTCGAGGCAGGCCTGCCAGACCTGTTGTGAAGCCTCGGATTTGATTTTTGTAAATCAAAATTCTGGGAGGGGGTCGAGGCAAGCCAGCTAGCTTGCTAAAAGACGTCCATAGGAATGCGCGGTCCCCATACCTGCAACTTGTTTGATCTGCGGCTGCTCCTTTCATGCGTCGTTTTGTGCTACCAAAGCCCTTGATTGGATTTCGAGTGTGTTGAGTCGAGTTGAGCCTGTGGAGAGCTGCCAATCGGTTCCGGGATGACTCGCGGCTGTGCCAAGTTTCGAATCGAGGCGCGTCTCAGTGAGTATTTCGCGACAGCTGTCAATGCGACGATCCGGCCATTGGTCAATGCTGGGAATACCGGTTGTCTTTTCGGACGTTCCGCTGCATGTGTCTGTCCTCTGAAATTGGGATGCCAGCCCGCAATGGAATGATGCAAGTTGTCTGGTCAGAGGGTGTGTAAGTCGGCTGTGGGCTGTGTATGTCGCGGCTGTGTGATGCCCATCCGGAACAAGCAATGGCAGGCGGTCCCTCAGGCGTCGAAGCAGCTTCAATGGTTATCGGTGGGCTCACAATTTGCTCGGATCCTGGCGGCCAGTGTCACTCTACAGACAGGCATGGTGGAGCCGAGTGACAGGGAGTCCGACAGGGGATGCAGCTTCTCGCACGTTCGTCAAGCGACAGGACGGCTGGCCGTGGTTCGTTGCGACGCTGTTGAAGAAGAGGTTGCAGGAAGACGCGGGTCGCAACCTTGGCTGGGTCCTTGGCTCAAGTTGCTGGTTTAATCTTGGATTAATATAATTCAGGGGATAGCCGAGCCTGGGTCCAAGTGCAAGAATGTTGGTCTCAAGCCTCTACGTAGTAGGCGGAGAGGCACTGAGTCAAAATCCCAACGACGATGAAGAAGCAGAGGCTGGTCGGGCGGGTACAATGCGATGCGGTGCGGAAGTTGAATCGCAAAGAAGCCGATGCTCCGAGGGCAAGGGTTGTGCTCCATGGATGCTTGATTCCCTTGCCTCCGCCCCGGAGAGTTTTTATTTTTATTTTTGCCCTCGTTTCCGTATCCGTACCCTTTCTCCCTCCCCTCCTCCATGCCGAGAAGCGCGCAGCAAAATGGGCGACCGGAAGTGCCACCGGTATCCACCGCGAAAGACGGGTTCAGGTCCGCACTGCAGTATATCGACGAAGGTAACGGTGGCCAGGGCCAAAAGGCACCGTGGACTCAAGGACCAATTGCGGAAAGGAAGAAGAAACGTATGATTCCGGACAGAGACGATATTGGATGCAATGATGGCCCGGGGAATGGCGCTGTGCGAGTGTCTTGGTCGTGATCCGGTCCAGACTGATGTCTGACTGCCTGTCACCGGGGCTCAGGGCACAGGGTCCTGGTTCGTAAACTACCTGGGTCGTATCGTCTGTGCAGATACAAGGTATCGAGTGATGGATGCATCGATTTTCCTCCGTGGAGAAAGCGAAAGGCAGACCTCGGCAGATGGCATAGGCCATGTTCTTCATGTGCAAGTGAGTGCTTTGGTGGCGGTGCCGCGGAGGTGGGAGTCGTGATTGATGAACGACCCCGTTTGTTTTGGTGGGAGAGAGGGGGGGGGCAGGGGAGGCCGAGTCGACTGGGGTGCTACATAGTATGTAGGTAAACAGTGGACACGGAGACGGCGGGGAGTTCGCTGTGTGATGGGGTTTCGTGCGATGGGGTCTGTGATGGAGGAGTTCCGAGTTGTGTGAGAGGGCGGAGACAACAAGACGATGCTATTGGGATAAGATGCCGACGATGGGATCAAGAAGGAGCAGTCATTTGGTACATGCACCTGCACCTGCACTTGCACTTACTTGCGCTTGCGCTTGCGGCCGTGTTGACGCGCCTGCCTCCTTTTGCCGGCGCGGTAACCATCTCACACCAAAGCGCCCACCTCCGAGTGCCCTGGCCCAAGCAAGGTGTATAGCGTGAGAGAGAGCACGGGGGTGTGGCGTTGTCTGGCTCTCAAGAGCCTGTCTCTCTATCCGTAGAGCCTGTCTCTCTCGTCATCTCCTTCAGGGTAGAGAAGGTGTCATGAGATACCTAATCGGATGACAGGATACGTACCACTGTCCTTCCGTGGTGCAGTGTACCTACGTATCTAACTAGGTAGGTAAGTAGGTATGTAGGAGCCTACTATGTAAGGTAAGTCAATAGGTAAGGCAAGCAAGTACGGATACGTACTGTGCTGGACTGCCGCAAGTTTCGGAAGGAGGTGGGCGAGGAGGTCGGCGTGGGGCGTGGGCGTTATGGGCGGGAAGGTGCAACGGCGCTCGGAACTTTCTTCACCTCGTCTTACCTAGGTACCCCTTTTCGAAGGGACATAGTGTTCTTAGGAACTGTGTTTTATTCATAACTTGACTTCCTTACCACCACTACCACCCTTACCTACTAATCTCTGCACCCCTATACACTCCTCCTATCCCCTGCCTAATCCTCTAACCTATATTATCAGCCTATTATCTAGATCGTTAAGAGAGCGCTAAGAATATCTTGTTTGTATAATGCGAATTCTAGGGTGTAAAGTATGTTTAGGTTATCTTTTTCCTGCTAGCTTAGAGGTTATTAGCGTTTAAGCTTAAGGAAGCAGATAGTAAAGAACTTTATAGCTTACTTTAGATAATGTTAATTATAGATCCTTTCTATATTGTTTTTAAGCTGTAGGGTAGCTATAAGATATATAAGTGCTACTAAGTCCTTCTAACTAAGCAGTCTTATAGAGGTATAGAAGCCTTATAATTAATGCAGCTATAGCAGACATACTATATATACATACTGCTTAGCTGCTGTAATAGATTTAAGTAGTCTTTAAGGTAAATACTTTAGGCAGCCTTCTATAGGCTTATAGCTTTATAGGAGAATATTAGCTAAAGATAAAGACATTTCTATAAGGATAATACGTGACGCCTACAAGATCTGTGGATCTTGTGGATACGCTACTGACTGTGGCTTGTGGCTTTAGTAAAGCTACAGCCTATACCTTTTAAGGTTAGACCTCTATAGACCTATATAGAAGAATTAAGTAAGTTACATTACATAATTAGCACCCTAAGGTGCAGGCCTTTAGCCTAACAAATAGTAGCATAAAATCGTAAAGGGACGCTAGACTAAATCTAGGGAAAACGCTATAAACATAAGCGTAGGGGAAGTAATACTTAGGGTAGATATTACAGACATCCCTAACAGTAGACATAATAAAGAAGCTAGAAAGAACTAGATAACAATTTCTATATAGGATATTAGAGATACAGTTAACAGTAAGGAAATAACACTCTGCTGCTGCCTAAAAAGTAATATTAGTATATTAAAGGACTAAATTACTTACCTTAAAGTGCACTATAGATATACTATCCTTAAATATAACTATAATTACTACTATTACCTTAGTAGTATTTAGATCTATCTTAATAAAGGATATAATAGATAAAACTAAAGAAGCATTTAGGTAGAATATAAAAACAGGCTTAGAGTAAATATATATTAGTATATTAATATAAAGTGTAATTACCTAAAGTAGAGAAAACTAATAAAGTAATATAACTATATATAAAATTAATACCTATAGATAAAATAGAAGTGCTTTATCTATAAGTAAACTATAAAAGCTAGAGACTATAAGGAATATATTAGAAACTACTAATTATTAATAACTGCAGTAGTAGAAATTAAGAGAACCTAGATCCTACCTATATAGTATTATAATAAATGTAGTAAGATAAGAAACCTCTTTAGTAGAAACATTAGAATATACTATTACTAGAAATAGAGAAAGATAGTTTACTACATCCTAAAGCAATCTTAGGATTAAGTTAACTATAATTCTGCTAGATAATAAGTAAAGCTACTATACTACTATAGATTCCTCTTTATAATGTAGACTATACTAAACAAACATAAGATATTACATTATCTACTAATATAGATATTACTAACTAGATTCTAATAAGATAAAGGAAAACTAGATAATAGTAGGATAACAGATATATAAGGATATTACAGGTAGAAACAAAAATAAATATATAAAAGTATTATAGAAATAGAAATTAGTAACTAAGGACAGTTAAGAAGTTTTTTTTAGGGGGGGGGCAGATAATACATAACGCCTATAAGATCTGCAGATCTTATAGATACGCTACTAACTGTGGCTTATAGCTTTAGTAAAGCTACAGCCTATACCTTTTAAGGTTAGACCTCTATAGACCCACATAGAAGAATCAAGCAAGTTACATCACATAATTAGCACCCTAAGGTGCAGGCCTTCAGCCTAACAAAGGATATTAATTAGCTAGAGATAAAGATAATTCTTTACTTAAATTTAGGTAGTTTCTTAATATATATAGATGTTGTTATAATGATTCTACTGTAATTACAGTATGCTATATTACTATTATAGACCTATCTAGATAGTATCTCTAATATCCTTAAGGTTACAGTAGGGTTAGTTAATAGGGTGGTTATAGTCCTAGAAGCTTTTATAATTCTATGTTTCTTAACACTATAGAAACTATATACTGTTTTTAGTGCTAGGTATAGCACTTATACTGTGTTTCCTATTGTTTTTTTTTCTATATTGTGTACCTGTGCGACCTTAAGAGGGACCGCCTTGGCCACGTACCTTAGTCTTACCTAGGTACCTTAGTGTAAGTATCTGCCAGCACTCAGCACTGGCAACGCATCATCTCCCCACGTCGCCTTTTGTTCTCGACAGCGACCCAGCCAGCCACCTACATACCTACCATCCTACCTACCAGTGCCGACGAGACGGGTCCAACTTGTCTGCGCCTCCCGCTGCAGGTTTGTTCTTCGTCCGATCTTGGCTCTCCCAGTCATCGCCATTGGCGAGAAAAAGGGAAGCAATCGGTAGAGGGAGACGGGGCAGAAGGGAAAGACAGGAGGAAAGACAAAAGGGGAAACCCTTAGCCAGCCTGGCTGGCTAGTGGTGTTTGTACCTCGGGCCAGAGGCAGGATGAAGACGGTGACCACCGCTGCGCAGCTGCCAGCACCTTTGCGGATAGATGTGGATGCGTGACCCGGCAAAGTACTTCAGCGACGGACATTTATGATTTGAGCAGCCGAACCCAGCCAGATCCTTCCCTCGGCGCCTCGGACATCCTCATCCAACTAACCTGTAATGAAATGCTCCGAGAGAAACACCCCAGACCCGGTTTCTCGCTGGGTATCTCGGGCCCAATTTGCGATTGACCGGGGCGAAACATCGGGAATAAACTCCCCGGCACATCTTCCTGGAGACAGCAGACCTTGCAAGCTGCACCAAGCGTCCTGGTCTTCGTCCTCGTCCCCGTCCTTTGTACAGGGTCAGCAGAGTACAGATGCCTACGACATACGGATACGGATACCAGAGAGAGCAAGCGTCTCCCCAGCAGTCGTCGTCACTTTGCCAGACCCGGACGGGGTTTCCTGGGCACTTTTGCGCTCGCTTCATTTTCGTCCAATTTCCAGTGGCTCGCGGCAACCTTCTGCTCTGAATCGCGCGGCAGCAAACGTCAACCCCTCCCCCCCCCCACCCCCNCCCTCCCCCGAACTTGCTACCCCACCTCACCTGAATTCCTAACAGTCCTCGCCACTCGGCCGAGTACTGAATTATCTGCAATACCGGGATTGTGCAGATGGCCTGCGCGAACGCTCATCCTGCAATCAACCAAAAACGTCAATATCAAGATCAAGCGACCAGAGGCCCCAGGCCCAGGTTCAGATCCGGGTCCATCAGGTCCAGGTCCGGCCAGGTCTTGCTAACAATGTGTTGATTCAGCACGCCAGGCCCAACGAACGCCCTGCTCAATCAGGCGAGTCCCCTGGTCAACCAAACTTGTCATCCCATCTTTTTGTCTTTTCTTTTTCTCCGAACGTCGATTTTCCGACTTGCGGCACAGCGAGTCGCAGCCTCCGACAGTTGCCAAGCCCCACGTCGGAGTCGCTCTGTCCGTACCAAGCAACGAAAATTCCCGATCATCTCCTTGTCCTCGCTCCTGACCTCCGGCGATGCGGATTTGCTGCAAAGTACAGCGTACGATGCAGAAGACAACGCCGGCGTCCCAGTCGACGACACGGTCCATCATTGTGTCCCGGGTTGCCGCTGTGGAAGTCGAAGAAGCTAGAGGTTCGGCACCGCCATCGTACGAATGTCTGGCGTGTATCAACGCTCACGCCAACACCCAACCCAAGAGTCCATCCTGGTCGACTGCAACTTGCAAGCAACCTCCGAGCGATTAGTAGACTTTGTCGTCACGGCCAGGGACGATAAAGTGGTGGGGCAGGCAGATTTGGGGCACCATCCGCCTGCTGCCTATTGTGACAGTATGACTGTCTAATTATGGACGAATCGGAATCGGCCTTTTTCAGTCATTTCAGACGAACCCGTCGCTCTCATTTCACCCGACGTGATAGTCTGCTCCACTTTCGCAATGAAACGCCAATCTCGGTCAGCCTGCCATTATCTGCTCGTCCAAGTTGGACGAGATGCTGGTGACGAGCCATGCCGCCCTCTCACTGTGGATCTAGTCCGGCGAGCATCTTCAAAGCATCACGTGTGGACACCCGGCGTGTACCGGCGCCGATCTCTTCGACTGTGGTCCGTCGGGACTCGGCGGTATTTGGGACACGTGTGGCTTTAGACTGCAAGCTTCAAGCCAGCATCATGCAACAGAACCGATATGTCGACTACGAGTATTTATTTACACCTACATGGGCACGTCCCATTGATCGATTGGGCTGACCGCTAGTCAACTGAGTCAAGACATACATGAGCCGGAGCTTTGTCCGTCCTAGTCTCCATCGTTGTCTGGGTTCGTTTGTCCTCTCTTTCCCCTCCGACTTACCCTGGCTTAGCGACGCTTCAAGGGACTGACCGACCGCATAGATAGAGTACACCTAGCATACGGCACATGAGCACCATCGCGATACAGCCTCCCCAAAAGGTCGCCAGGCACATGCACCGCGGAAAGATGGTCAGGGGCGCCTGCGCATGATGGAAACGCGACGCACCCTCGTTTCTCACGGACCTCTTTGTGATCCCCCGTCGTCGGCATCGATCCATACCTGCCTGCGCACGCGATCTGGGCAAGCGTCATCTGAGTAAGTTTCATGCGCTGCCTCGACGTAGCCAGCCGGAGAATTTCTCGCGTACCGGGAGCCCTTAGGGACATTGGGACCAGATGACATGTCTGGTTTTTTGTTCTTCTTGTTTTCTTTTCTTTTCTTTTTCTTTTCTTTTTTTTTCTGGGCAGATCCATTCCTTGGCGCCGCGAATTCGTTCAACACCCCGTTCAGACAGGCAAGATGTGAGTAAACGGGCGCGAGCGGCGAATGCTACATCGTGTAGGCGTTATAGGACTGGGCCGCGCAGGACGGATGCACACAAATTCTCGCCAGTCCAGTGGTTGTGTCAGCGCTGTAACAGTCGACGTTGCGCATCCTGAGGGAAGCGCAGGAACCTTGCAACGGCCGTCACCGTAGCGAGTCTGGGTTATACTGGGTGAACTATTCGTACAAAGCACCACATTCGAGACACCGCGGCGCCCACCTACGACGCTACCGAAATGGGCCTTGACCTAACCCGCAGCGGTACCAGCCAGCTGGGAACAGGGACAGCTTAGCACGGTCCTGCTTGCCTGCCGTGTTCATGCTACTACGAATGTGTATAGCTGCAGATCGGCCGAACCGACCCTGTAGCCCTCCCCAGTCATCTTCATTTGACCGGTGACGGGGAGCGGGGGTGTAGCGGAGTGGCAGAGACTACGGATACAGAGTGCAGAGTGCTGGTACTGGTACCTACGGATTCTGCGTGTATGCACCTTTACAGCGATGGTCATGCTGGCTCAACATCAGGAAGTTCACATTTTAGCAGGTCTACATCGTACATGCTGACTTGGCTCGGAATGCATGGGCGAGCCTCATTTGGCTTTCCGGTGGCATCCTTGTCAGAGTGGTTGGCTGAGAAGATGGGACGAATTTAAAATTGGTATACCAGGGGGCGGGCGAGAGAGAGGCACAGAGGCTGGCTGGTACCGAGTGGCTCCGTGTGTGGCTCCAGAGCCCAGTGTGCCTTTTGAGCCGATCGTCATGCCTGTTGTCCTGCAGCGGAATCCTGAGTCCCGGGGCCCCTATATCTGATCTCTCCCTGACCATAATACCCGGGTCGGCGGGGAAGG
>NWBT01000047.1:1828603-1910330 GCA_003386485.1 Colletotrichum lentis
GGGGGGGGGAGAAAATCTCCGTAGTACATGCCTCTTTCCCTTTTCTCCGTGTAACGAACACGAATCTTCCCGGGACCAAAGACCTTCGCTTATCGAGTCCCAGTAGAATCTGGCCATGTCGTGGCACGAAGGCGAAAAGGACAAGGGGGAGGTGAGCGGGAGGAGGCGCGGGAGTGTCTGAGGAACACCAAGTCCAGGGACGACAGGCCTCACTTGAACATACCCTCCCATCGCGGACCTACCCCCCAAGCCAGCTGAAGAATCACTCCTTTTTCAATCCGCTGCCGCGCTGTACCCCTCCAGCGTGGCTGGCTGGGGTGTCGTCGTCTCGTAGTGGTCGGTCGCCCCCAGGAGATCTGACAAGCTTGGGTGACAGCCAGTGGCGTCCGTGAACGATAAAGCCGAAGATGGAAGACGAGGAAGATGACGGTGTAGAAGAAAAAGAACAAACATGCCCGATGACGCCTCTTCTCTCTCTCTCTCCCCCTCCTTCCCGCCATGGACACGGCCAAAGACCGGCCGCGGGAGGCAGCCGACATCGCCACCCGCCCCCCCATCGGTTGTTCACTTCCTGCCGCCGGGGGCCGGACGCTTACCCGCAGCCTCGGGACCGGAAGCGGCAACGGAGGCAGGTAAGAGGGTTTAGGGATGCGACGGGTCGACACGCCCTGGGAAGGCCTGGGACGCGCCGGTTAGAATAGGTACCATGGTCAACCGAGTCCTGTTCCGCAGGTTTGTCCCTTGCTTGTGGACAGACCGCCGGGACGAGAGAGTGGTGTCCGCTCCCGGTAGGCCTCGTCGTCGTCTTCGAGCAGGTCAAACAGTCCAAAGAGAGAGAGAGAGAGAGAGAGAGAGAGAGAGAGAGAGAGAGAGGTGGCGGTCTGCTCCCAGACCTCTCTTCCCGCCCCCTCAACTCACAATGTTCTTGTTGACGAATGCTGTAGCACCAGGGCATGCAGTCCAACCCCTCCCCTCTCCCGACGATGCCTTCATCGTGCCTAGTCCTGCACCTGCATAGCATATGTCGGCCAGCGAGATGATAGACAACCGCCTTATCTGCCACAGTTTCTTGGGGTGTCTCGATGGTGCAGGCATCCCCGGCGAGGTCTCTGCTCGGGCTGGCCAGGTGTGCGAGAGGGAGGTTTCCGGTCTGGCCTGCAGATTCTCGTCCGACTCCTCCAACGACACAGAGCGTCGCGGAAGCAGCGAGTCGCCTGTTTGCATGAAAGCTGGTTCATCACAACGTGACGCACGGCAAGGTGGCTCAAAAGCAGCAGTGGTATGGAAGACACGTCGGTGGTTCAAAGACACATGAATACAGATAGACGTAGATACATACATTGCACGCAGAAATGCATGCCGAAACACTGTCTTGAACGCCCGTCTCGCGCACCCGAGACATATTTGAAAACGCCGTACCAACCTAGGCATCGGTCGCCAACATAACCTAGACCCCATTTCGTAACTCGCATTGTCGTTGTGAGAAGCGGTTGCCCCGGCTTTGTGGTGGAAAGATTGGGCTGAGTAGAGTACTTAATACAATGGCAGCAAGTCGGCTCACCGGTGCGCCTGCCTGTCCTCGAGGGCTGCGCATCACGAGTATCATTTCGCGCCGTTTACAGCCGACTCTCAATAGGCGGGAAGGGCTCCGCGCCGGGCCACTGGGAATCGGGCCAGACGAGCCGGATGGCCTCCCAGACATGACTGAGGTAGGGCAAATGTCAGTGACACGGTACATGGCAAGGAAAGCTTTCCAGGGGCGGGGGCTCAGCAACAGCTGTGTGATCGCACGACATCGGGGGCACGACGCCAAGAAAACGAAGGGGGAAAAAGAAGAAGGGGNGTGAGAGGGACACGATCTCAAGGAGGGGAAACAAAGCAACACAAGGCGAGGGGGTGGATGGGCGTTTAGACTTACTTGACATGAAGTATCTCCAGGCCGTCCTTGACCTCCTGGGGGAGATCTTTTACATCCTTCCGATTCTGCGCGGGGAGAAGAACCGTCTTGACGCCCGCTCGGAGGGCGCCGATGAGCTTCTCCTTGATGCCTCCGACGGCAGTTACACGGCCCCGCAAAGAGATTTCACCCTGTGACACAACATGTCGTGTCAGCGTACCGGGGTTTTTTTTTCTTATTTTTTCTTTGATGGCCCAAATCATCTCATCATCGAAGAAAAGGGGAAGGGTGTGTGCTTACCGTCATGGCCATCGTGGGAGGGACGGGTTTGCCGGAAAACAAGGAAATAAGGGCAATCGCCTGTGCCATCCCACTGCTGGGGCCGTCCTTGGGAATCGAACCCGAGGGGCAATGGACGTGGATGCTGCGCTCCTTCATGATGTTGGCGGCCGGCTCCGATGTCAGGCCCAGCTCGTACGCGTGGGCCTTGACCCACGACAGGGCGACCTCGACGCTCTCCTTGAGGACGTCTCCCAGCTTGCCGGTAAGTTGCACGCTGCCATTTCCAGGCATGTCGGCAACCTCGATAAACAGGATACTGCCGTTACCGCCCGAGCTGTACGCCACCAGACCCGTCACGATGCCCGGTTTGCTCGTCTTCTCGGCAATTTCTTCCTCGAACTTTTCTATGCCCAGGATTTCCTCAATGTCGTCCACCGTCAGCTGCGGCCTGTACGTCTCGAGCTGCCCCCCATCCTTGGCCTCGGCGAACTCGACGGCCTTGGCACGACAGACGGAGCCAATCTCGCGCTCAAGGTTGCGAACCCCTGATTCACGAGTGTATGACTCAATGA
Organism: Colletotrichum lentis; assembly: GCA_003386485.1. NCBI lineage: Eukaryota > Fungi > Ascomycota > Sordariomycetes > Glomerellales > Glomerellaceae > Colletotrichum > Colletotrichum lentis. Next base: position 1,831,355 of record NWBT01000047.1, read on the forward strand.
TCTTGGACACGACATCCTTGTCAAAGTTGACTTGGTCCTCCGAGAGCCCGTTGACCCGGATCTGCTTAGGCACAAGGTGTTGCATTGCGATGTGGCGTTTCTCGAGCGTCGTGTAGCCCGGCAGATAGATTGTCTCCATCCTGTCGAGGAGCGGCGCAGGAATGGTGTCGAGGCTGTTGGCGGTGGCGATGAACAAGACCTTGCTTAGGTCAACAGGCAAGCCGACGTAGTGGTCCGTGAACGAGTTGTTCTGCTCGGGGTCCAGGACCTCAAGCATGGCTGCAGACGGGTCCCCCTGGTGGTTGGACATGCCCAACTTGTCAATCTCGTCGAGAAGGAACACAGGGTTCGCCACGCCGACCTTTCTCAAGCCCTGGACAATGAGACCGGGCATGGCTGCCACGTAGGTCCGTCGATGGCCGCGGATCTCGGCTTCATCTCTGACACCGCCAAGCGAGATACGGTGGAACTTCCGGCCCAGGGCCGTGGCGACAGACCTGGCCAGACTGGTCTTGCCTACGCCAGGAGGGCCGGCCAACAGCATGATGGGGGACCTGTCGGCCATACGCTTTGATCGGAGCACGTCGATCTTGGTGTCGGCCAACTTCGTGCGCTCCTCCAAGTCAGCGTCGGCGGCCTCCTTCTTCTGGGCCGCCTCCTCCGTCTCGGACTTGGGAGGGACTGCCTCCTGCTCTGCCTCCTTGATCTGCTGGTCAACATTGTCGTTGATGGACTGCTTGAGCCGGAGCACGGCCAGATACTCGATTAGGCGCTTTTTGACCTTGTCCAGGCCGTAGTGATCCTCGTCCAGCTGCTTTCGGGCTCTGGCAAGCGTGTCGGGCCCCAGCCTGTCGTCTGTGGTCGCAGACCAAGGAATCTCAGCAAGCACGTCCAGCCATGTCCGAGTGACCTGGTATTCTTGGTTGCCAGGCATCATTTTCTTGAGCCTTCTCAGCTCCCTGTCGGCCATTTTCGCCGCGTCAGGGGGGAGCCCGGCCTTGTCCAGCTTCTTCTTGAGCTCTTCCAGCTCATTGGGCTCCTGTTCGTCGTCCTGGTTCGGGCCTATGACGCCATTGGGGCCGGGAGGAAACATGGTGTTGGGCGGTACCACGGCGCCGTTGGGACCGACGCGACGGGAAGCCTTGTCGTTGATCTTGTCGAGGAATTGGACGGGCACACTGGTGAACGTGGTGATCTTAAAGTTGTTCTTGATGCCGCTAACCTGACGGTCCAGCAGCTCAATGACCTTGGACAGGCGGACCTTGACGTCGAGGGCGGCCAGAACCTCGAGCTTCTCCTCGTACGAGGCCTCAACGATATTGGCCATGAAGTCGGCAAGTTGACCGGCGTCCTTTAGCTCCTTCTTATTGATGAACATCTCGAGCCTCCGAGTCAACAGGGGCGACAGGCCGCCGGGGCTATCTGGGCTTCTGGGAAGGAGTGCGGATATGCGAAGGATCGTTACGAGTTCTCTCGACCTCAGCTTGAGGAGGGAAAACAGTTCTTGCATCTGGGCGTCCGTGGCGACTGAGAGTGAAGGGTCAGCGAACTGGTGCTATCGGCAGTGGGGGAAAATAGGGCTGTATGCGAACCTTCGTCGTGGAAGTACTTCACCTTGGCTTCAAAGTGCGGCCTCTCCTGGGTGACCTTCTCTACGCGAACTCTAGCAATACCCTCTACACGCAAAGCGAACTCGGCTGTGCCTCTACCCTCGATGCCGGTGATACGGGCGGCGACACCGTAGTTGAAGAGGTCGGACTTGCGGGCGGTTCCCGGGTCGACCTCCTTGATGAGAGACTCGTCCATCTGGTCGGCATCTTGAATGAGGAGTTGGCCATTGGGGCCGACAAAGGGGGAGGAAACGGGAACGCAGGCGATGGGGATGGCGTCGATGCGCTCGTTCGGGGCGGCGGAGGCGGCGCGGGTGTATACGTTGGCGAGAAGAGCGGGGATGTCGGGGCGGGCGGCGGTGACGGGGATGCGCTGTGCAACGCCCGGCAGGAGGATGGTGCCACGGGCGAGGGGGATGACGGGGAGGGTGGTTGTTTGAGGTCGCGCCATGTAGAAGTCGGTTCGAAGGCGTGTGGCGTGATTTGGGCTGCTGTTCGGGTTTACGTGCACCTCGGGTGTGGTGACGATGAGACGGATGGCGGTGGAGGTTGGCGACGGGCGGGTGTCGATATGGACGTGGTCGCGGAATGTACGGGAGAAGCACGACGAAAGAAATACCGGTTAAACAGAGCAAAGCGGACGGGCGTATGATGCAAAGGTGGTCGTAGTGGCTGGTGGTGGAAGAGCAAAAGATGCGGTTTTGGTTCGGAGTACGGGATGGGATGGGATGGATGGGACGGAATGAATGGTTGATGTCAATGTCAAAAGCAACGGGCGAGCCCAACGAGCGTCTCGACCCTCAAGTCCCGGGAAGCATCTCCAGACGGTCCAGTCCAGCGGTCCAGTCACCGTCAAAACCGGTGTGGGGGACCTGGGGCCCCTGGGGCAGGTGCTGTTGGTGCGGGAGCCTCCGCAATGGAGGTCAGCCGAGGCTAATCGGCGCAGTGACAAACCACGATACAGAACCTCATGGAATTAGGAGGCAGTCCAATGCCATCCCAGCCTATCGGTCGGGTTCCCGTGTGTACTACTTGTACATCTTGCCACAAGAACTAGGAATGGATTTGGTCATACACAGCAAGTAGACAGACTCCTCGACATTCCGTGAATTAATAGCCCACAGACGGAAGTTAATGCATGGAAATCATGTGAGGTTCTACACTGCGAACTGCGAGATGAACTACAGCGCTCTCATCAGACTCGGCTCTGTTGGTGAACGGATGCAGTATCAATATCAGACTGGACCCGATAACCGGATCCCATCCCCTGCACAGACCACGACCACAGCCCACAGACCAGTCATTTCATTGCCTCAACGCGGGGCAGCATTCTAAAGAGGCCGGGCAGGCGCATCAATTAAACTCCTTGTCGCGTCTCCAGGCAAAAAGACGCGTCCCGTCCCAAAATCCATCATCACCACCACCACCGACACCCGCCACCACCATCCCACTCTACCAACAACCCGCCCTCTCACCCCACGACCCTGCGACAACCAATATCCGTTTAATCCCTCAATACAACCACACGTAAACAATGAGTATGTGTTTCTTTTGTATCTGTGAACTGAGCAAGCGTTCAAAGCTGACCGCGACCACGCGACAGCTTCATACGGCGGCTTCACGAAAACGTCCTACGGCGCCCAGGGAGGCGACGATGCCGGCGGCTTCGTCTACGGTGGCTCTCAGCAGGGCAGCCAGGGCGGCGGCAAGGCCTACAGCGAGGAGTCCCTCCGCCCCGTCACCATCAAGCAGATCATCGACGCCGACGAGGCCTACCCGGGTGCTGATTTCAAGATTGACGGCGCCACCGTCACACAAGTCAGTCCCCNTCTCCTCCTCACATTGATTCATACACTTCGCGGCGCAACATTTAGCTGACCCCTCGACTCTCCCCGTCCGCAGGTAACTTTTGTAGCCCAGATCCGCCAAATCTCGCCGCAGCCGACAAACATTACCCTCAAACTCGACGACGGCACCGGCCTCATCGAGGTCAAGAAGTGGGTCGACACAGACAAGAAGGACGACGCCGACGCCAACCTTGAGGTTGAAGGCTACGTCCGCGTCTGGGGCCGCCTCAAGTCCTTCAACAACAAGCGCCACGTTGGCGCCCACTTCATCCGCCCCGTCACCGACTTCAACGAGGTCAACTACCACCTCCTGGAGGCCACCTACGTCCATCTCTACTTCTCCAAGGGCCCGGTCAACGGTGCCGGCGCCGGCGGCGCTGATGGCATGTTCGTTGACGGCGACGATACATACGGTAGCGGCGCCGGTGCTGGTGCCGGTGCCGGCGGCAACGCCGTGCAGACAGACAAGCTCAGAGGCTGCTCGGCCCCCGCGCAAAAGATTTTCAATTTCATCAACAATGCGCCCGGCGGCAACGAGGGCGTGAACATCAACCGGATCGTAAGCGGGACCGGCCTCAGTGCTCAGAACGTGATAGCTGCCGCAGACGACCTGCTTGGCAATGGCCTAATCTATCCGACGGTCGATGACGAGACGTGGGCCATTTTGGATTACTAGACGATCGAGACGCAGATGGGCGTTTCGAAGAAAGGGGGTGGTTGGTGTACCATCATTCAGTCAAGATGATGGGAACGGACATACGCACGCGGGAAAGAACTCTTGCGTACGGTTTCATCGACTTCGGGCCAAACAAAGAATCAGCACAGGTGGTGTGCTGATGCATCTGTCACGACATGGACGGGGAAATCAGGAGACAGGCGTAACAGCCCGTGACCTTGTGGATATGAATGAAATGAGAGAATCCATCGGTATTCTAATGAATGGCTAGAGCTAGTCGGCGGTTACAAGCAAACAACTGGAAGCAAGAAACTGCCCCTAAGAGAAAAACATTTCAAAATTTCATAACCAAACGGTTAAGCCCACCATCCCGTCGCCGCTGCGGTAGGGACGGTGGCCCGAGTCCACGTCCGGTGTTGAACCAGACCACGCCCCCGTTGGGGATCATGTTGAACTTATTGAGCTGTCGTCAGCAAGGGGATGCAGGCGCAAGCCGCCCAGGATGGAGGACCGCATCAGACAAAGGACATTTCCTACGGTAGTAGAAGAAGGAGAAGAAGAATAATGATAGAAAGGAAAAGAAAACGAACACGTCACCGAATTTGGCGCGCTACTAAAGATTTAAAAAAAAAACTGACCATCAAACAAACACCATTGGTAGGCGAGTCCCACGACGACGGATCAAGCCCGCACCGTCTCCTTCATGACAGCGTTCATCTGCATCTTTATGTGACCCGGGACGGCGGCCGAGTACATGTGGCCCGCGGCGCCGCCGCCACCGCCCGCCTTGCGCAGGCACGGCTCACGAACCATGATGAACAGGCTGACGGGGGCGTCGCCGCGCGTCAGTCGGATCTCGCGCTTGAACTCGAACCCGAACTTGCGGTAGTACGCGTTGTTGGCGAGGGAGCTGGACTCGAGGTAGACGGCACGGTTCTCCGCGTCGGCCTGAGCGCGCGTGTTAGTCGGCATTGGATGGAGCCCCCAACGAGTTGTCTCATGTGAGTAGAGTAGGAGTAGCGAGAGAGAGAGAGAGAGAGAGAGAGAGAGAGAGAGAGAGAGAGATAACGATAATACCCAGAGACAACACCCAAGTTTCGAGGAGGCTGGACGGACGGAAAAAAAGTCTTCAACTTCAACGTACCCTCTCTATCATGTCGGTGAGCAGCTTCCGCGCGTACCCTTTGCCCCGGGCGTTGGGTTTGGTCCCTAGGTAGACCAGGTAGTAGCAATCACCGTCCCGGTCGCCCATGACCTCGAGCTTGGTATCGTGCAACAGGGGCAGCAGCTCGTCGTAGTAACGACGCCTGGCCTCCACGGTGAGCTGGAAGTAGAGACGCCACAAACCGCTGCGGAGGATGGTCCACCATCCGTCGGCGTCCTTTCCGGGAGGCATCCTACAAATAATCCGTCCAGTGTTAGCCCGGGTTCGTCATCTCGGTGGGGTGCTTGTTCTGGGTGATTCACTAATACGCCGCCAGCGTGGACAGGTCTTCAAGAAACAAGGGTATGGGGCGGGCGGGGGTGTACTGGCACTGGAAAAGATGAAACTCACCATAGAGCAACGGCGTCGTGGTCCGGGCCGATGGTGGTGACGGTGCCATTGAGGCAGTGGGCGGCCGCAATGTAGACCATGATGTCGACATGAAGCTTCCACTTGGACTCGGCCGACAGGTTCGCCATGTCATCGGCGTCGAGAAGATACTGGCTAAGATCATCAGCAGCAAAGGCATGGGCCAGCGAGAGGCCGGCCTCCTTGCACTCCGACATGCCAATGACACGCACGGTATCCTCCCACTTCGGGGGCACGAGAGAACGATTGAGCTCAACGAGAGTGACGCTTTTGCTTACGTGCTCCATGACGGGCGGGCTTCTTCTTCCTCTTCTTTTTCTCCTTTTACTTTTTTTTTGGTTTGCCGAAGACCCCCGTCTCTGTTCAAGAATCTGGTTGAGCGAGTTAGCATCAGACACCGCCTCAGAAGTTGGGCCCATGTGCTGCAGGTGTGCGGCGACGTACTTAAATTCTGTATACTGTCGCCCGTATGTACTCTCGAGAGCTGCGTTCTTGAGACGGGCATAAATCTGGATGGATGGCGCAGGCAATTGAGGCTTGTACGGAGGTCAACCGACATCAATAACGATTTCGACGGGTCAAGTCTTTGTGCTGGATTGGTTGGGCTCGTAGCGTAAGAGTATGTTATCAGCAAGACGCGGGATCTAGTGACGACGTCTTCACGATGTGCGAGGAGTTGGTTGGTAGACGGGATTTATTTTCAGGCAGAACGTCAGACGACGGTGATGAGATAGGGGAGCGGGGTTGAGGGATAGTATGAGTGAAGGCTGGAATTGATAGTGGTAGTCGAGACGATGAGTAGCAGTCTAGCAACGAAGCACAGCTGACGGCTGCGAGCTTGTCCGGAGATCTGCCCCCCGGTTCTTGGGGCCTTCGAGACGAGTATCTCGATGCAAAAAAAGGACCTTGGTCCTTATTCTTGCCTTGATAGGAAGCCAAACAGTTTGCTTGTGTGTCGGTGAGAACCTATCCAAAGTTTGTGACGATGAGGAGGAGAGGAGCGAGGAAGGGGAACAAACAGCGGGAAGGGGGCGGAGAGGAGACGGAGATTATGTAGCCTGGTAAGCGTCACTGGACGTACAGGGGACAGTAGTGTAGACATTGGGCGAGAGGGAGGGTGAGACAGGTAGCTGGAACGACGGGGAAGGTGGGGGTCGTGGAGAGACAAGAAGTTCCGGCATTGGATGAGCTGCAGATAGATAGCTTGAGAAGCCGTGGCAACAATGAAGAGTGGGATGTGTCGAGATGTGCTGTAGAACCAACCAGTCACGGCAAATGGTGGTTTAGTGTTCAGGTGCACGGTTCTATCCCAACCGAAATGAGCTGGCAGCAATGGGATAGACCCCTCGTCCCATCATTGACGGATCATGAGAGGCGGATGAGAACGGCAAGTTGACTGTCGATTGGGGAGAGAGCAAGTGGCTTGCGCCGATGGTATGCGGGCAACCTTGCCTTTGATGCGCGCCTTGGATCTGCCTCAAGACTAGCCAGAACCATGTTCGGAGATCCACCGACTATCGAGATATGATGTGACGAAAGAAGCACGAGGACAGCGGCGTGTGAGCTGATGAGGAGCCGGGCCTGGTGTGCGCGGGTACGCAGGGCCCAACCAACGTCGTTCGCCTCCCTAGGTGCCGTTGTTGGTGCGCACAGGAAGCGCCAGCAGAGTGGCCAGGCCGGCTGTTGAGGACGGTGAGTGTCGCACGATGCATCCTGGCTTGTTGGTGACGGGAGGGTGAGGTGGATGTGCGGGGAAAGACAAGCCGGTCGTTTGGAGAAACCTGTAGCAGTATCAGGTTTGGAGGTATCCTGTGTCTTGGGATCGACCATCACATACATAGTATCTCCAAGACTAACCAATCGAAGTGGGTTGAACTTGCCAGCAACGGCATAGTTCGCTCCGTCTTGGGGCAGTGGGGCCACGGCGCGCTTCCGGGCCTCAGTGTCCGGGGACCGGGGGTGCCGCACCGTGCGGCGTGCGGCCGCTCCGTTGCCCGCGGCTACCCCAACGCCAGCCTGGCGGAAAGCGGGCGGAGCTTGTCTTCAATTCAGATTCTTCCCAACGAGCCCTCCTTACACCATGATGTGCATGCGTTTTAGACGTGTGTCGTCGGCACTTTGGAGGCTGGCTTTTGTTGGTTCGGCGTCTCATGGGGGAATCGGCCGGGAATGTTTGCCGAGATAAGGGGAGGGGGTTCCAAGACCAACAGGCTACAGCATAGTGTGATAAGCCAAGCACGCATAGCATCATATCCTTCGTACGGGGTGCATATGCGGTATTGTGGCACTTCCCCCCCAATCCTTAGGACTTAGTGTACTATTGCAGCCACACTTACCTAAGCATTAGTACAACTAGCTACACACGGTTGTGCTCTGGTCTCTTTCTCGATATGTCGCCAGTCTGGAGGATATGGCTAGTAAGGCCAACCTTGCACAGTATTTGCTCCGCAGGCAAAACTTACCGCATGACATTCTAGTACTGTCATCCTGTGCCATTGAGGGCTAGTTTCAGTTGTAGATCGGACTGGGCTTGACGATTACAAGCCTCCTGGTACCTCGCAAAGGCGTGTTAATCAGCAACGCTCCCCATAGAGTCCTTCTTAATCTTTCCAACAAGTTCATGCCTGGTGATATCAGCAACTCACATATAGACATAGACCATGCCATGTAGAAAAAATCACGAGACGGAACCCAGGCGCAAGCTTGATAGTATAAAACTCGACTCGTCCAGCTTGTTAGAGGACTTATTAGACAAGGTTGAAACGGGCCTTCAATTCCAATTGTTTCGATATCTCATTTTGGTCGTTGCATGGTGACTTGCTTTGAAATGAGCTTCCCGGGGTCCCGGTAGTATCTGACGGCGATTTGGGTGGATCCCCCCCCCCCCCGCCCCCGAAGTCTCCGACCCCAAAGACTTACTGCACATTGGCCCGTCTATCCTCCGGCCCCGAGCAACATGTCCCTGAGACATCTCCACGTTGCGCCGGTGGACACTAGACCCCTCGACAACCGAGCCGGTACCGCCATGGTTAACACTTGATGATAATCTGTTGAGGCTTACAGAGACTTTCTTAATCAATGTCGCCAAAGACCGGTGTCTCGAATTGTATTCATGCGATCGATACCTGGTAAAAAAAAAAAAAAAGAAAAAAAAAAAAAGGAGGCGGATATCTAAGTGCGAAGAATCCAGAGAAAAAAAGGATGGCGCGCATTAACACCAAAGATACTACCATTTTTCTTTCCGCCGCATGGCAGTAAAACCCCACATCTCATGTTGTCCGGCCGGCGTCTCTACGTCCCGAGATCAGCAGCAACCTTGCCGCAACCCCAGAGTGGCACACTACTATCTGCTCACATGCGGCGGATCTCCTGTTCGTTGGTGTACTTGTCCAGACCGCTGTCGAGGCTCTGCCACCACTCGAATAGCATGGACTCGCAAATAAGCTTGAACCAGGGTGTGAACTTGAGGTTGGGGTCCTGGAACAGCTTCTTCAACTCATCGGCGCTGACGTACTGGGTCGCCTGGACCTCGTTCTTGTTGATGTCGAGGTCGACCTTGGCCTTGATGAAGAGGATGTAGTCGACTATTTCATGTTAGCACAACCGCTCTCCAATTGGGACCCCCCCCCCCCNGTGTTCAGCGGACGCGGGGTGACATACTCTCGTGCTCTCCCCACTTGCCATCGGAGGGGGCCTTGTAGTGAATCCTCGTCAGGAAATGGAAATCCTCAAAGGGGACCTGGGCCGGGTTGATGCCCAGCTCGTGCTCGAGCTTCCTCTGGGCAGCGCGCTTCACGCCGGCGACCGAGTCCTCGAGGTTCGAGCCCGTCTCGCCAGGGATGCCCAGCGGGTGGGAGCAGCAGGTGTTGGTCCACATGTCGGGGAAGGTGATCTTCTCCGATGCGCGCTGCTGTAGGAGCAGGCGATTGTCGGCCGGGTCAAAGAGGAAGACGGAGAAGGCGCGATGGAGGAGGCCCTTGTCGATGTTGGTCATGAGGTGGCCTGCGTCCGGACTTGTCAGCTGGCTGTCTGCGTACCGAACTCTCTTATGAAAGGGAAATGGGGGATGGGGAGAGAGAGAGAAGAAACGCACAAGCCTTCTTGCTGGCGTTGCCAATGGGCTTGTCGTTCTCGTCCAGCACGATACAGACCTCGTCCATGAGGCGGATCTGCTCGGCATCGTGGCCGGAAAGGGCCTCGGTGCTGGTGTCGATATCGGGGAAGAGGCGGAGGATGGACTCGGCGGTGATGGCCTCGTTTTGCGCCGTGCTCGTCGTGGTAGTGGTAGCCATGGTGGGTGTTTCGGCTGCCTCGTACTATTCTGTCGCGTGTCAATCTCGAAATCGAACACACAATCTCCAGATATCCAATGTTGCTATGTTGAAGAGAATAGAGGCGCGCGCGCGCGCAATACCCATGGGAGGGGGGGTTATCTACCGTTACTATGTGGGCGGATCGTTTAGGTGTACGTAATGCCACACGACTTTCAAAGGTACCCGACCAGAGCTTCTCCCGTCCGAAAAGCCTTGAGAATGGAATTGGAATGAAATGGGAAGGTGTGAGAGTGTGAGATGCGCAAGGAAGCCAACGTGGTATGTCGTCTGGTCTGGTCTGGGCGGTGGCCGGGCGAGGAGCAATAAGGCGCCGAAAATGAGGGGTCCCCTGAGCTCGAGGATAAAGTTTGAAAATGCCCCTCACCGTTCTCACCGTTGCAGGCTTGCAGGTGTGCGAAATACGTACCTACCCAGGTACATCAAAATGGAGTTTATCCCAAATTCCCAGTAATGCTATTGGCTCCCTGGTACACTGTACCCATGCACCCGCCAATCGCTAATTCGGTTGTTTGTCACTGCTGCGGACCCGTCCCCCTGCAGCACCGAGCTTCCTTTCTTTCTGCCCAGCGCGTGCTCAGTGCTCAGTGCCCACTCTCACCACACCCTCTATGACCTCATCCACCCACTCACTTATGAGCGACAGAGTAGAGAGGGAGTCGAATGCACCCGCTCCGATTGGATTCGAGACCCAGAAACTCCGTTCCGTGTGTGGGTGTGCCACCATTCCCTTTGACAGGCTCCGAGTCCATGCGAGCAACCAGCCTGTAGCAAGACGGACGTCCGTCCGTCAACGTTACAGAACAAACATCCATCATGCGCCAATGGCAACTTATACTGTGTTTCCAAACTTTTAAACTTTAATTTTTTTTTATACATATTATTGTGTACCTGTGCGATCTCAAGAGGGACCGCCTTGGCCACGTACGTACCTTGGTGGTTGGTTGCCATTCCTGGGACACGGGAGCGAAAACAGCTTCCGAACATGCGACGGCTGAGCCGCGTCGTATGTCGTGGATCGCCTTTCTTGTTTCTCTCCCTTCTTCCGCTCCTTCAATGTTGCTTGGTATGACCTCTAGGGGGGCGGGGAAGAAGAAGAAAAACCATACTATAAACGCTTCTAGGATGCAACATATGATGCCATTCGGGGTGTAAGTAGACGCAAACACTCGCTATGAGCTCCTGCTGCTGCTCTCGACACGCACGAGCGCATGTCTCCGTGAGGCTTTGGATATCCGACCGTACATCGTACAGCAAGATGTTTCACTCGGCCTGGTTCCTCGCGTGTGCCTCCCTCGCCGCCTTGTGCCAGTCGGTAAAGTACACAAACGAATACTCAATAGTCGCGACCCTGTAGCAAGAAAGAAATCGCTCCGTCAGCCAAGCTCCTCACATGTTGTATATTTTTGGGGGGGGGTTTTCTTCTTCTTTTCTTTTGCCTTGTCCCTCCCCCTCTCTCGTCCCATCATCGGCAAGTCTGGGAAGCACCGTTTCAAAATGCAGGAGGAGAACACTTACAACGCAAGCCCGACCGTGACGCCCAGCCACAGTCCCTTGAGCTTCCACCCGAGACCAAACGCCGTCCCGAACGACAGGGGAATCGCGATCAAGTAGTACACCGTGATGTTGGCGTACCCGCCAATCGACGGCCGCCCGATGCCGCGCAGCAGGCCGTGGGCTCCCACGCTGAGGCCATCAAACACCTGCATCATGGCGCATAGTGGGAGTACGTCAGCCACGATGGCGATGACCTCCTCGTCGTCGGTAAACAGCCGCGGCAGGTGGAACCGCAAGCTGCCAAACATGATGACGTTGAAGACGCCCACTATTAACGCTGCGGCGAACGCCTATAGGACCGGTTAGGGCGGCATCGTCTGGAGGGTAGGTAGGGAAACAAGGGGGCAACACTTACCACTACGCCGGTGGTCTTGGCCGCATCCACGAGCCCGGCCCCGATGAGGTTGGCGATGCGCGTCGACGCGGCAATGCTCACGGGGAATGGGATCTGGTAGGTGATGGCGCAGAGCGTGACGACGACGCTCTGTGCAGCGAGGTACGACGGCCCAAAGTGGCTCGAGAACAGCGTCAGCACCTCAAAGGCCATGTACTCGGCCTCGATCATGATCATGCCGGGCAGCGCCAAGCGGAGCATCGGGCCCCAGTTGGCGAGCGCCCGCTTGCTGAAACCGCCCCAGCAATGGTACCCGTCGACGAAGCGCACGTAGAGGAACAGCAGTAGCGGGAGGAGGTTCTGGGTGCAGACGACGGCGGTGGGGGCGCCGACGAAGCCCCATTCCAACTTCCAGACGAAGAGCCAGTTCAACAAGATGTTGACGGGCGCGGCGATCAGCAGCACCCACGTCGTCGCCTGGAACAGACCCTGCGCCTGCACGAAGCGCTTGCCGGCCTCGAAGCAGACAAAGGCCGGCCCGCCGAGAATCAAAACGCGCAGGTACTGTCCCGCCAACCGCGCTGATTCGGGCTCCGGGATAATGAGGCTCAGTGCCGACTCACCAAAGAACCACAGCACGGCGAGCGGCACGAAGCACATGAGCAAGAGGTACGTCATGCGCTGCATCTGCAGCCCGACGAGATGGCGGTGGCCCGAGCCGTACGCCTGCGCGCAGAGGGTGTCGAGGCTCGTTGCGAGGCCCTGGAAGGGCGCGTAGACGGTGATGGTGGCCGTCATGGTGGACAGGCTCACGGCGCCGAGCTCCATAGTGCCAATGCGGCCAACGGCGAAGATGGCGACGACGTTGACCGAATACTGCAGCAGAAAGGTGACGATGAGCGGGCTTGCATACTGCACAATGGTCTTGGCCTCACGCTGCCAGGTGGTACGGAGCTGACCCGCCGCGACCGCCGCCTCCCACTGTTCGTTGAGGTCCTCGTGACCTTCTTCGGCGTCGGGCGCCGGGGCAGCGCCAGACAACAAAGGAGTGGACTCAGTAGGTCGGCGGATGACGATCTGCGGTGTCTCTTCGTCGTGAGGCTCGAGAGGGACCTTTGTGCTGAACAGGCGTCTGTAGGCACGGCGATAGAAGGGTTCACTGTCCGTCCGAGGGTTCTTGGGCGGCAGGATGTGGTTGTCCCGGAGAAGGCTCCTCTCGGCGTCGCGCGACTGCTTCTTCTCGACTCGGGTGAAGACGGCGGGCGGCTCTTCGACGGCGTACGTCTGCGGATTCATGACGGGCCGAGAGGTGCCAAAGGCGACACCGCTCGGGCGCCGGTAGAAGAGGGGGCCCTCTTCGGACTCAGACTCGGAGGCGGAGCCGATGGCGGCGTCGTCGTTCTCGTCGGGGATCTCGTCGTCTGAGCATTCGGCCAGATCGCTGGCCAAGATCTCCTGCGCCTGCGGCGTGCCCACGCGAAGCGACGAGCTGAGTTGGGCGACAAAGTCGCGGCTTGAGGAAGCCTTGATTGGGATGCTGTGGTCGTCACCCATGGCGCCGGTGTGGTATTGCTGTTATGTATGGCCGACCCGAACTCTCAATTTTGAAGTAGGGTAGGTGAGAAGTAGGGAAGTCGAGCTATGCCCTCTCTCTCTCTCTCTCTCTTGGTTCAAGACGGCCAATCGAGCTCTATTCCACCGGGCTGCTATCCGGGGATCAACGGCAATGGCGCAATCCGGCAGGTGTCTCTATTCACTGGGTGTGACTATGTTTCGGCACTGCGTGTGTCTCTCGTACCTGATGTGAGACGATCTTGGAACCAAAGAGGGAAGATACCGCAACGGCCGAGACCGGTGTGTTATCGGCGGCCGACCACTCTATGCCTAGGAACTGGTTGCGCTCACCCCCAAACGCCACGCTACTTATGGGGTTCACAGCAGATCCGATGATCGTAAGGTCTTGTCGTATGATCCGCCCGGTTTCCCCTGTTGGACAACGGGTACCGGTACCGAAAAAAGCAAAGATCGGGAGGGGACTTGGCGAGGGAATAGATGGATAGGAGCGCAGACACAGTCCACCGAGTCAAAAAGCTGGGGAACGAGACGGCCTATATTTGTAAAAGAAGGAAGAAAAAAGATACGGAACGGAGACGCCCGCCGCACCCCGGTGCATGAGAAACATAAAGGAAAGGGAAAGGAGCTCCTTTCTTTCCAAGGGTCCTTCGCGTGGGCCCTTCCTGGCTGGGTAGCTGGACTCGGGATTTTGAGAGGTGTCTGAACTCTGCTGTGCTGTAGGCATCTCGGCGTGACAGGCCGGGCTTCCCTGGACCGCGATTTGCAGCTTTATGGCCCGCAGAGCGGCTAGATTGGCCCAGTGGACCACCCAAGATATTGCGCTATCCACTCCTCTGCAGGTCGTTCTTCTCTACAGCGCGGAACAGAGATAATACATCTCGGTAGCCGAGGCGGTCCCTGTATCCGTAAACTACGGATACGCATCACGTAGTTCCCAAGCCCAGCCAGTACTTACACGCAGACGCAGCCGCAGATGCCATGGCCGATCGCCAATCTGGTTGTGACTCAACCGGCCAATGGCCCAATGGGACAGGCCAGTCAATACCGACTCTCCCGTCCAATGACAACACACCGGGTTGCTTTCCAATCACCTTCAGAAGCCTACAAAAGATACCAAGGTACGTGGCCAAGGCGGTCCCTCTTGAGGTCGCACAGGTACACAATATGTAAAAAACAATAGGAAACACAGTATAAGTGCTATACCCAGCACTGAAAACAGTATATGGTTTCTGTGGTATTAAGAAACGCAGGCCTACAAAAGACACACACACATCCAAACACACATCCACACAGACCAACCGCCCGAAAAGAACAAGACTAGAGGGTGTTACGGATACACCACAGGGCCAAACGATGTGGCGGCCGACATCCCCCTGCACCATCATCGAGCTCCTACGTACATCCGTGCTCTTCTCATTGTCTCCTCGAACTCTCCTTGCCCCCAATACCAAGTCTGTGAGACCAATACCGAACACCCGTCCACGTCTCGCTGTGGACGGCCACCACGGCAACCTTGCATCGCAATCGCGTTAAGTCAAACATGGGTCTCGCCGCACCTCCACTTCGTCACTGCGACCTCCTCCTCCTCCTCCTCCTCTTCCTCCACCAACACTAGTTAGTAGACGAGAGGAGAACTCGAGACCGCCCCTCCGCTGCTCTCGCATATCGCGCAGGGCCACACGGCTCAGCGATACCAGCCTGGTTATCCTTCTTCACCCATCAACCCGTTCGACCCACGCACGTTCCGCGGATCCTGGCCCCCGTGGGTCGTATCGCTTACAAGCAGCAAGCAGCCCACCATTGCGATTGTGACGTCTATTACGTACGAGCAAGTCACCCTCGTTCTCGTCGTCTTCGTCTACACGCAGCCATTCCCCGCTCCATATGTCTGAAGTCCCTGACTAACCTGACGCTACTATTTTGTAATGATGCCATGGACCAATCGAGTCTGCACGACAAGCAAAGAGGACTCGTTCGGTCAAGTTACCCCGCCCTCTCACCGCCCTCCGCCGCCATCTATGATGCCGTCCACGTACATATCTCCGACGACATCACTATAACAATCTTGAACGCCTTTTCATTGTAGTAGCTGATCCATCTATTCGTGTGGGATTCCATCTGCTGATGCCATTCCGAATGCCACTCACAGACGTAGAATTACTGTACAGTGTATCGTGTCCCAGTCCCAAGCCTGAACCTACGATCCCCCAAGACCCCATAACACCCCTAAGCCATCTATTTGTCCTCCTCCCAATTGGGGTTCTGTCCGTCGTTAGCATCGCCCGCCGTCGTCGTCTTTGGTAAGGGGGGGAGGGGGGGAATCTCCATGCATCAAAACTCACCTTCTTGAGAATGACCAGTCCCTCTAGTGTGTTGTTCAGGCTGATATACTGCTCGTCTTCGAGCTCGGCACGCTCGCCGTACGCCAGGACAACCGGTGTGCTCTGTGTTTGCCAGCCGGTGATGGTCTTGGGCCGACCCGCTTGTCCCACGACATCCACTGCCTGACCGACGCGGACGTTGACCTTGAGAGGCTTCAGGTCCTCATCCAGCGTCACCAAGAAGCGGGGGTGCATCGCCGTCACCAAAAAGTAGAGCAGGTAGTGTGAGTTAGACGTGATGAACTGCTTGGCGTCGATCATGGCCACCAGCACCGCCAGCAGACCACCCGTCGACACGCGCGAAAGAACGTTGCGGTCCGTGTGGAACGGGTTGACCGACATCGTTCCCTTGCCCATGTGCAACAGGCCCTGCGCAATCCGCACCATGAAGAGAGACTCCTGGTCGCGGTGGTAGAAGCTGGCCAGCTGCCGGAGCAGCTGAGCCAATCTGGCATTGTTCGTGCCCGCGCCCAAGAGACCCATGGCGAAGATGGCATTGATGGCGACTTCGTTGTCGTTGTCGTGAGAGTATCTCGACAACGTGTCGTATACCTTCATCTGCGGGTTGCTGGGGCTGATGAGGCCCATGGCCAGGGGCACTGCTCTGCGGATGTTAGGCTCGCCGTAGTGCATTAGGTGGCCGAATTGGCGGAGAACCATCTCCTGGCCCACCTCCTCTCCCATGGCGACGAGAGCGATACCAATCACGGCGTATGACTGGAGGAGCTCGTCGCCCTTCTTCTCGTCCGAGTCCTCAATGTGCTCGTTGCAGATGTGCAGAAGCTCCTGGATCTTCAGGACAGCGCCAGTACCCGCCCAGGCGCATATCTCGGCCAACACTGCCGTCGGCTTCGCCATGGGATGGTCGACAGCCTTCAGCGTCTCCAGAATGACGTCAACTTCCTCTTGACGGCCAAAGAAAAGCAGACCGAGACCGAGAGCCAGGAATCGAGTCCATTTGTCGGTGAGCTGGTTCTTGCGCTCGTCGTCCAGCAGGGTGGTGACAATAGCCTCGCTGATTTCGGGGTTGGAGGAGCCAACAAAGATCAGACCGCATGACAGAGCGGCCATGGCGGAGATCTGCATCTCCTGGGAAGAATCGGTGATGATGGGCAACAGAAGCTCCAGAAGAAGTTCGTTATTCGATCCAGCGTAGGAGAGGCCCAGACCCATTATGCTGGCCGTCCTCACGAGAGGATTCTTGTGGTTGAGCTTGTCCTCGTCACCCAGTAGAGCCAAGGCAGGCTCCGAGTCGACACGAGCTCCCGAGTTCATGATACCAATGGCAAGCATCGAACCGGCCAGGATCTCGGGCTCGGCGGCATAGGTGTACTTGTCGATCTTATCCAGACCCGCCTCGACGTCCCAAAGGAGGAGAGTACCCAGAGAAGCAACGGTCGACATCATGCCGTCACCCTTGGTCTTCCATACCCAACTCTCCTTATCCTGCTCCACCAACATCATTTTGTCGTTGCCGAAACCGGCGTTGACAAAAGCGTTGACGAAGGCAGCCGCCAGGTTGTGACGGGCAGAGTCGAGGTTGGTCATGCCCGCAACACGGCTGCTCTCCAGGTGGCTTTTGTAAATGTCTTCGGTTGTCTTGGGGTCCAGGATGTTGAGCTCCTTGCCCAGGGATTTGAAGTGGTCCGACAACTTAAGGTTCGACAAGCACTCGACAATCGCCTGCGAGTCGGCGTCTTCAGCGGGGAGGTCCAGAACAATGCGTTGCCGAGCAATCAAGAAGGCAAGCTGCTTCTTGAGGGCGGGGTCCTCGGCCTTCTCGAAGTCGGCCTTGATGAGGTCGATGTCGTTGAGGCGGATGGCAAGCGTCATTGCCAATGCGTATTCCTTGTATGTCAGGTAGATGTCGTGGGCCGTCTTCAGGAAAAGCTCGTTGTCGGGATAAGTAAGCAGGTTGACCATGCTGACCATGTACAGACACACTCGACCATACGTGTTCTCGTCGAGGTAATTGGGAATTTGGTCAATGATCTCAAGTTCGCTCATCAAGTCCACGGCGTCGGCCTCGGCGTTGCTCTGCAGGAACAACGGGATGAGAATCAGTGCGAGATCGACCAAGTCCTTGGTCGGCTCGTCGGCGTTTATCCGCTTTCCGTAAACCTCACCGATCTCCAAGGCCAGATGCCGGGTGTACTCGTGACCCCACGATCCAATATCGGACGAGGGCGCCAGCAGGCGGTACTTAAGGGTGTCTTGTCGGTCTTCGTCAGAATATGTCATACCGATTACTGACAAAACGTCTGCGAGCGAGGTCTTGTTCTCGCTCGCCGACCACTCCTCATGCAGCTTCGTCATCGTCTCATAGTGTGGTCGGAGGAATTTGAGAGGCTTGGGCACGGCCGTCATTGACGAGGTCGAGGTCTTGATAAAGGTCTTCATGGCCTCCAGGGCTGGCTTGTAGAGGGAGGCATCGGCTTCCTACGGTGGATTGTCAGCGTCTGATAGTGTTGTGACAGGTATGCGTAACGAACCGTCAGGCGCTCGACGAGCATGTCCAGTTCGTTCTTCAGCTGTTGGTCTTCTTCGCTGAGCTCCTCCGCGGCTGCAAACAGTTAGCCCCTCCTCGCCTTATGATACTGTTCAGGCTTCTCTCACAGTCAATGATCTTCTCATCTTCCTTCTTGCCGTTGACTTGGGGCTTTTCCTTCTTGCTATCCTCCACGGCCTTTCCCTTGCCCTTGTCGGCAGCGGTAGGCTTCTCGCTGTCCTGCGCCATCTTGACGTATGCTTGTGGACTGTGGACTCTTTGCGGGGTGTGTACGTCCTCGAGATTTCGGTCAAGAAGAAGCGCGGCTCTTTCTGTGGTTCGTCAGGAAAGCGAGATCGAATCGATGGTACGCGGATGGGGAGGATAGGTTCGCGGGTGGTTCGAATCGTGAGGGATGGGAGGATGATGGTAGCTTTGTAAAGCTACGCAGCAAGTCGAAGCTCCCCGGTTACGCGAGCGCCTTGCCGCCTGCAAACGGTACCGGGAAAATGAAAGCTCCGGCATTTATGGGTCCAAGCGACAACCGCCTCTTTCAAGGAAGGCGCTAGCCTGGGTTAGCGGACTCCCTCTTATCGATAGCCGGCCCTCCCACCACAAGCCAACTTTTTCCAGACCAATGGAGGGGTCGAAGAGGTTCATCACCGGAGTCGTGGATTTCTGCCATCAACGTCGACAATCGATCTGATACTGCACTGATCCCCACTCTTGAGACTGTTACCTACCCTAGGAATATTGCGACGATTTCAAGATGCATTTGGATACCAAAGCCCTTCGCCACCTGGCCGCCGAGGACTGGCGCGTCCTTGCAGCGGTTCGACCCCTCACCCCTCCACGGCCCCTCGCAGCCCACTTACATGTCCATATCTAGGTCGAGCAAGGCACCAAGAACCACGAGCTGGTTCCGACGCCCCTCATCGAGAAACTGTCGCGCCTCCGCGGCGGCGCGAATGGCGTGCATCGGTCCATCTCGAACCTCGCCAAGGTCGGCCTCATCGCCAAGGTCAAGGAGGCCAAGTACGACGGTTACCGTCTCACCTACGGTGGCCTCGACTACCTCGCAATGCACACATACTCGACGCGCAAGGAGGTCTATAGCGTCGGCAGCAGAGTCGGTGTTGGGAAGGAGAGCGATATCGTCATGGTGGCCGACGACAGAGGCATGCAGTGCATTCTCAAGATCCACAGATTGGGCCGTATCTCCTTCCGGACGGTCAAGTCAAACCGAGACTACCTCAAGAACAAGCAGTCGGCATCGTGGATGTACCTTTCCCGCCTCGCGGCAATGAAGGAGTTTGCCTTCATGAAGGCGCTCAAAGAGGAAGGTTTTCCCGTACCCGAACCCATCGCGCAAAACCGACACACTATCGTAATGTCGTTCATCGACTCGTTTCCGCTCCGCCAGATCTCCTCGATCCCGGATCCGGCAACCCTCTATGCCGAGCTGATTGATTTGATCCTCCGCTTAGCCAAGCACGGACTCATTCACGGCGACTTCAACGAGTTCAACATTCTAATCCAGGAGGAGACATCCACCACGAAGACAGACGAGGGCGAAAAAGAGACCATCACATTGATTCCAATAGTCATTGACTTCCCGCAAATGGTTTCAATGGACCACCAGAATGCCGAGATGTACTTTGATCGAGACGTCAACTGCATCAAGCGCTTCTTCGAGAAGAGGTTTCACTTTACCGCCACAACCCCAGGGCCATTCTACAAGGACGCCAAGAAGTTGGTTGGCAAGGGCGGTGCCAAGAGGATAGATGCGACCTTGGAGGCGTCAGGTTTCACGAAGAAGATGGCCAAAGATTTGGAAAAGGCCATCCAGGAGCAGGCCGCATCCAAGGGCGAGGAAGGTGACCATGGTGGTGCCGCTTCCGATGATGCGGATGAAGATGAGGATGAGGATGAAGATGAGCAAGACAGCGAGGAAGCAGCCGATGAACCGGAGGGATCTGCCGTTCCAACGGCAACCGGGGAGGGAGAAGGGAAGGGTTCCTCGCAAAGCGGCAAGGACAAAGATGACATTGATACCCAAAAGTTTTCAAGGTTGGCAGTAACAGACGAGGCATGAGCCATCAATAGATACGATGACGTGATGACTTCTTTTTACCGTCTTCACAATGGACCTCTCCTCGCTCGGATTGCCGCAGGACCCGTCTGGTCCTACCCGTCAATCAAAGGCTGCTGCGTATGGTCGGTTTTGCAGAAGACCCGCCACATAGCACCACCATCACGACTTTTCCAGCAATAGACATCATGAATACGTGGCAAAAGACGCGACGCCGTCCGGATTTTTTTCTGCCCCTCCAAAAAAACTAACGTAAGGTACAAGAAGAACTAAAGCTGGCCCATGCGAGCTCCATGCACCTAGACTATCAACTACCTCAGAGCATAAAATGTTCCCTGATCGAAACCATACTACCATTTGCTGTAACACAGAAAACCCCGAGTTCCGCGTGACAAAACGACCAATGATGTACACCGAAAATGCAAATGCTCCTGATAATTCTTGCTCACTTCTGCTCCTTCGAGATCGGGGAAGACTGCGTGCTGACGATGACGGGAGTGGTGGAGTCGGCATGGATCGTCACGCCTTCGTCGCTGTCGTCAGACGCCGTCTCGATGACAGTAGCCTCCGCGGATGATCTGAACAAGCAGGTTAGTCAAGAAGAATGCTCCAATGGCGAGGATGGTCACCGTACTGGGGGTTTCCCTGAACAGTGCCCGCCTGGTAGCCATCAGACTTGACTACCTTGCCCATTCGATCAAGACCGCCGGTCATGGAGCGAGGTGCGTAGCCGCTATGTACAGTCAGTCGCCGGAAATCCAGGGTCAGACGTCAGGCACTCACGTGTTGGCGGTGGCATGCAGGGCACGCTTCCAGGCCGGCTGGTTGTACATGTTGGGCTGGATGCCCACAAGGGGAGTGCCGTAGGCACCGATGTTGTACTCGTTGGTGCGGAACTGGCGGCGCTCGGCGGTCACTCGCTTGAGCTCCTTCTGACTGGGAGTGTCGGCGTAGCGGATGTTCATGACCATTCCCTCCTCGCCGACGGGGATGCCGTTGAACTGCTTAATGACAGTATCACACACGTCGCGGGACTCAAAACTGGCATCTTGTCAGGACACGCCAACTCTAGACGGCAATGCTGCCACATACCGAGCGAAGCCGACACCACGGCTGTTGCCCATGCTGTCACGAAGGATCTTGGACGACATGATGTGGTAGCCCCCGAAGATGTCGCCGAGATCCTGAATAGTCAGCAAACTGGAAAGAGACCCAGTCAACAAGTGAAACTCACATTCTCAGTCAAGCTCTTGGGAAGGTTGGAGATGTACAAGTTGGTAGATCCCTCGTCGCCCTCGGCCTTCAGACGAGAATTGAAGGATTCCTGGACAAACGTCAGTCAAGCAGCAAGGCGACTTTGCAGGAGTGTACTCACACGGGCGAATCCAACTTCGTAACCAAGGCGATGAAAGCCTCGGATGCACATTTCTGAGTCACGAACGTCGTAGAACTTGGCAAAACCAAAGCTGAGATACCGTCAGCGAAGAACGTCAACGTCGAAAGACGTCGGCCTATCTCACCCCTTGCAAGCACCAGTGGAAGTGTCAATGATGGCCTTGGAGGTCTCGACGTTTCCAAAGCGGGCCGCAAACCGGAACAAGAGGTCGTCGTCGGTAGTCGGGTGAAGACCGCGTATGTAGACGTTGCGGTTGCCCGGAATCCGGTTTTCCAAGCTTTGGTCCAGAGTCTTCATCTGGGTGGCTGGGGTAAACACTGCGGGAACGGCCTTGGGCACGGCAGGATCCTGCTTGAGAAGCTCCTCCAAATTGCGGTCGACGGGGATGTTGATGGCGCTGTGCTTGGCAGCAGGTTCAACGAAGATGTTGCCACCGACAACCTGCTGCGGAGAGGGCGTGGTGTAGGTCGATCGGTCGAGTGCAGCGACGCGAGGACCTTTGTCGTTCTTGCCACCTCCGTTGTAAAAAGGAGTTGTGGGAGCGGACTCGGTAGTGGTGTACGAGCCACCACTGTGACGGCGGGTCTCGAGGCCTGGCAAGTCATTGTGGCCACGGTTGGTGCGGTCTAGAAGAGCCGCACTTCCGCTGACGGCACGGCCAGGGGTAAACGGCAACATTGGGTAAGGCATGTAAGGGCTGAACTGTCCAGGAGCCGCCAGGTAGCCACCGGCGGCGGGGCCGTACGGGCCCTGAGAGAGGTGGTCCATTCCCATGGCCGATGGTAGATGGGGAGCGAGCATGTAGTCTTGGGGAAGCATGTAGGTGTGAGCCGCAGCCATCTGTCCCATGTTGCTGGCGCTGTGAGATATACTGTTGCCCAAGCTCATGCCCTGAAACTGGCCGATTGTACCAGCCAAGGCGTCAACGCTGCCCATCATGCCGGGCAACTGATTCTCGGGGAACTGGGCAGCGTGATGTCCGGACATGTGGTGGTTGCCGGCACTGACAAACGCAACGGTGTGCTTGGGGTCCATGGTTTGAGTCTGATAGGACATAGTCATGCCTGAGGGCTGGAAGAAATAAGAAAATTGTCAGTGACCCATCGAATTGAGGAGAGTGGGGGGGGATGGGAGCATCAAGGTGCTTGGGATGCCATGGTAGCAGCCAGAGAGTCTATTTTGAGCTCCGTGGGTGAAGGGTGGGACTGTTGACTTACTCAATCGAGGCCAATGGCTTCCAAGAGTGGATGAGGTGCGTTGAATTAAGGATCCTTCAGGATGGAACTAAGTAGGTGTCAGCCCATCAGGTTCGAGAGAGCTGGAATGGAATGAGTGTAGATAGCGAAGGACAATGGCCACAAGACGACTTTCAGAGGTCGTAGAATGGGATTTGAGGACTGTGGTCGCTGGATGGCTCTCAGAAGGGCCTCAAGACCAGTAAAGAGTCCAAGTCTTGCGGTGTAGAGCCAAGTCGCCTTCTGCAGATAGTGGCAATACCAGGAGACCAGCAGGGGTGGGAAGAGTGTTGGAAGGGGAAATGATTGACCCAAGATCCGGACACCATCACACATACCTTTGCTATCTGGAGATGAGCAGAGGCTTGGAACCAGAAGGGAAGCTCGGTCGACGTCAACAATGGCAAATGTTGTTACCAAAGACTCTGTGAAGAAGCGAGTGATCAGTAAAAAGATGGAACAAGCTATCGGGAGCAATTCGGAGTCAAAGAGGCTTTGACGTGGATCGAAGAAGTGTGGTGGTGATGCTGTGGTCAAGAGAAAAGATAGAAGAGGGAGAAGAGAAGCTGGCAAGGGGGGGGAGAGGAAGATAAAGGGCGAGCGGAAGAGGGGGGATGGGAGCGTACCTGAAGGGGCCTTCTTTTCCCAGACCCGTTAGAATGAGGCAGCTGGAAAGAAAGAGTCGAAAGCTGCTTGCCTTGGGAAGGAGATGTTGACAAGGAGAGGAACTTGTTCAGTGATGAGGTAGGCGGAGAAGGTGAGGAGACCACCTAGGGGAAGGGGCCCAGCTCCGCGAGGGTCTGAGGGTCTGAGTCGACGTGGAAGGGGAAGAAAGCCCTACAGGGACTTGAACCAGTGTAGGTCCGTTGCTACTTCCTCCTGTTAGCAGTATTCCCTTAAAAAGCATGACCAAACGTTCATTCATTCCTTCCATGAAGGAGCATACAGGGCATAGAGAGGACAGGGACGTACCGGGAAAGATGCCCTCGACGTGGGGCCCGAGGCAATGTATTTCCTTTTCTCTCCTTATCACACAGCTCCCAGAAGCTAGAGGCTTCCTCGACAGTCCACGGTTCCCCGGCTTGTCAATGATTCTCCCCAAGAAAGCGTAAAAGGACCACCAGACGGCAAGTAGCAGACTACGCAGTTCTTTCTCAGGATGAGTCGCCTGCGGGATATCAGAAGCAGGGAGCCAACTGGCAACGTTGTTCCTTGCCTACTTTCGAGTCAACAGCAACGACACTCTCCTCTGACAGAGAACTCCGGACTTTCGTCGCCGACTCTCGCTCCCTGTCGTGGATGCGATGCTTCCGAGGCCTTTTTAACGCTATGTCGGCAGCAAAAATCACGACTCCCTGACTGCAAGTTGCTTCGAGGAGTGGCCCAATAATCAATGGCTTCTTCTTGGCTCTTCTCGCTTGGTACTTCTGTTCAAGCTCAGGTTGATTTCTGATGATGTCGGATGTCTGAAACGACGACGTTTATAATGCTCAGGGTGCTGAAAACGATGTAGAGATTGTGCTGTCTGCGTCAGTGTTTGTCTGCAACGAAGGGCAATATGGCTGACCAAACCCCGTGTGTAGAATACTCCTCTTCTCTCTCCTTATATTTTTCAACCCCAACGCCGATGCCGCTTCCGACCTCCGACTGTATGTGTCTGCCACGCAATAGAACGTCTGCGTCGAGCCGTGTTCAACGTACGTCCTCAAAAGACGAGGCTGCATGTACCCAAATCGATAAGGAGAGTTTCAATATTATACTGTAACCGCCATGCACCGTCCGTTTGTCATAAGAATACCGCGTAACCGTTCAACCCACGAAAGGTCGATCAAGAAAGATGCCTATCTGGGTTTCATTCTTCAAGCGAGTGTCGGGATGCTGGGACGGCCGGGAGGATCGTTGCCCATCTTTATGGAGGCTGCTCCTCCCACTTTCTGTGCGGCCTGCTACGCTTGCCCTGCAGCCAAGCGTCGTTGTCATAAAGTGCCGATCCACTCAACTTGTTTCTTTTCCTCCCACTGATCTCTGAGACAGGGTTAGTGTCGAGAAGGGGAGGTTACCGGCCGAGATTCGAAAAAGTCGGGCTGCCTGATGTCTCTCTTTAGATGCGGCCGCTCTGGGGCCCAGCGAGCCATCCGTGGTTGATCCCCATTGATCCAGGTGTTCACTTCGAACCAATAGCTGCCGGCAACCGCACCGAATGAAGCACTCCACTCGCGTTGGAAGATGCGCCCACCGCCAGGCCGCTTTCTACCACACCGGCCGGACGCATGTGGGAACTGACTGGCCAGCTGGTTTCTGGCGGTCTCGATCCCCGGGTTCAAGGGTTTAGGCCGCTTCTCGGGCGAGGCAGCCAACTCAACTCGTTCGCCACAGGGTACTAGGTGGCAGACGAAAGGTATCTGCAGTTTGGTGGATAGAAAGGCATGGTTCATCTCCAGTGGTCGATCTCTGGCTTTCTTTTTTTGTTGAGAACCTCTCGCTCGACGACGAAACAGGACCTAGCCGTGTTTGGATTAGGAAGCATGGGGCCTGCATCTCACGATGGTTCGGGGCTGGCGTGGTTTGGGGCGTTGGCGTTGGAGGAAGCGCAAAGTAGCCAAACCAGGCACAGCATGGCGGCTACCTGAGACCAGTTCCGAGGCACATGGCAAAAGAATGCCCGGTGAGCGAGCCTTTCTCGAGGCCGTGGATCTTGCAGGTCGTTCAAAGTATGTTCCTCTTTCTGGCTTCTCGAAGGGCCGACAAGCAAATCATCAGGGCGGCATTCTGCCGTGGGCCGTTGACGGAAACCCCTCGACAAACTACAGCCCATAGCGGGCTACAATGCCATCCCACTGGCTTCCACATCGCGTTTCCACGGAACGAGCGAAAAAAAAGGTGTTTCTGATTCTGACCGGGTACCCTGCGTCTGGCCCAAATCCGAAGGCCAATATGCTCGTTCCTTGCTAGTGCCGACGAGGAAAAAGCAATGTCGTGGGGTGTGTGGAAGGTGATGACTGTGCCGCTGCTTTCTTTCACTCATATGATGAGACGAACCCGACTCCAGCACTGGCAAGGGGGTCTTTTCCTGGTTTCTTTTACCGTGAGTCAGTAGCGAGATATCGACGCTTGTCGCGAGGTTGCGAGAGGGTTGAGGCTGAAGACGTGGGTGCGGCAGCGACTTCGCAGCCGCCTCTCGACTCTCGCCACGTCCCGCCGTCCTCATTTCCCGTGTTTCTCCAAGCAATCTCACCCGCTTCTCGCTTTAGCTGATCCGAGCATTCGGCACTGCTGTGGGCAGCTACCTTTCACTGTTGCCACACTCCGGCGAGCCGTGTGTTTGACCAATGTTGGGGTATCGAGCGGTGTCTGGAACCGGGGATTGGACGGCCGCGTATCCTGCAAAAGAGACTGTTAGAGTGACAGGTCTCTTTAATCTTCCTGTCGTCCAAAGTAGCGGTAAGCTGCGCCCCGGGTGTCGCGAGCAAAAGGTTGCAGCAGCCTGGCAGGGTCAGCGGAGATCGAATGTTGCAGCGGGTGGCATGTGAAAAGAATGTAAACATCGGCTTCGTCGATGCAGCCTGCCAAAAAATGCGCGTGTGTACGGTTGTCCTCTCATCCTCTCCAACTGATTCAGCTCCATAGCTTGAGGACGACTGCAGTCCCTACTCGATGGCACAAGGGGAAAAGGGGCAAGCGAGCAAAGAGACCACTCTGCGAATGAAACCCGTCTGGGAGGACTCAGACACGGATGACCATCCGGAAGATCGCAGGCCAGTCAGTCGCCTGGGCCAGGTCGGTTTGCGGTGCCATTTTGGCGCCCTGCTTCGGCGGCCTCGCAGTGTCATGCCGGCTTGTCGTGTCTCGAACAACTCTCCTCGAAACCCCGACTGGCCAAGGTACGGGCGGCTTTTCGGCGCACATCCTCTATACAGTACCACCTTGATAGGGGATGACGGGGTTGGTCGCACAATAGCAACGAGACTGCTTGGTTAAGCATATGACGGCCCAAAGAGATTCCCGGGCATGTCGTTGTCTGCCCTCAATTGCTCCCCCCTCCCCCCGGTCTTCCCGGTTTTGCAAGATATCCGCCCCACCAGTGCAACAGATCGGATCGAAGGATCTTGATCGGGATTGGGACATTGCTGCGTGTGTGTATGTGTGTGTGTGTGGGGGGGGGGGTGTCAAGCAACCTATGCCGGGCCCAGGGGGAGGAAGGAGTCTTTCTCTCATAGCTCCAACTTCACGATGGCGAAGCATCACTCCGTGAGGGAATGATGGAGGGAGAGGGAAGAAATAATAGCACAGGACCTCGGACAAGTAATTCTGTTTCTAGCCCCGGCGTCCACCCTGGTCGCGGAAGTCGACCTGGGAATGCTTGCGGGGGCGACTTCGGCGTCTTGGTCCGTCCCGCTGCTTGGTGGCCTACTCTCCCGGCTCGACGAGGACGACAACGACACTTCTCACACCAGCGATCCCACTCCCTCAGACCGAGTTGCAACAGGTATTACGCGCAGATAGACAGATGGCCACGGCACTCCCTCGCTGCCGGGCGGCTTCATCCCTTGATCTCGTGTTCCGATCTGTTAAATCGAGTAGTGGCCAAGTGAGCATGACGGATACGGCCGCGCGAAGCGTGGAGGCGGGAGGCCGAAGAGGTTTCTTGCCCGCTCCCCTCCGAGATGGTTCCCATTGAAGAGAAAAGGGGTGATGCGTGTGGGAGCTGATGTCGTTCCAGGACTAATCACTCCGTTGCGGCGAACTTGGTTCTGCTGATGCCACGTCTCACCGGCATTTCCCCATTCTCTCACCGCTCACGCATACACTCCCGCCCCCTCCGACGCCCATTTCACGTGCACTAGACATGAAGGAGCCGATGGACGACGGGTCGTGATGCCCAAAACGACTCTCACGGGTGTAGACGAAGACATATGACCAAAGCTTGGGTTGTTTATATAATGGATTGTCTATACTCTGCCGCGGTACAAGCTCTGACAGCAGGACCGGCGTTAACTCGAGGGAAAAAAAGAAAAAAAAAAGAGGTCATATGCCACATTGAACCAAATTAGCCCGCCCCTCTCTCCTCCCCTTTTGCAGGCCTTTGACAAGATTGGCTCTGCTCCGACGATGCGCGGAAATGCTCACAAAAAAACGTAGATGGGCTAGGTGTAGGGTCGCGAGACAGTACCCCAGTTCGTCCCATTCCGTACCAACATGCACATAACATACACCGCCCTATGCCGATATAGAAGACGTGCGCACATCCCCACGCACACGACCCCCATGTGCGCCTGTTCTCGCTCGCGCCTAAATACTTGGTTATTTTAACATCCTCGCCTCGACGGCCGAGACCGGATCTATGACCAGACGTCCTCCTGGAGTTATTGTTAGCGAATGATTGCGAAAATGTGCCGAGGCGAGCAGGGCCACGTACCTGGTACTGGTTTGCCGCCCTCATGTTCTTGACGATCTCCTCCGCCTTGGCCTCTGAGATGCCTCGCTGCTCTGACAGGATCTGTGCGAGGACGGTGTTGACCTCGCGGGCCATGTTGGCGGCGTCGCCACACACATAGAAGTACGCCTTCTTCTCTAGAAGCTTGTTGATCTCTTCGGAACGCTCCTTGAGGCGGTGCTGGACGTAGACCTTCTTGGGACCCTCGCGGGAGAAGGCAGTGACGAGCTCGAACTTGTCGCCGAGATCCTTCTTGTGTTGCTGCGCACGGGTTAGCTCACGGTATCACGGCCATGGGCGCAGGTTGTCGACGTACCTCCCACTCGTCCTTGTACAAAAAGTCCTCGGTAGACTTGCGGCATCCGAAAAAGAGAATCGTCTGGCCGACATCGGCGCCCTCGCGAGCGAGCTTGGCTCTCTCCTGGATAAAACCGCGGAAAGGAGCGACGCCGGTGCCGGGACCGATGCAGATGACGGGCTTGGAGGGATCGGAGGGCAGCTTGAAGTTGGAGTGGCGGACATGGACGGGGACGTGGATGCCGTCGTACTTGTTTCTGGGGCCGGTGATTTCGTATGTCAGGCCGAAGGCGGTCGGCTCGGGGTCGCCATTCTGCTTCTGCTTCAGGGCCAAGAGATAGTTAGTGGCGACGCCGCGGAACGCGTCGTCACGGCCAGGGAGCGTCTGGTTCTCGACGACAGCGGTGATGGAGATCTTCTTGGGCTGGACCAGAGACGACGAGGAGATGGAGTAGTAGCGGGGTTGCAGCTTCGTCAGACCCTCAATCCAAGCGGAGAAGGGGATATTGGTCCACTTTTGGCCGCCGCCGACAGACTCGAGGAACCGGGCAATGTTGAAGAAGCGGGCACCAGTCTTCTCTTGGAAGAGATCCTTATCGCCACCAAGCCTGACCATCTCGGCCTTGATGTCTTCGCTAGGGGCGAAGGCGGCAAGGGTGGAAACGAACTGACGCGAGACGGGGGCGCAGATCTCGAGGTGGTAGCGGATGATGGCATCGTACGTGGTGGGTGTAGGGAAAGGAACCTTGGCGGTGGGCTCGAGAGCCTTGACGCTGATGACCGAGTGTCTCTTGTCCGTAAGTCCGACAAGGTCCAGGAAGCGGTCGACCTCCTCGCCGGGGTTCGTGGGCCAGATGGCGATGTGGTCGCCGGTCTGGTAGGACAGGTTGGATCCGCTAATGTCGACCTCAATGTGCAGGCAGTTTCGGTCCTTGACGCTAAAGAGTTCCTTGGATTCGGCAATGGGGGCGATGTAGGGGTTGTGGGCGTTGAAGGGGCCCTTGGCGGTGCCCTCAAGGTGCATCTTGTTGGGCTCTCCGACGTAGACCTCGGGGGACGAGGCGTCGAGGCCCTCGCGCTCCAGGATGCTGAAGGTGGGCTCGTAGACAGCCTCACGCTCCTCCAAGCCCATCTTTTCGGCGAGAGCAGTCCACATGGGGTCCTTCCAGGCCAAAAAGTCCTCCTCCATGGTACCGGCGCCGTCATCGCCCTCGCCAGCCTCGCCGATCTTGTGGGCGCCGAGTTTCACGAGAGCCTTTGTGACGTTGCGAACCATCGAGTTGTAGTGTTCGTAGGTGTTGTTGCCAAGGCCGAAAGCGACAAAGTTGAGGTTGCTCAGAGCGGGGCTGTTGCCCTCAGAAAAGGAGACGTCCTCGCCGGTGATGAACTCGTAAAAGTCAACGGCATTATCGGTGGGCTCGCCCTCGCCGTAGGTGGCGAGAACAAACATGACGACCTTGTCGCTGGGAATAGCGTCGAGGTTGTCATAGTCGTAGTCCTCAAGGTCGGCAACCATGGTCTCGAGGCCGAAACGGCTCTTGCCCTCCTTTGCGAGTCTCGAGGCGTAATCCTCGGCGGTACCGGTCTGAGATCCGTAAAAGACGATGCAGTTCTTGCCCGACTCCTCCATCTTCTCCAAGATGTTTCGCGTCTTGCCGGCCTTGGCTCCATTTGCGTTGGCGAAGGCGTTGGCATACGGGTCCTTGACGACTCCCCAGTATTTACCCTTGGTGAAGTAGGCGGCCGTGCCCAAAAGGATGGCGGCCAGGACAATGATGTCCAGGGTGTCGAGTTCCGCCATGTTGGGCCGTCGGACTCAACTGTGCTGCTCGGAAAAGGTTGCGACTCGGAGGCACCGAGATCCCGAGGGGGGGTTGTGCGAGAGAGCAAGAGGGATTTGTCGTAGACCAAAATGATGTAGGAGGGGAAGGGAGAAAGAGAAAAAGAACAAGAGTCGAAAGTGTCGGCGGTCGAGGAGACGAATCACCGGGACTTGCGATTGCCGAGTTGACAGCCGTGTGTAGGCGGGCTTGGTGGCGATCTGGCAGTCGCTGGATTGTTGGAGGGAGTTGGGGAAATTTGAAGCCTCGAAGGGTATAAGATACTGCAATCGTGTTCACATGAGATCAGCCGGGATGATTCGACAATGGGCCGGAGGTGGAGACGCTTGGGAGGGTCGGCCAGGCAGAGAGAAGTGTTTGTGTGTGAGAGAGAGGGGGGGGGGAGAGTGAGAGAGAGAAGCGAGCGAGAGGCGCGTGAGACGAAAAAAGATGCCGAGTTTCGGACATGGACAGCGCCAGCGTCGGCGGCCGGCGCCAATAGCGTACGAAGCAGCCTGGTCTTTCTCCAGTTGCAGCGCAACAGGTTTGAACCTAAGGTAGCAGGGTAGGTAACCCAAAAAGCGCACACTGACTGGACTGGAGTCTGAGCCTGAGCCTGAGCCTAGGGTGGCCACCGGTGGGACGGGACGGGAAGAGGGTCCAGAAAGTGTCCGCCCGCGGCCCAGCACACGAAAAGACAGCAAAGCATACCTACCGTAGGTACCTTAGGTACTGTGATGTAGGTGGGTACCTACCTACCTTGTGGCTTGGGCGCAGGCGCAGTAGTGTACGGATAGGGAAGAGGTAGATAGGTAGACAGGTACACGGGCAAAACATTTGAGGTGGACTTACCGGTCTGTGCAGGAACGACGTTCCGACTAGGGTATGTGCGGTAGGTGTCTGTCCGACTCAAGCGTTGTACCTCTGCAAAGCGACCTCAAACTGTAAAAGAAAAAGGAACGGAAAAGCGATTATTATGGACGCAGCGCGTAAGAAATGTCACAGAGGTAGGATGGATGGGGGAAAGAAAGCAAAAGAGAGAAAAGGGGACGGTTGCTCCCCTAAAAATATAACCGTTTTGTTTTTGCGCTGTAGAAGTTGCTGAGAGTGGCAGAGGCCACTCACTGCCACTGGTGGGGGACCAGGAGTGGACGGAGCTGCAGATCGGAAGTGCAACCAGCGATTTCCATCCATCTCCAAGTGTTCCGCACCCGGCACTACCAGCGAAAAGATACGTCCTTGTCTTGTCACGATGGCTACTACGTATGGTCTCTGATTTCCCTCTGTGGTTCCCAGGGTCCGCGCAGAGCAAGGGCCGTTCCGAGAATCCGAATCGAAAGCGAATGGGGGCGGCCCTTCGGCTTCGGCAAGTCGCTTCTTCCCTCCGGCGCCGATTGCCAAATCCTTGATAAACGCACACCCCAAGAAGTCTCGGCACGTTTTTCGACTTTTTGCTTAATCAGACCCCATTTCGGCAGAGCTCTCTCGGTGTGTCGGAAACACTACCTTCACCTTTCCAGTGGCTGTTCTTGCTTACCTGGTGGGTACGTCGTGCGGCACGGGGCAGTGGCCACCGCGGGAGAATCAAATGGAAGCTCCACGGAAGACTCTGATGGTTACTTGCGGCGCCGGGCGTGTTGGCTTCAAAGAAGCCGTTCGGAACACGGTGTCCTACGAGGTCCTTGAACGGGGCGGCCGAATGCCGACGCCCTCGTCGAAACCACCACACATTGGACTACATCGTAGAGGATCGGGGCGCGTCTGACTCGGTCAGGATCGTTGAATCATCGATCAAGAAAGGGCGGTTGCGAGACGACTGGCAACTGCACGCCTGCGCAAGGGAACCCCGCGAGACCGATAACGAGACCGCCCCAGCCCACACTTCTAGGTCCTAGGTACTTTACGACTGCCCGGCAGTTGACGCCTGCGCCGTGTCATGTCCTCAAATGACCCCATGTTTGATTTCGCCAGTCTGCCCGCGCCTCCCGTTTGCTCGGATTCCGTTGCAAGGTAACCCCTCCTTCCACTCTTGGCCACCACATCATGTTAGCTTCGTCCATGACAGCCACATTTTTGGCCACTTCACGTCACCATCTTCCTCCAGCCGGTATTCCAACTCGGCTACGGTGTGTAGTCCAGCGATCCGGACGCACTTGGAACCCAGGACGGCGCGAGGCGCAGCAGCCAATGCTTCTCTTGACTTCATTACAAACATGCCAACAGCCTCCCCCTCTCCGGTTGCTCGCTTGCGTTGCCGAGGCTCAGGCGTAATCCTGCATGGCCCGTTCGTTGGTGGCAGCGGCTATTTCACCGAACACGAATACGTACAGGTACACTGCATACAGTACAGATACAGCGTACAGTACTACAGATGCCACCTCAACCTGCTTCCCAAGCTTGCCAGATAATAGGCGGGGCGTACCATTTTGACTCTCGGCCGAGCCAACCTACCGCCATTCCGTCTTACAATGGAGCCGATAAATGTGGGTGGTGAACGGCATGACTCATCACAGCACATCGGGCCCGTCTGAAAGTCCGCAGCGGCCATGATGCGGGCCGGCGGCGTCGCGCACACATTAAATTGCCGGTTTCCACCTATGCCCAGACGTTCCTATACATATGTGCTTGAGGCGCTACCACCTTCCCCTCCCCGTTCGCTCCGGAGTTATCCGGCACCGGTGCCCGAAAGCCCATCGGGGGGCCGGGGGGGGCATCCGCTCTATGCACAAGCAAGAGCGGGACCTGGACCTGGGAGATTGGGAACAGGCCAATTGACCTCTACGGGGTGTGCTGGGTGCGTTCACCACGGCTTCGGTCTCAGACCTTGGCCAGTCTCTGACCACACACCGCCAGCAAACGACAGCCACGCTAATCCTACGTGAGCCATATGTATTCTCGTCTTGGAAGCTCTGGCTCGGGCCATGAGCCGCGGCAAAGCGCAAGTCGCAACGCTGCCAACAAGGCACAAGCAAGCGGAATGAAATCGAACGACATGCACCAGAATCGTCTTCGTTTACTAAAAGAGATAGCTACAGCAGCCTCTGGGACCAGTCAGGCGGAGGTGGTGGGCAATCTCCCCCGTCTCTCACCTCTCCCCTATGTCTGGGCCTGGAGGCTGCTTTTGAGTACAATCAGCCACAACACTCAGGCTATTCAATATACCTAGGCAATGAAACCCCGCTGCCGCCTGTAGATGTCCTGCTGCCATCTCCTGCAGAAGCGTGTATCCAAACTCGGCTTCTACCTTGGCCATTTCCCCATTTCCCAGTTCAACTTCAGATCCTTGGAAAAATTTGAAAGGAAAGCGGTATGAAGTACGAATATTGCAGTTCGTGAAGAGTTATGATATAGGAATACAGATCATAAATTCGTCCGGGAGTAGATATTTATGGGTGGCAGCACGACAGCCAGTGATACCCGGCGGGGGCATCATGATACAATACATACCGAACAACTCTGACTGGCCGCTCCTGCTGTCCTGAATTCTCTGGGCTATTTAGCCAGCGACCTCAACATTCAACCTGGCGCAAGTTGTGACTCGGCCTTTCCGAGAGCGAGAGAGAAACGTGGGTTTGATACCATCACCGACTAGGCACTGGACCGGACGAAGGCCCGCCTCAAAGTCACGGGTGAGGAGTTCTGAGGTTATTCGCGTCGAGGAGAAGCGTAGCAGACACGTAAGAACACTAGTATGTCTTCTTTTGGAAACGATTCTCTGCTGATGCGCAATTCCGTATCCATGCCGATATAAATCTGTTGTTTTGCTATTCTGCCGACCGTTGCTGGTTGTGTTGCCTTCTACTGTCCCGGCTTAGTCTTGAGTTGCACATATACGCGTTCGACGTTGTTGGCCCGGTCGCGGTCGGGGTCATGCATGCACTATGGCGCGACGACAAGCGGTGTCTCACCGACAATGCCCAAGTCGATTCTCGTCCGTGATGTCCTTGAGACATTGATCAAGAAGACGACCAAGGTGTATATTCAGCCTCATCTTTTTTGGCACTCAAGTGGAAGGATGGGTCCTAGAAGCATCTATCATCAGCACAATTCTCTGGCCCTCCATTGGACGCGCACCGGGCTTCTGTTGACTGCTATCCAGTTGAACCTACTCTCGCACACAAGCGCCTTCAGGTGACTCAGCTGATTGCAGCCGGAAAGCGTGCGGTCCAGTGGGCGCGAGATGCCATGCTTGACTTCGCAGCACGGTGCAAGTCCGCAGTGAGCTCAAGTTCCGTGGTGCCCAAGGCATAACCGGCACACGAGCCTCCTTTCCAGGGATCTTTCAAGGAGACTGGACAAAGTGTGACGTCCAAGCCAGCCGTTTTCGTCGACACCCACGCAGACCAACGGGTAAGTGGCAAGAGCTCATGTAGACTGGCGGCTTGAATCCCACAAGCTGACCCGTTTCCAAGTGTGAGCGAATTCTCGAATGCAGCTCCGTTCACATAGTAAGCCATGATTATACTTCTGCGATCCTCTTGACTTCGGGTCACAAGGCTAACGACAAGACCAGGAACGGACCTGCCCAATATGAGACGTACCGCAGACGCTGTATTCATAGATGTGGTGAGACGGACCACGACGATATCTCCGCGCGAACCTTGTTAATATGCCATCCACCTGGTTGCCCGGATAAGTGTGATTTGCGGCCTGGTTGTGTATCCCAAGCGCACCGCAGCTCACGTGCAGTCCGAATTGCCCTTTTTACTGACGGTATCCGTACACAGATATCTTATTCCCTCGGCTCCGAGATGTCAGCTGACTGGCGACGTCACCAGGACTCCATCCCGATGAGACTTGGTGCTTGGGAAGCACCAAGACAGAAGGCGCATGAACAGGTTCAAGTTCTTCAGGTCAAGTCAGGTGTCGTGGTAAAAAGCGAGACCAGCCAGCCAAGCTGGTAGGCAGCACATTCGTCTCACGTACTGCCTTTGCCACGGGCCCGGTTGATGACTGTCGCAAAGGCAAACCGAGCGACCCGGTATCGCGGAGCAAAATTATCGAATTCTTTATGCCCATCGGGGATGAACTTAACAGAACACTACACCGGTCGTAGCGTAGAGATCGTCGACAAGACTGCGGTCCCGGGGGAAGAGGGACCCGTTGAGTAGGCATTGACGCCCTGCACAGCGTACACATCAAGCTGGCACTATGGAGCTCATTATGCTGTCGAAACCTGTAAACACGCGTGCCGAAACATGGCCAAGAAAGATTCGAGCGCTTCGATGGACAAATTTACGTGCCAGACAAAGGACAAGGACGCCGAGGAGGTTGGTAGCTACCGGCAGCGGTGTTGAGATTCGATGTCCGTGTTGGATTGCATTCGAAAGAAGCAGCCCGGGTTAAAGGGGGATTGAACATTGTTCGGATGTTTTCTTACCACACGTGCAACGAACGTGGTTCGTCGGCCTGCATTCCGCACCTTTTCCGCGTTTCTGTGACCTCAACGGCGGCGCATCGGCCAGCGGCAGCCTGTGAATGGCCCGGGCCCCTGGGCCCTCAGGCCTCAGCGGCGCTCTCAGGGACCAATGCCTCTCTTGCAATCGGCCGGCCCCCTGTCTCGGCCCAAGTTACTCGGCATACTATGCCCTCAAATTTTGCCATCCAGAAAATTGTGCTGGTATTTGATGGTTCAGGCAAGGGTTGTTGGCCGGTAGGAGAAAAAGGAGAAAAGGGGGAAAAAAGAGAACGAAAAAGAAAAAAGGGCCACATGTCAGGACTTATTCGATGCGGCAGGCCGTTCACTGGTAAACGATGCATCGTGAGGCATCGAGCCGGAGGATATACGAGGGAAAAGAGAATTGCAGGTGGTCGCAATATCAACAAGTATCGTGTGATCTCATCGATGGCTGTGCCTTGGGCAGCTGGTGGCCCAGGAGCGGGAGGAGAGGGGGCAGAGCATGAGATGGACCGGCATAGGACCTGCCTTGGTTGTGTATACAAGCCATTCAATGTTGAGTTGAATTGAAAGAGAAGAAAAGGCCGACGAGGCATATTGATTGGTCGGGTTGGAATAAGAAGAGAAGTCTTCGACTGCTGAGTGCTTTGTTGACTCTGAACACCTACCTAGGAAGCTACTATGAATACTACGTAGGTACCTAGGTAGGCATCGTGGCATCTACTCCGTAGTCGGGATACGTTTGCCAGCTTGTCATCCCATCCGGGCCATGCATCCCCTGGGGGGGGGCACGAGGAGACCCCTCCCAGGTGACAGACATCCTTGCCTTATGCTTCTTTCGCAACCCCCCCCCGGTCAATGTCAAAACCTCAACGGCCAATGGCTGGGTAACGTTCCCGCAATGCAGCCCCGAGCCCGCAGAATTACCACATGGTCCATCCAGTCTCGTCTCCTCTCTTGGGCGGCCGAGGGAGGTTGGTGCTTGCTTGCGCCGGTCAATACGATTGATTGATTGACCGAATATCTCTCTTTCGAGGCTTTTAATAACTGATCAACGCAGATTATTGACCAGTGTGCCCATGATAATTGATTGCCTATTTGCCTTGTCTGCTTGCTGGCTCTTGCTTTTGGTCCTACTTTTCCCCCTTCGTCTTTTCTTCTCCCAGCCTTTCCTCTATCTTACATCTACACACCTACTATCCGTATCTGCCTGGGTAATAGCATCCGTACATACATCACACACACACACACACACACACCACTCCGAGGACAAAAAAAAAAAAGAGCAGCACCAACAACCACACCAACGTCAAGGTCAAGACCAACACCTCCAACACCCACCACAAAAAGAACACGGTCCAATCCCGAATTCGATTCCTCGATCCTCCCGGTTCTCCCGCTGCCGCCGCCGCTTAGTTTTCTCCCAACGCCCCCCTCCCTCCATCCCATCCTACTGAGTTGCTCGTGGCGGCCACCAGCGACGGTGCACAACCTCCCCTTCGCATCCGAATGTCGTAAGACCCCCGGATCATGGGACTCGGTCCGACGCAACAATGGGTGAGTGCCGATTTGCATTTCCTGATAGACCCGTCTAGCCTCGCCTGCACATAAACACTCTACCCTATGTACGGACAACAAACGGCATGCCTTTCATCATCCCCCCCCCTTAGGTACCTTGCCGTCCCTTGCCCTGCCGCGCGCGGATGTCCGCCTTACGTACTCCGTACAGCAGGACAGGACAACAATTCGTCTCGTCTCGTAGTCGTCCCGTCTCCCTGGCCTGCTGTAGTTATGGCCTGGTCTCTCGCCTGGCATCGTCCGACGCCTCCTAGCCTGACATCTCTTACGCCGTCGTTACTACTCACCACCACCTTACCTTATTTCGAATCCACACACGTGCTACTACATTGCACTACACAAAAATTCACACACACACACACACACACACACACGCACACATGAGCATACAGACACAAAGATACCACGCCCCTTGCCCAGCCCCTCGTCGTCTGCCGCTTCGCTCTGCCCTAGGCCCGACTCGTTCGTTCACTGGTTGCACGGCTTCCTGTTGATTGTTGCTGTATTGTGCTGTGCTCTCTCTCTTGTGTGCTCCGATCTGGGGCTTAGCGTTGCGCCCTGCCTGCTTTGACACCCCCCCCCCCCCCCCCCCCNCCTATTCCTACTCCTCCTCCTCTCCTTTCGTCGCGGCTCTTCTCTCGGACTCTGACCTGGCCTGGCCTGGCCTGGCGCTGGTGGGTGCGAGTCCACACATCTATGCACCTTCAAAACGTCCAACCTCCACCCCGTCTCCGTCCCTTTGCGCATCCTGCCCGTTTCACAAGAGAGGGGAAAACCTGCCACTAACCACAAGACGTCGTCTCGTCTACTAGCTCCGTCCCAGACGACGCTGCCTGATCTTCTGCAGGACCCGCCGTTAAAGTTCTCTCCGCGATCCGTCACCACCCTCGACGAAGAAGACGAGGACGACCCCGACTGGGACCGAACCCTGAGACCCGCCGCCCTCGAATCCCTTCCTAATCCTCACCCTCCTCCGCCGCCTCGTTCCGTCACCCATTCGCGCGAGTCCTCCATCGAAAAGCCTCCTTCTCATCCGCTGCCTCCTGTCTCTGGTTCGACCCTTGCCTCCCCGCGGACACACAACCACACTCACGCGCACTCACGCTCTGGCTTCGTCATCGAGCGAGTCGTTGACCCCAAAAGCGCGTCTTATGGCCACCACCGCCAGACGTCTATAGTCCACGGCATACAGCACTCTAGAAATGGAAGCCACGCCAGCTCTTCTTCCAGTCCCCTCAGCCCGCAGATAATCGCTACTGCTGGCGCGAGCCTCAACCCCCCCGACCGCGCCGACATGCATACCGTCGGCCGTTTGGAGCCCGACGCGCCACCCGCGCCGCGCCCTAGCACTGCCTTGTCTGGCTCGACTGTCAACTCGGGTCCCCTCGTGCCTGAGAGGACTTCCTCCGCCACAGACTTCACCAATTCCTCCCTTACACAGCGAAAAATAGAGCGCATGCATAGCAAGTCGAGGCGCGAACACACACACCACCAATCCCACTCTTCGAAGCACCACAGGGATGAGCAAAAGACTGTGGGCGAGTACGCCCTTCACGTGCTCTTCACCTCTGTATGTCGTGCTTGCGCTGCCCGCCTCCCCCCCCCCCCCTTTCTCTACGTCCAAATTGCTGACCATAATCGTCCAGTTCATTGCTCAAGCCGAAGAGAAACTCAATGACTGCATCACAGTGCCGTTCGAACCCGAGCCGCAGGTCGAGCATATCTGCGGCCCCGGCGTCGATCCATCCTTTGACCAGATCATCACTGCCTTGGGCCATATTGCCCGCCCGCGACCGAAACCCCTGATAGATTCCATGATGCTTTGGAGGAAGAGCAAGAGCGATGCGGCCAACGAAGCTCGCAGCCAGCTGCAGCAATCGAGGGGCGTCCCGCCCGGTCCGCTCCAACGAAGAAATACCGAGCCTCTCCAGCCTTTACCTGGCCCCATGGACAACGGTTTGACAAGTCCGCAGACCTCGCTTGCTGCCAAGCAAGAATTCGTAGCCCATGCCGAACGCCGCTCGACCGTCTCCATCTATATCTTGTGCCGTGTTTTGTTGGAGGTCATCAGCCAGACCAGCCTGCCCTTCTTGACCCTGGAGATGGAAGAGAAGCTCGAGGGCATTATCTTTGGTCAACTCAAGATCGCCGATACCGAACAGCTCATGGTCAGCCCCCTGAAACTCGCAAACTGGAATCTCTTCTCCCAGCTTCTCGGCGTCATGAGCGAGATCAACTTCAGGGGGGTGACGGACAGGTTCCTCGGCGATTTGGAGCGTTCTCTCCAGGAACTGGTGGCCAAAAGCCCGACCTCTCCAGCAGGCCGCGACGCGGAAGGCAAGATTGAGCTTGTCCTTGGGGGCATGAAACATCTCAAGGTCAACATATCACACCCAGAAGCCTGGGAACAGTCATGCGACTTCATGGTGGCCGTCGGCCGTCTCTTCCATCGATCCCATGGCCAGCGTGTCAAGACGGCCTTCTGCCAGGTCCTCGAAACGCTCCTGCTTACCGTCGCCGCCCAGGCGACGAACCACGACCTGGCGCATCCCAAGTGGATCGAGGTTCTTGGGGCAATCGGCCCCCGACTTGCGCAAATGTTCATCAAGCCCCGGCACTGGGGCTTCGCCTTCCCCCTGACAGCAACGCTTCTCTGCTTATCTCCTCCCGACACCTTCGGATCCCAATGGCTCCAGTTGATTCTCCCTTTGCAGCCAAAACTCAAAGACCGTTTTACGCGGCCGCTGTGCCTGCAGGTGATTGCGAGGCTCTTGTGGACTTACTTGTACCGGACAAAGGATACCTCGTCCAATACCACTAGAAAGTTGGACGAAGTGATGAAGTTGGTTTTGCCGCCAACCAAGCGCGGCCTCGTCGCATCCGACTCAGCTGTCGCCGAGCCCATCATTCAAATCATCAGAATCATCGGGTACAAGCAGCCCGAGTACTGCTTCAAGCATGTCATTTTCCCCCTGATCAATGCCGAGTTGTTCGTATCCAACAAAGATCTGAGAGTAGAGCAGCTCGACCCGGATCGGATGGTGATTGGCATCAGAGCCTTCTTGGCCATCATGTCGGACCTGGAGAAGGGAGACGAAGGTCGGCCCCCTTTTCCAAGCTCGTTCCAGCCGCCGCCCGCAATCGAACGCATCCCTACGTCCCCCGTGATGGCTTCGCCTCACCACGCTTCGTCCGTGACCTATGCCGGGACGTCAGGAGAGGGCGAGCAGCTCTCCCGCCCTGTGCGGACGGCCGCTCTGAACGACGTCGTCAAGGAGTACTATCACAAGTTCTGTGAAATTCTCGGCAAGATCACCATCATCTGCGACAACACTTTCGGTGGTCAGGCTGTATTGGACGAGAAGTTCAGCAGCCCAGGCCCCAAAACTCCGATTGCAGATACCTTCAACTTCTCGCGGCGAGACGACCACCAGTCTCCGGCAGACCTTAAGCAGGCGTTTTACGAACTCTTGCATGTCGCGGTTCAAGCGTTGCCCCGTTGCCTCTCAGTCGATATACCCTTTAACTCGCTGATCAACTTGCTCTGCACGGGCACCGCTCACGTGCAATACAACATCGCCTTTTCCTCGGCACAATCCCTCAAAGCTATCGCCCGACAAGCCCACGCGCAGCAAGTCACCATGGGCTTTGCTCGCTTCATATTCAACTTTGATGACAGGTACTCGACCATGTCCGACGGCGGCATGCTTGGACCGGGTCACATTGAAAGCACGCTTCGTTTGTACGTCGAGCTGCTACAGATCTGGATTGAGGAGATCAGGCGCAAGACCCGCGACGCTTCCATCGACCAGCTCGAGGAGAATGACAAGCGTGGCGCAAAGCTGGACCTGTCCGGCATCTGGGCCGAAGTCGACCAGGCGGAAGCACACGGCTTGTTCTTCCTGTGCTCGCAGTCTCGGAGGGTAAGGCATTTCGCCATTACCGTCCTCCGGCTCATCACCGACTTCGATAAAGCACTTCAGAATCAGGACAAGGACACCTTGAGGGTCATCGACATCTTGGAAAACGACTCGATGCAAGTGATGAACTTCAAAGACGAGGGTCTTTCCGTTGCGGAGAGAAGCAGGCTCCAGAGGGGATTGCAAAACAGTAACAACCGAGGCGCTCTTGTGGAATTGTGTACAAGTGATGTATCGTACGATACGACGCTGTGGTTTAAGCTCTTCCCCAATCTCATCCGCATCGCGTACGAAAAGTGTCCCTTCACCGTCACTATTGGCCGGGATTTGATCTGCAACCGAATCCTGCAGATGTACAAGGCCATTGTTCTTTTGTCGGAACCCTCTAGGGGACTGTACTACGGCTCAGATCCTGGGAGTGCCCGTGTCGCCGGTAGGACGCCAACGACTCAGCCGGAGATCCTCGTGGAACAATGGAAGCTCTACCTCATATTCGCCTGTACGACGCTGGCCGACCCAGGGAGCGTCGTGCCCGCCAATCCCCAAGGTACACAGCATAGCCGGAAGACATCCAAGCCGGCCTCGGCGGACAAGATTGTCTCAGCCAGAGTCCTCTTCAAGTACCTGATACCCCTGCTGTCCGTCTCCTCGGCATCGGTCAGAGACGCAGTGGTCCTGGCTATGGGATCAATCAACATACACATTTACCGTACCCTGCTCGAGGAACTGGCAGGACAGGTTTCGCGCTGCAACGATGAAGCCCGCGCCCGCATACACCAACGCACCAACAGCAGCCCAAAACGAAATCGCAAGATGGATCTGCTAAGGACCGAAATCACCCATGTTTACAAGCTCACCTGTCATTTCCTTAAGGAAGAGGAGGTCTACCACGACGAGTGGGTTCTGACAAACCTGGTTACGTACACCCGGGATCTGAAGCTCTTCCTTATGGATGGCGAAGTCCAGATGGACTGGGAGTTTCAGAAGCTCAGGAGGCACTACTGCGGCCTTACGGAGGAACTTTTTGAAGGGATCAACAGGACGAAAGACCCGTCTCGGTGGATGACGTTTGAATCCCGAAAGTCCGCCTTCTCTCTGATGGAGGACTGGTGTGGCTTCTCGCCAAACCAGACCCAGATCCGAGTCAGGGAAGATACCATGCGACAGTCCCTTATCGACCAGCAATCGCTCGGAGAAAGAGGCACCGTCACGGCGGCCATGGAAATCGAGAAGAGAAACCTACGCACGGCGGCTCTCAGCGCCATGGCTGCCCTTTGCG
This sequence comes from Colletotrichum lentis, assembly GCA_003386485.1. Lineage (NCBI taxonomy): Eukaryota > Fungi > Ascomycota > Sordariomycetes > Glomerellales > Glomerellaceae > Colletotrichum > Colletotrichum lentis. The sequence continues at coordinate 1,874,176 of NWBT01000047.1, forward strand.
GTGGGCCGATGAGCATCACCACCGAGAGTGGCGCAACCCTCCAGTTCGATATTCGAAGAATGCTCGCGTGGATTGAGGCCATCTTCAACTCGGGCAGCGACCGCATGAATGTGATTGGTCGCCGGGCTCTGCAGAACCTGATCATGCACAATCAGGAACTGCCGTATCTTCTGGAGCACTGCATCGCTCGCTGCTACCTGTCTGATGTTTCCAAGGTCCAGGAGAGCTACTTCGCTGTCGTCACCCAGGTGCTGCTGAAGCACCTCGACTACTCGTGCCCCTTTTGGAAACTGCTGGGGCTTTGCCTCTTCACCCTCGGCAACGACGAGAGCGAAATACGCTCCAAGTCGGCCCGTTTGATGAGGTCGCTCGAAGAGAGGCAGCAACCGGGCCGGACTTCCAAGATTCAGGACTACGACATCAGCCTCTCCGACAAGACGAAGGCGGTGTACAAGCTGGCCCAGTTTGAGATCTCCAAGCGGCTTGCAAAACAGCATACCGAGTTGGCATTCCATATCTTCTCTGAGTTTACCCTCTACTTCAAAGACCTTCACCCTGCCTCACAACGTAACGTTGTGGCCGTCATCTTACCCTGGATCCAGTCGATTGAGCTCAAGGTTGATCCTAATGGCGGCCCCATCGCCCAGTCGTACGTTCTCTTGGCCAACTTACTAGAGATCACCATCAAGTCGAGCGGCGCGCTGCACAACGAGGTTCAGGCATTATGGCAAGCACTCGCAACCGGACCCTATCCAGGAAACGTCCGGCTGATCCTCGACTTCATCATCTCTTTGTGTCTCGAGAGGCGAGAGCAGAACTTTGTAGAGTACGCCAAGCAAATCGTTGTCTTTCTCTCCAGCACCACCAGCACGCCCGGCATGAAGGTCGTTGAGTTCCTCCTCATCCAGATTACCCCCAAGGCGATGGTCCCCAACGAGAAGAAGGACGCCATGCCGCCGCCGCCAGACATTGGCCTTCTGCCCTACTGCGCAGATCTGGGGGAGGCCCTCCCCGTGGGCACGAAGCAAGCCGGCTTCTCTCTTGGGCAGCTCTCGCTGATCCTCCTGGTCGACCTCATGGTGTCCCCTGTGCATCTCGTACCCGAGAATGTCCCAGTGCTCCTTCAGGTGGTGACCGTGCTCTGGGATCACTATACCCCTCTCGTCCAAGAGCAAGCCAGAGAAATGCTGGTCCATCTAATTCACGAGCTTGTCATATCTCAGCTGGATGACCAGACGGAGCCGACGGCTAGGGCCTCGATCGAGGACCTCATCGACTTGATTCGACGTCATGATCGATCGGTCGTCTGGGGCTATGAGGACAGCAACGGCAAAGCCGACGATCGTGACAACAAAGTCCCTCCAAGCATGGAGTTCTTGACAGCCGAGGTTGTCAAGACCTTTGAAATGACTTATCCGGGCATCAAAGACCAGTGGGGCAGACTGTCATTGACATGGGCAACGTCATGTCCTGTCCGACATCTCGCTTGCCGTTCGTTCCAGATATTTCGATGCATCCTCACCTCTCTGGACCAATTCATGCTGGGAGACATGCTCGCACGCCTATCAAACACCATCGCCGACGAAGACACCGAGATCCAAACTTTTGCCATGGAGATCCTTACCACGCTCAAGACACTTATCCTAAAGCTAGACGCGGACAAGCTGCTTACATTCCCGCAGCTCTTCTGGACAACGTGTGCCTGTTTGGAGTCCATCAACGAGCGCGAGTACCTGGAGGCTGTAGAGATGCTGAACGAATTTTTGACAAAGGTCGACTTCCGGTCACCCAACGTCCGCAGGCTTCTTCTCGACGGCCAGCCCTCGAGATGGGACGGTCAATTCGAGGGCCTTCAGTCCCTGCTGTACAAGGGGATGAGGTCATCTGTGTGCATGCAAGCCACTCTGAGCACGCTTGACAAGCTGGTTCAGCTGCCTAGCGATGGCCTCATCGGCGACGACAGCCGGTTGTTCTTCGTCGTGCTGGCCAACTTCCCTCGTTTCCTGCACGAGATGGAACAGGACGAGCCCAGTGAGCAAGCTTTACAGTCTGCCGAGATACTGCGCGCCGTTTGCGAGGCTCAAGGGTACGGCAACATTGGCGAAGTCCTCGGAGAATATGTTGCTTTCAAGTACCAGGGCAACAGCAGAGAGTTCCAAAGCCGTCTCTTTGCCTCGCTAAAGGACGACTTCCTCCCCAAACTGGACTTTAAGATGGTCATCTTTTTGATGGGCCTGCTCACGAATTCCACGGCGTGGGTGAAGCTCAAGACCATGAATATCCTCAGTATCGTCATTCCTGAGATCGACCTGCGAAAGCCCGAACTGGCCGGCCACGGCTCCGATCTCATCTCGCCCCTTCTGCGTCTCCTACAGACCGAATTCTGCATGGAGGCGCTGGAGGTGCTGGACAATATTATGACCATGTCGGGCAGCGCCATGGACAAGCAGCACTTGAGAATGAGCATGACTCGATCTACGTCCAAGACAATCAGAAAAGAATACGAGCGGACGCAGAGCCTCTTCGGCATCCCCGAAGCGTCGGGATGGGCTATACCAATCCCAGCCAAGAAGACGGACTCGACGCGTGCCAACATCCACGCCGCATTCTACATGTGCCAGACCGCGGAAGGACTCCTGACGGAGGCGACGCCGACGCCCGATGTCGAATTTCATACCGACGACTTCCCATACAGCTACTTCCAAATGCCAGACAGGACCGAGACGATGATGTCGGATGAAGGTCGCGGAGACGCACATCTCGGCGACCTCGTCACAAAGCTCGACAGCCTCGACGACTTCTTCGACGATCTCGGCACGAGCTCACCCAGCGACGGTCGCTCATCGAAAACCATCACTGAGTTCTCACCGGACAGTTTCGAGTCCGGAGCGCAGTTGTATGATGAGCAAATCCTGCCAATCCTGCATCAGGCTTCCAACAACAGCACCTTCCAGAATGGGTTTACTGACAGGCCACCAGCGACGGCAAGGGATCCGAGCTCCAACACGATGAATCCTGGAGCTTTTAGTGCATCATCAGCATTGTCGGCCGGCGCCGGCGGCGGGATGGGAGGCTCGCGACCGGGGCTTCACTACAGATCGATCACGTCGCCGTCGGCGCCCGCGTCGTACCAGCCGCACATAAGCGAGTTCACATCGGACGACGAGTTCCTCGAAGACGTTTTCTCAGACGCGGACGATGAGCGACCGAACACGGGCCACGGCGGCGAGGGTTCTTTCTCGTTGGAAAACATGATCAAGCCGCTTGCGCAGAGCACGAGATCGCGGATGCGTCGCTTGACGGGAGGCAGATCGCGCGAAAACGACCGACAGCAGGAGTTGTTCCGAGCCGAGCGGGTCGCCGCCGCGCAACAAGTTCCCAAGGTGCCGACCAATTTCCTCACCAAGATGCCGTCGCAAGGGGAGATGCTTTGAGAGTGAGGCATAGTGGGGCGCTGAATGGGCTTATTGCCGAAATCACACACAGTCTACACACCAGCCAGTGCAGCGCTACTTACGGAACAGGTGGAGAGAAGAGGACATCCGTTCACAAGGCGAGTTGAGAGCGACAATTATGACAACCACGTCCGGTACGGGAATGGTGCGAAATATGTAAATGACTTACGTATCATCATGTCACGACAAATGATGGATAGAGGAAGACAAAAGGGGAAGCGGAACATACTTTACCTAATGACTAAATAAATCAAGAAAGAGATCACGATTCTTTGGATCACGAAATTAGCATCTTCAGAGTTCAAAATGTGATGGAGTTCTTGATTGTGAGAGACCAACCCTCTTTCTGTCCTGGGAGCACTTTCTGCTTATATGCATCGAGAAGTAGAAAAAAAGAGCCGCAATAATAGCAGGGTGAGAGCGTAGTGATGTGTTCGTGGTGACGCTGCAGCTTTGGCCGAGGGCGGTGCGGCAAGCATCGCTGTGTTCAAGGAGGCGTCTAGTATCGGTGCCTGGTGGAGTAATCTGCAGTGAGAACAAGTCAGCGACAAAACCCTTCACCAATGACCAAATGCCGCCTGATGCGCCCACGAGGATATGAGGCCTGTTGCGAAGAACAGGGGGAGGGAGCATAGTTCACTTCCTTACCCTTTGGACTGACGACCAGACCACGGCCCTTCTTGGCGCCGCGATAGACCGTCTCGATGATGTCTATGAGTTCTTGTTTGTCTTCGAGGACCCAGTTGAGCTACAGTAGCAATAACGTCAGAGAAGCCTCGCACCCCTACCCGTATGCGCACTTGAGGGGGAAGTATGAAGGATTGCGGCGGCGTACCTTGTTGTTGTTACCCGTTCCAAAGTCGACCATCATGTGCTTGTTGCGGAAGAAGAACATAATTGTGCATGGGTCGTAAAGTTCGTACACTGTTTGGAAGACCGCCTGTGAGCAACTGCACCCCGGATATCGTATGGTGCGAGGAAAAGAGAAAGCAAGGCGGGCGGGCGTAGGCGAAACGTACTTTGGTTGAAGTCGGGGACTTGATCAATGTCGCAGACGTAGATGACGGCGAAGTTCTTGACGCGCTCCGAGATGCGGTAGAGGACTTCGTCCTGTTGCATACATGACGGGTCGGCGTCGCGTCCGAATCGAATGACCTGTTTTTTTCCCCAGCCCTCACGGTCAGCAACTCTCGGCGTGGTCTAGGAAGGGCTGAAAAAGGGACTGCGACTTACAACGAGGCGCTCCTCCTCGGAGAGGATCGCTTGGTCGACGTGCCAGCCGCTGTTGAGATGGGGAATGACGATGGAACCCATGGTAGACGAGTTGGGGTTGATATCGGTCCGAGGGTTTATGAGAGGGGATGTGGATGATGCGCGGGTCGTATCGTGAAATCGTCCCGGGTTGTGTCGTGGTGTTTTGGTAGATGGAGAGATTGCGACAGGCGGCTCTAGAAATTGGGAGGTTTGGGCTTGGGTGTCCCTGCGTTCGGCGGGATGTCATTGTGGACCGTCCCCTGCTGGCGGGACCCTCGATACCGGTATGCCCCTCCCGGTCCCCGCGCTAAACTAGGAATGGGCAATGTTAGAAGCGGTGGGGGCCGGCAGAACTTTTTATTTCTTGGAGGGTCCACTGGTCGATGTTCCCTGGAGGAATTGGAAGCGAGAGAGAGAGAGAGAGAGAGAGAGGAACAGCGGACGGGATCACTCGTTGCTGCACAGTCTCTTTCCAGTTGACCAACTAACGATATACCCACCACCGACCGATACGATGCCCAAACGTCCTTCGCGTGGACTCGAAGGCGCAGATGCCTCGCGCAAGAGGCAGAAGGTCGTGCACGAAGTTCCCACTTTCGAAGAAGTCAACCATTCGCGACACCTTCAACAGCTCTTGACCTTTGACCAAGATCAGAAGCGATCGCGGCACGGTAAGCGCATTTCAAGCCTGAAACCAGGCACCTTAAACAAGACTGATATGGTACGGCACTCTCTCAGGTATCCAATCCCTCAAAGTCTTCCTCGACGGCTTCAACTCGGGCGATGCCGACAGCAACAAGGACCGGTTCACCACCCTTCGGGAGTACCTCGACGCTGCCCGGCCACGCGACACGAGTGGCGATGCCGTCCATCTCGGCGATATCATGGAGACGTGGTCGTACAGCGCGCAGATCAACAACGAGACCATGATGTCGGCCGTCCCCGCTGTGCTGGCCCTGCTGCTGCAGGTCGCCTCGCAGTCCCTCGAGCTGCTGCCGCACGCGCTCGACGTCGCCCGCACGCTGCTACAGGACCGCCAGCTCAAGCTCATTGCGCGGTGTCTGTCGGCGGCCAAGGGCAGCGGTTATATCATCTCGCCCACGCTGCGGCTGGTGCGCGAGATCGTGACGCTCGATGGCGGCGTCCTGGCGAAGAGGGTGTTCCGCGCACGGGACCACACGTTTGCAAGCTTTGCGAGAAACCTGGAGATCCGGCACCTCGGGGGAGCTGATGGCGAGAGGGGCGGCATCGAGGACCCGTCGAAGCCGTCGGTGCGGACGAACGCCATCAAGCTGTTCCTGGCCTGTCTCAAATTCCTGCCGGTCGAGGCGAAGAAGGAGATGTTAATGCTCAAAGAGGTGTTTTCTCACCTGACCTTCTTGTTGAAGGACGACCCGCCATTCCTAATCCTCGAGATGTTGGCGGCGCTGAAAAAGCATGTGCTCCTGGACGACAAGCTGCCACGCGAGGTCAAGTTTCGTGCGTTCAACACAAAGACTTTGGACCGGCTGGCTGGGCTGTATGCTTACAGACACGACGTTGATGGGGACGACACGCCCTTAGTCAGAGATGTTTCCCACGAATTTCTGCTTTACACCTGCACAACCCCCGGCGCCGGTGTGCTGTATTCGGGAACCGGACTCTACCCAAAGGAGCTCGAGGACGAGGCGGCGCAAGATGTCAAAAGCCTGGATGACTACGGCCTGGAGCGCATTGCGTGGATGGACAAGTACAAGGACGATGTCGCCGTCGCCAACTTTGTGCTCTCCGAGTTCATCCAGAAGCTACGCCCGTGGTCGAGTCTGAAGCACAGCGAGCTTATTGTCGCAATCTTTCAGGCGGCGCCAGAACTGGTTGCCAGCTACTTTTTGAGCAACAAGTCCTTCACGTTTGAGCCCAAGCTGTCCATGACGTGGATCGGATACGCCGCCTTCCTGTTCAACACCGTCAATTTGCCGCTGCCGCCGCATTATGGAGCTACGACGGGATACCGTCGCGTCCCTCCGCCGACTTCGATCCTCCTTGATAACATCCTGCCGCTCCCGCTGAAGCAGCGGGACCTTGTTCGTTGTCTCTCCAGCAAATCAACCCTCGTCTCCTTCTTCGCCATCCGCATCCTCGTCCTTGCCCTTCAGAAACTCGACGTCGCTCTCAAGATGCACCGCGAAGCCGCAGAGTCGTCCAAGTCGACTTGGGAGATGGCGGCGCGGAAGCTTGTCGACGAGTTCTGCCAGAAGATCCCCGATATGAAGGAGGTGACAAAGTGCTACAAGGCCATGGCGGAGGAAAACGTCCTGCAGCGGGAGGCCGCCACCAGGTTGCTGCTGCTGTACTACGAGGTCATTCCGCAGGTCGCTCTGCGCGCCAACTTCGATGTCTCGCCGTTCCTGGTTAACTCGCTCACCCGCCTCGATATCAGGGCCGAGGAGCCGCAGAACCAGGCCCTGGCCCTGATGGAGCTGGAAAACCTGATCGCCATCGCCGGCTTCTCGCCGGGCATGAGGTGGTTCGCCAAGACGGAGGGGCTCGCGGCGTCGCCGTTTGTCGCGCTGCTCAAGTTCTACGTAAAGAACGCCCAGGGGCGGTCGAAGCTCAAGGAGGTTCTCGAGTCCGTGGCTGTGCAGCACCAGCTTGTGCTGCAGCAGACCGGTCTCTCCCCGTTGCTCCGCGCGGCCCGGGAACTAGAAATGGGCGGCAAGACGCGGGACCCGGACCTCATCTGGGAGTATCTCGACAACTGCGCCGGAAGATGTGCCGCTTCACCTCTCAAGTATGTCGACTTGATGCAGGAGAGTGTCACCGGTGGCCAGGAAGAAATTTCTGCTAGCTTGATACTGGTCACAATGGCCGAACAGCTTTCATTTGTCACCGACAAGGCAACGAACAAGAAGGACCTGGAGCTTTTGTCCAAGTTCTTGACGGTGTTGTTGAGTTGCGTCAAGACGAAAGGGGAGACCCCGGCCTTGATCAGCGCTTTTGCCCAGAAGATGACGGGAGTCCTGGCAGGTCACGCCTCGGCGGTTGTGCCAGATGCTGACAAGTCGTTGCTCGAGGGCGATTCGGAAGAGAAGGCAGCATCAGAAGATAAGGGCGTCGAGTCCCAACGACAGAAGCCGGACACTGTGAATGGCGAGTTTGACGACTCTTCGCTGGAAGCCATTCTCGAGGTGCCGTTTGGCCCTGACGAGGACAACTCGGCGCTCCTTAAGTGGAACTCCAAGAGCATCGAGGACCTTGTCGACGAGGGTTACGCCGCGGCGCTCATCCGTCTCTTGTGGTCGGAGCACGGCAGCATCCGCCAAGAGGCCCTCACCAACATCATGAAGATGGCGGCCAAGTTCAAGGAGTCGACGTACGAAGAGAAGGACCAGATCTGGCTCCTCCTCTCGGAACTGGCCGAGTCATCCCGCGCCCTTGTGACGCGCGGCCCTGTCGCCTCACCGCTGGTCTCCTTCGCCATCAGCGCGCTCGAGGTGCTCAAGAACCCTCTGCACTGTCTCTACCCCAAGGTCAACAGCTTCCTCACGCGCGGGCCCGTGTGGCAGCACGACAAGGTGCCCCTGGCGCACGACATCCTCCACGGCGCGCCGTCAGACGACGACAGGTACTACACCGAGGTGAGCTGGCTGCTGGCGTACCTGCTGGACGGCCTGCGGACGCCTGCGGACCTGGCCGTGTACCACCAGAAGAAGTGGTTCGAGAAAGTATTTGCGCTCGCGGGGAACCCGTACATGCGGGCGAACCTGAGGACGAGGATCTTGAGGGTGCTGTGGCGGGCGACGTGCATCGAGGGCGGGAGCACGACGCTGGCGACGAGGTTTGGGATTGTGAGCTGGCTGGAGGCGCAGGAGGCGAGGTGCGACGGCGCGTCGGCCGAGGACAAGGCTGAGAGAGTCATCGCGGACGGTCGGGAGACGAGGCGGTTGTACCGCGCCCTTAGGAGGAGGGTGTGGGAGACTTGCGACCAGGAGAGGGTCGGTGAATGGAGTCGAAAGGGAATCCCCTCGGCTTTGGAGGCTTGAGGTCCAGGACGAAAGAGAGGACTACATAATGTACACAATTAAGAAAAGGGAAATGGAGATTAGGTTTGAACACATACCCAAGTCAATATCATGAAGGTTCTTTTTATACATCTCGAATTCGGAATCTCGAAATCGGATGTGGTTGACTATCGAAACTCTGAGAAGAGCAGGTACGTCGCTGAAAGTGACGCTCACTCTTATTGTAATCTAAGATAACTGACTACAGCCTCTTACGTCATCAGAGAAGAAGAAAAAACATGAGAGGTGTGGTATGAGGCCGTAAAACGATTCTACGTTTCGTCTTCTTAGCAGCCCGTTCAACCGAACATTGTCAGTAACCCAGTCTGCTTCGAATTCGCTGCAACTATTTGGGGTCTCCAGCGTTGTCTACCCCAGGGCATTTCAGCCACAAAGACAGGAGCTTGTCGATGAGACAGGTGCACCGCAAGTGAGCAATGCTAGCTATATCTACAAAAAACCACAATGAAGCCCTTTCAAATGTCCCCTGCGTGTGGGGAAATCTCCATTTGCGCCAAGGGAGGGAGATGGCATTCATTCTATCCGTAGTTCCTCAGAAAACTGTACAGATCAGATGTGTTACATTTAGGAAGCAGGAGATAACAATTGATACGCTGCCAGCTTACATACCAAAAAAGTAACCTAAGTTATTACAAGCTATTACAAGCTAACAGCAGCCTGCTTTACACGCAGGTGTCTCTGTACACTTCAGAGGAGTTTCCATGGTTAGATTGATTTGAAAATTAGCCGCTTCATAGGCATCCATGTTTTTGGTCAATCCCTAAGAGTGAAACAACGGATGGGGCTGAATGACGATGCCAATTCCCCCCCAACCAAAAGACTGCAAAGTTGCTTGCAGTCACTTGGCCCATTGCCTGTCCTGGTCTTGGCTGTGTTGCATATCTACCTACTTACCAACTAGTAGTATGTAATGTCCTGCAAGGCCGCAAAGATTAACCATTCACAAGAAAGGCCGCCACATAACACAGCCTTGCAAACAGAACAAATAGGCATCAAGCCATCTTTTGGCCATCTGGAACACTCAGGTAGGGGAGCAACAAGCCAAATGGAAACTGTCACCTGAGTTCTCAGGCCTGATGGGGAATTTACCTAAGGTGAACCACTGGGCACCAGACCAGTGCAGTGCTGGTTGCACCTTCCGTAATTAGCTCCGACCTATCTGCCTAGGTACTGTACCTTCCCAAGGTGAAGGTGAAGGAGAAGGTGAGAGAAGGTACGTACCCACCGTGGCTCCTTCCTCTGCCTGCCACACCACCTGACGATGGAAGGTGGGGAGGGCGGGGACAGGCAAGCAAAGCTGCGCTGCTACGTACTCCCTCCCTATTACTGCTTCTACTGGTGCTGTCGCTGCCGCTGCCGCTGCTGAACCTGAGTATCTCCTCGACCTCCGCCAAGTTTCGTCCGAAGTGCCCAAACCTCCTTTGACCACCACCCTCTCTCCACGCCCTGACAGTCCGCTGCCAAAACGCACCACACATCACGAATCCTCTCTCACCGCATCCGTATTGTATCTCTCGATTGGGGAAATCATCACATCTTCGCCTTGTCAGCCTCCCGATTAACAACCTGTTCGCGACGAGGCACCACGCTCATCTGCACCCCTCACAGCGCAGCCCGATTGGGGCCCCTTCCCCATCTGCCACCGCCCACCAACTTTGGTTGCACCTGCGACTGTGACCGCTGCCGACCGCCCGACGACCGACCGACCGACTTGACCTCCCTCGACACCGCACACACAACACTACATCACGTTTCTCCTCCTTCTGTGTGACGCCCGCCTACACCTACGCATACCACTGCAAAAACTCAGCCTTACCTTGCCAACCACGGCGAACAGCGAATAAAAATCATCCCTTCATCTCCTATCCCTCCTAGTGGTGTAGCACCTCCAACCCGCTTCCTCCTCGCTGTGGACTGAACCGTCACTCTCTGTCCATGCAATTATCACTGCTCTCGACCCAACATCAATAGCCTTCCCAGCCCTACTCGGATGCGCATCGCATCAACTCACTGCTATGTCGCTTCAATACACGGCAGAGTTCCTCGTTCATCTGCGAGAATCACCATTATGCATCAAACCGCTCGCATTGCCACCTGCTGAAGAATGGATGGGGTATGCCAGCGTCCCAACTACAATCCCGCCTGGGCTCCTCACTGACAGTCCAAACAGACCTCTCCCCGACAATTCTCGAACCCAAGGCAGCAGTAGCAACAACAACAGTAACAGCAATAACAGCCAGACCAAGACTCATGCCGACAGAAGAAGCAACGACAACCCTCTGCTTGATCAAACGAATCGTCGCCCCGCCCTCGATCGCCACGTCTCACGCAACAGCGCAAGTATGTTCACATTCCCGTCGACCCCGCTCACACAAGCCCTTGTGCTGCAGTAGCTGACCCGGAGATCAATTGCAGACCCCGAAGACATCATTCTCGGACCGCCCAGAACCGCTTTTGCTTCTGCCACTTTGCGCAACGGCAAACCTTTCGACACCGAAAAGGGCATCAAGGACGCTGACTCGCCCAGTCGCTTCAACTTTCGCAACCGTAACGGAGATACCCCAGAGGGTGACCGCTTCCGCGACTCGAGAAACGCCAACTTCCGTCGTCGTGTTGACGGCGATCAGGATCAGGAGGGGTGGAGCACCGTCAAGCCACGCAAGAGCTTCGGACACGAGGGCGCCGAGCGCTTTCAAGGTCGCATGGGCGCTGGTGGTGGCGACAGGCTCCCCAATGAACGTCGTACGCGTGATCGCGATGATCGGGAGAGCCACAGAGACCGAACCCTCCGCAACTTTGAGCACCACGACAAGGACAAGGATCATGACCACGAGGAGGCTGAACCACGACCCCGAAACGGCCTTAGCAGGGGCAAATCGGAGCCCTGGTTCAAGAACGACAGCAACAGTAACAACAACATCAGCAACAATAGCAACGTTGCCAGCACCCCCGAGAAGCCTCCCATGACAGCCCGCGAGCGCATCGATCGTGCCAAGAGCTGGAGAGACCGAAATCGGGATGCCGAGCCCGTTGAAGAGAAGACTACCAGCCGGAACTACGAGCGTCGTTGGGACCGTGGTGATCACAGGCAAGAGCGGGAGCCCGAGTGGTTTGACGAACCTGCCGGAGAGAAGTCAGGAGGCCACACGGAAGAAGACTTCAAGAAGTTCATGGAGAGCATGAAGGCCAGCCGTAACGCCTCGGCTGGAGACAAGGCGCCAGTTGCGGTCGCCGAGGCTGCGATCAAGGCCGAGCAGCCCACTGTCGCTTCAGCGCCTGCTGTCGAGGTTGGTCCCGACCAGTTTTTCCTCAAATTTGCATCCACGGCCGGCTTGGATGCCGGTTCCCCCATTGAACCCAACAAGGAGACTCCCGCCAAACCTAAGACTGGCGGCGGCAAGTCGTCGCGCTTCACGTCCTTCTTCAACGCTCCTCACGATGACCCCAGCCGTCGCATGCAGACAGAGCCCTCGACACCTCTTGCTGGACTGTCCATTGGTGCTCCTGATGGGTCTGCGCCGGCTCCCGACTCCGAGAAGCAAGCTTTTCAGGCATTGCTCATGAAGCTGCAGCGTTCCAACGTCCAGTCTTCTACGCCCCCCGCATCGCACCCTTTCCAGGAACCCCCCCCGCTTGCGCGTGAACCGGCTCCTTCAAGTTCGGTCGCGTCGCCCGAGCCATTCCAGCAATATGGTGGCGAGCGCCGGGAGGAACACCGTCCTCGCATGCCCCAAGCCTCGATGTCTATGTCGGACATTCTTGCTCCCCGCCCCACGATGCCAGGCCAGCAGCCTGCTGCCCGCCAAGACCAATTGCTTCAGGAATTGGTTGGTCAGCGTCACCAGGCCTCTAGCCAGGGCTCAGGCAGAATGGAGCCGAACCAGGGTCGCAACATGAGCAACACTGAGTTCTTGATGAACTTGATGAGAAACCAACCCGAGCCTCCGCGCACCGAACAGCTTCTCATGCGCATGCCGCAGCCTCAGCGTGCTGCTCAGATCCCGCATGCTCCAGAACGTGAACCCGACTTCCCGCAGGGGATTCCGCAGGGGATTCCGCAGGGTATGCCGCAGGGCATGCCGCAGGGCGGCCGTGGCTCTCAACGCCAGATGAGAGGCCAAGGCCCGCCGGGCTTCATGGACGAAGCATTCCACCACCCAGAACCCGAGGCTCGTATGCAGCCTACGCAGATCCTGCAGCGCCCTCCTCCGCCACCCGGTTTGGATCAGATGAATCCCAACTGGATCCAGGGCGGTGGTCCCCTCCCCCCTCAACAGAGATCTATTATTCCTCCTCCCGGTCTTGCGGGCGGGCCTGGACGCAATCATCCCATGGGCGCCATGTTTCCGCCCAACTTTCCTCCTGGCGCATTTCCGCCTCCGGAGGTCATGGCAGGCCCGCCTCCACGCAACATGCCACCTCCTCCGGGCTTCTTCGGCGGCCCTCCTCCTGGATTCATTCCTCCGCCTGGAATGCCTGGATTCCCTGGTCCTACCGGACCCGAAGGTCACGGTTTCCACTTTGACGGACGCATGCCTCCCCCGGGCGCCGCTCAGGCGTTCCGAAGACAGTAGCCATCACCATACTACCTACGGATCCTATTTCGAACTCGTCTTCGGGGTCACACTGCTGCAGCACATCAACCGCTGTATCAAACCTATTCGAGTCTACATAAAAATGTTCAGATGTATGTTCCTGAGAAGGGCATGATTTGAACACAAGACCATGAAATTGTCGGAATCGTGACGTACTGCTTGTCGGGTTTACTCATTCAACAACAACCTTATCTTTAATCCTCGGTAATAACGTCTTCCTAGTTGGACTGGAGAGGGCGATCCTTTCTGGTTCCATCAGTTTGACACTCGCGGCCGACCGCCTTGCTAGCAAGGTAATGCACTGTTGCAAGTGCACATACATTGCTCAAGAGTAGAAGCTGCTCACAAGGAAACAAGACCGCTGTCTGCAACCAGGATACAAGAACCTCGTCTGCCTCACCACACCATTGAAGATTCAGGGCGGATGGTACTTGAATTGAAACACGAAAACGAACGAGGAATCTGGGGGGGACTGTGATAGGATGCCTTGATACTGTTCTACCAAGGTAGATATGAATGAGATAAATGGATCTCTTGTCCTTTGCATCTGTGGCCTTGTTTCCTATATCTGGTGTTGTCCCTAACGGGTGTATGTGTGTGTGTGTGTGTGTGTGTGTGTGTGTGGGACTGAAATCTGTTGAACTTCTTAAGGAGTTTTTAGCTCAGCTGTTCGTTCATCGATTAGCTACAAGATCTTCACCAAGACGGTACTTTTATTTGTTCAGCACCTTGCGCCTTTCAAAGGAAGCAGAGCAAGTGTGCTCAACTTATGTACCACAAAGTTTGATTGAACACCTTTCAGAGGCTAGAAAGTGGTTGATGGTAACCATGAACAAGGGGCACACACACTCTTTTATCGCATCACACATGGTCTTTATGTGGTTGTATTTGGTGCTACCCCCCCCACCCGCAAACAAAATATGCCCGGCTCAAGCCAGCTAGCCAGCCATGCCTTGCTCTCTCCCCTCCTCTCACTAGCCTCTCTCAACCATCCAAGCTTGAATGATCCTACACAACATCTTGAGACTGCAAATCCAACCCTTTCTGGATCAGTCACACCAAGAAACGCCACGCTGGCAAGCAGAGAAATAAAAGTGCAACAACCAAGATCAAAAGTGTATTGAGAGTGTTTCCAAACATTTGATCCTCCTGCCCCTTCAGTGCTTATCCTTATCTTTGTGGCTCTTCTTCATGCCTAGGAAATTACGCTTCTTCTTATCCTTTTCGAGCTTGTGTGGCTTTCCACCGTCTGGCGGCGCAGGCGAGGCGCCGCCGCCATTCGGTATGGGCGATGGCGTGTTGAGACTCATGCTTCCCATCTGGGCCATAGGCGGGGCCATAGGTCGGCTCGGAAGACCACCCGGCGCCGGTGCTCTGCGGCCAGGGCCTCCCACCGGCTGCCCTGGCGGTGCCATGCCGGGTGCAGGCCGTTGTGCCATAGGGTTGGGAGGAGGGGCGGGTTTCTCGTAGACCCACGCCGGAGCTCGGGGCGTTGGTCGCTCCATGGGGATATCCAGCGTGCGCTTGTCCGTGCCCAGGTCGCCGACTTGCCGGACATAGAGCTGCGGCGTGAGCATATGGCTGGTCACCAGGAAGATATCTTTGCCTTGACGGGACGAAACCTCGTAACATGCTCGGCTCTCACTGTACGTTGCGCCGCCGGCCATGAATACGATATAGCGCTGTCGGTTTTCTGGCGGCCGTCGACCTGCTGCCGCCCAGTTCGGCCTGCCCGCGCGCAGTGAGCCTTGCTGAGATGCCAAGAGGTCCTCATTGGGGTCCGCTGGCGGCTTCACATAGGGAAACGTCGTCTGGTCCAGAGTGCCTCGACTAAGCTCGTCGAGCATCGTCTGCATCGCTGTCTCGAAGCGGGATAGCGAGTATTCCTCACTGACTTCCGCAGATTTGGTGTTCTTTTGGAACAGGGGCGGCTGAGGCGGCCGCACGTCTTTCAGGCCGTTGCGAACCGGGCGTCCGCCCAACATTTCGAGATTGGCAGCAACTTCTCCGTCTCTTTGTGGCAGACCGGAATGTGCCAGCAATCGGTTGATGTCTTCCATAATGACGCCGTCTCGGTAGAGTACGTAGAGAATAATCAATCGTAGTCGGTCAGAGGGAGAAACAGCGTCGTCATCCAGTAGACGAACAACCTGATCGAGGATATTCTTGGGCTTCTTGAAGTCCTCGTCCAGCCCTGTTGCTAGCGTCTGCTCGATAGAGGCAATGTCCGGCAGCTTGTGCTGCTCAAATACGTTCATGGCTTCCTGTGCCATGTTCAAGTGAAGCGAGTATGCCTCCTTCATTTCCTGGAACTGCGGCAGCCCGGCCAGCATGTCCCTGATGGCGTTCAAACTTGTCGTGTCTTGATTCTCGTTGACGAAATGCGGATTATCGGCCAAGAACTTCCGAAAGTCCGACATGAGCTTTTCAATGGTATCCTTCATGTGGCGGTGGCGGTTGTCTACCCAGACGGGATCCTTGTCTGACAGCTCCATGTCCTTCTCCTCTTCTTCTGGGGTGCCACCGTTGGTGACCATGTGGTATGTCACCTTGTCGCCGTCTTGTATCGGGAGGAGGTCGTGGGCCATGGCTTGGTAGGTAAACTCGTGCACCAAGGGCGCCACGAGGTCCATCGATCTGTCCGTGATGACGAGTGTTCCGGCCGGCCTCGTCGACTGTGGTGGGAAGTTGGGGTTCCATTGCGCGTATTCGTCCAATTCTTCCTGTACAAAACGGGCGAGATGAGAGCTGAGTACGGCGGCTTCGTGGAGAGGGTTCTTCGGTCTGTAGTAGCGGATTTTGGGATATTCGCCCAAGGTAACGCAGACGCCAGTGATCTGATTACAGCTATCAGCGGAATGAACGGGCCACCGTCCACCGTTTCACCACGTACCTTTTGGGCCAGAATCTTCATGTGACGAGCGACTAAGTTGTTGCAAGCCGGGTGGTACAAGATTGGGAAGCTCCAGGGATCTCTAAAGGTGACCAGGTGCGACTCGCGAGGGAAGAAGTCAATAGACAGTGTCTCGAAGCCCGCGATGCGTGACTTTGTCGCCGGATTGCCGTCAATCATGCGGCGAACTCTTGGGTCCAAGACGCCAGTCCATACGAGGTAGGCTTGCTTATATCTGCGGCGCTCGAAGTCGTTGACAAGGATTTCGACAATGTTCTCTTGCGGTGACAGGATGTAGATGGCGTCCATTTCGGGGTTCATGTCTCGCTTCTGCTCGATTCGCTCGATATCTGTACACCAGAGTCAGGGGGGTTCGCTAGCCGCAAAGGTAGGAGCCCTTTTTGTAGGACGTACTGGCGATGTTATGATTGAGGATGTCATCTTCTTTGACGACATTGTCCAAGATCTTTTTGGAGCCGTCGTCTAGAACCAGGACCTTCCACTGGCGGTGTTGTCGTCGTTAGCTTGGATCGAAGGCACGTAGCGAGGCCGTCACGGAATGGGTGTATCTCACGTCGCCGCGGGTAATGTTCTTGATGGTGTCGATAATGACTGTTTTGAAGCGGTCAGTTGGCAAGGCGCACGAGACCGATGAGCGGGAGCGGGAGTGGACGGGAAAGTGGGATTGGGGAGAATGGGCTGTTGGGCACCGAGCGAGCTTACCGTCATGCTGCTCCTGGAGCGTGGAGACACCCATCGTGGCAAGTTGCCGCGCGGGCAGTGATCAGGCGGGAATGCGTCGTGGGAGAAGGGAGGCAGATGGGATCGCTGGTTCTTGTGCCTTGGGCAAAGCGAGGTGCAATTGCGAGTGCGCCGTCAGATTTCCAGATGGACGGGCCGCCGTTGGAGCAGGAGGTGGGTGGAATGCGCGCTGTTGATGTGGAGAGAAACGGGGGTTCGAGGAGCCTGGACTTGCGTCTTCGTCCGAGTCCTAATTACGGCGTACCCAAAGCAGTAGACGTCGTGGGCTGGCGGGGTTTCAAGATGGAAAGAGGAGCGGTTGCAGTGGTGGGACTTTCAATGCTCGGAGCCTCAAGCGTTAAATACTTAGTTAGGTCGACAGGTATGGCCCGATGGGGAGGGGAGAAAGTGAGCAGGGTAAGGTCCGGTACGGCTCAATGCGGTCAGGTAGGGGGTGGTGGGTGATGTAGCTCGGAGGCGGCTACCGCGATCGACGCAGGCGAGGACTGCGAGCGGGCGGTACGAGTATTTCGCACGCGGCGTATCTCGTACAATCAGACTAGGCAGCTTGACGTTCAGGACGAGATGAGAAGTAATAGAAGCAAGCGGACATGTGGTGTTTATGTGAGAGGATGGGGACCATCACAAATAGGTACGGCTCGTCGTTAAGCGTTAAGCCCCCCCCACAGCCTACCTACCTAAGGTACAGATGCTTTGCCTAGGTAGGTGCCTGACATGAGGTAGATGGTACAGACTACGAATACTTAATTCCTGTTCCATGTTCAGTTCCCCACCGCGCATCGCACCGCTACTTTCTCCCCAGTCGGTGCCTCAAGTTGAGTGTTGAGCTGCCAGGGCGGGCAGGGCCTGCATGGGCTTCCAAAATTGCTCCCCGACTGCCCCTCGCTAGGGGAGTATCGTGCATTCAGCGTGTGCAGTGTTCGTAGGCAGGTGTGCGGATTGCATATTGCATCTAAAGACCGAGGGAGAAGCCTTAGAGTTATGCATTGCCCATTGCACATCCTGGTTCGCATCCTGTCGGCATTACCCCACTTTCAGCCCCAACGAGTATCGAATGAGGTCACAGCCCTTGCATTTCCATCTTATCAACCGCGCTCCTTTAAAGAAACGACACGGGAGATGGTCTGGCATCAGTCGAGAGACTCGTGTGGATCATGGCTGTCAGGGGCCCTAGCATTCCCTTGTACGTTTCAATGGGATGTCTTTTTGTCTGCGGTTCTGGTAGAGCGATCATGAGCAATTTGTCCTGTCTGCGTCCGCCGCGAAATCAGTCTTGCCGTTGCATTATCACAATTATGCATCTTTCACGCTTGGCTTCAAGTTCTGACAACTTCCAGGTACACCTGGGTACCGACTCTTCTCTTGGTTTCTCTAATGCCTGTATAGGATGTTGACGATACCCACTGAAGGTGTGGAAGTGAACAGTCAAGAATTCGGTCCATTCCGCCAATGGTATTGAATCTCGTTACTCAACTCTCTGGTATGGGTATCTCATTCTTCGTTACAAACCAGAACCAAGGTATCTATCCATATCCTCGCTCCCGTAGAACATCTGCCGCAACCTCTCTGCCTTCTTTTTGTCCTCGTCGGCTTTCTTACGGCATTTCTTCGCGTCCAGTGTTTGAGGAGTCTGCTTCTTCTTCTTCTCGACCTTGCTCTTGAGCTCCTTGGGAATAGCCAGGCCGAGACCATACTTGTCCTCCTTCGGCTGCGTCTTGAGAGGATACTGCATGCCCTGTCCAGAGACGCCGAGGCCCTTCCGCGAATCCGGGTCCCAGCCGTGCGACGACAAGTAAGTCAAGCCCATACGTGACCTGTCCAACGCCGATGGCGGATGTGAGTGTGTGAGACAGACCTGGTGAGCAATCGACGCCTCGTGCTTTGGTCTCTTCGTTGTCGTCTTTTCACCGCTGCTGCTGCTGCCGCCGTTGCTGACTTCTCCCACTGCATCGTCTTTACCAAGCGGCAAGTTACACAAGCCACATATTTGTGCCGCTGGCGTCTCGACCGCCGGTCTCGCCTTTTCGCTCGGCAGAACGAGACTGAGGTAAAATTCACCCACAGAAGAACCGGACTTGGTGGTCTTGACTGGTTCGGCCGTGTTCAGGTCCGGGTCAGATGCCTTAACGAACTGGATCGGCCTGCGCTGGATGCCTGCGCCAAAGGGCCGCCGGTGATGAAGGGGCACATCATCGTCTTCCTTGCCGTATTCCCCCTCCTCGTCGATGACACGTCTTTGCATTGGCGCGGCATACACTCCGGGATCGTCCCCCTTCGAAAAGTTGCACGCGAAGCGGAGGACAGCAGTGCGTTTTGTTGATGATAGGGAGGAGCGAGGTGATGGAGTGGCAGAGTTCCACACTTTCATGCTCAGGGGCAAAACCATGTCAGCAGTCTACCTAGGTACCTACATAAGTATGTACCTGGAAAGGTCGGCAGGAACCAGCCGGCGCAAGTCTTGCGCTGCCAGTTACAGTAGCGCCCGGCAGAGCGGGCCTGCCCCTGTCAGGCTGTCATCGTAATTCGGAAACCCCCGGCGGACCGCAGGTGCATCAATCATCTTTTCCACTTGAATCTACAAGCAAGCTGGCGGCCTCGTCGGACACACGTAATCTGTCTCCATCTCCCCCAACGAGCTTGTTCACGACAACGTCCGACCCGAACCTCTCTACACCAACACCACCTACGTCTACTTCCAGTATGGTTGAAGGTTACCAGTAGAAGCCCACTATCCCTAAACCTCAGCCAAGTCGCCCTTTCAACGCAATGCCCCTCGATTTTTTCGGCCACGTGCTCGAAACCGGCCCCCCGATATGGGTAACGGACAACTGGTGGTTCATCACCAAGACTATCGTGACGGTCGCGGCTCTCTTTCTCATCAAGCTCTGGAGCGCCGGCTCCTCCAACCCGGCCGAGCGGGACATGCACGGGAGGGTTGTCATGATAACAGGCGGGACGTCAGGCGTAGGGGCAGCGACAGTGCTGGAACTCGGCAGCCGCGGCGCGCAAATCATCCTGTTGACGCACACCCCCGTTTCGGACCCCTTCCTCGTTGAGTACATTGGCGACGTGCGCGCCCGGACAGGCAATGAACTCATCTACGCCGAGCAGGTCGACCTCGCGTCCCTGCATAGCATCCGCAAGTTCGCGACTAAGTGGATCGACAACTCCCCACCGCGTCGGCTGGACATGATCATCCTCTGCGCCGCTACCGTTACGCCCGCCGCCGCGAAGAGGACGCAGACGAGCGAGGGTATCGAGGAGATGTGGATGGTCAACTACCTCTCCAATTTCCACCTACTTTCCATTCTCAGTCCCGCCATCAAGGCCCAACCCTGGGACCGTGACGTGCGCATCATCTTCACCACATGCTCCTCATATATCGGCTCGGGCTCTCTCAAAGAGCCTCTGAGCAAGGAAGCCTGGTCCGCAGGCAAGGCGTACAAGCGCAGCAAGCTAGCCCTAATGGTCTTTGGCTACGCCTTTCAGAAGCACCTCGACGCATACAAGCGACCCGACGATCTGCCCATGAATTCGCGCGTCTTTTTCGCCGACCCGGGCTTCGCTCGCACGCCGGGCATGCGCCGCTGGCTCTCGCGGGGCACGCTGTGGGGACTGTTCGCTTACCTCCTCACATATCCGCTACCGTGGCTGATGCTCAAGAGCTCCGAGCAGGGCGCGCAGTCAATCCTCTACGCCGTCATGGAGCCGAGTCTCGTGCGCGTGGGCGGTGGGAAGCTGATCAAGGAGTGCCGGGTAGTTGACTTTGCACGCAAAGACATCGAAGACGAGGAGGTCGCCAAGAAGCTGTGGGAGGAGAGCGATAAACTCATTGAGACGACGGAAAAGAGGGAGGCTATTCTCAGGGCGACGCGGAAGGAGGAGGACGAGAAGTTGAAAAAAGTTGAAAAGGATGCTGCGGTTATGGTTAACGACCGGAAGGAGAACCGCGAGAAGAGCAGTAAGAAGAGCAGTGAGAAGAGCAGTGAGAAGAGCAGTGAGAAGAGCAGTGAGAAGAGCAGTGAGAAGAGCAACGCGCCGCAAAAGTCCAAGGGCAAGAATAAGTCCAAAAAGGACACGTAGATAAAAGTTACGGAAGCATGGACATACCATTTAATGGCGTTCAAGCGCCGTAATTCTAGCTGCTTTGATAATACCTACTATGTACCTTGGCTGTACACAACTAAGCAGCTTGCTCTATGCCACTTAAAAACTGTTCATTCCCGCATTCCTCCTCCGTGTTCGGGCCCCACCTTTACCGTTCAAGTACCGCGGTTCGGTGCAACGACTGAGTTGGGGGAGAGCTTTCCCCGCAACACCGCGGACTGGGATGACGACAGTGCGTGAAGGACGCATCTTGACAGGAGCAGCCGACAAGCACGACTACATTTCAAAATCCGTGACCGACCAGGCTCGCTCGAGGGTCATGTCCGACAACCCATTATTGGCACCGCCGCCTATGACGAACCACGCGCCGGCACCGCCGCCTCAGATGAGAGCTCCACAACTCCAGACGGCCGGGGAGAGACACGCCGGGACGGGGCAGCACAACTCCTCGGTCCGGCACCCCGTATTCTTTACGGAGAAGCTACGCCGGCCGCCGCCGTCGCTGGGGCCCGGGACGGGGACGAGTCCCGTGGCACACGGCTACGTCTATCAGGACGGCCGGAGGGCCGATGTAGCCTCGACACCGAAGCTTTGAGAGTGTCGCCGCGTACCGGGGGTGGTGGGGTCGGCCAAGGCTTCCACTCGAAGTCGACGAGAAAGCGTCTCGTAAGAGACGACATGCGTACAATGTCAGGCTTTTTGATTGGGTTATGTTTGGTGTAGAAGCTGACTGTAGTCTAGGGAGGCCTGGGCGCTCGATGCTCAGCGAGCCATCCGGCCCTAATGACAGCTCCGTCGTCGCCAGGGGCGTGTATTGATTTGCGTTCGAGTGGGTTGTTTCAATAGGGATACCACAGGCACCTGTGATCCGACATGTTTCATGGCGGAAACGTAGGACCGACGATGATCGACTCTTGTATCAGTGCCCCAGTGAGGGCTTTTACTCAAAGGTGAAGGCATGGCGTCGAGGCGTATTGGTGAATATGGATTTTGATGGCTTTGCCTGCAATCTATTGCAATATGAACCAATGGCACAGCCTGTGCAACACGACTTGACCCACTGGTCTGTGACTCGAGAGACAGCCAAATCGTACACTATGTCCCTTCTATTGGATCACGAGGAATTGTTTGGGTAAGTAGGGACTGTAGCCAGGCAAATTAAGGAACTGTAGCCTGGCAAATTACATCTACGACCCTGGCATCCTGATATATGTGCGAGGAGGCAGCAACCCAGCGAGTGATAGGTAATTCATTCGTATTTCGACCTGGTGCATGAGCCCACGAGTGGCAGTGTTAGAAAGGTATGTAGTCCAGGGCGGTCCCCCTTCGTGGTTATTGGTAATGAAATTAAAGCCTCCTTTGTTTTGCTTCCCAAAAAGTTGTTTCCCGTTCGCCATTCGCACCATTGCCCAATCTGAAGCCAGCATCTACACCATCGAAACATTCCATCTCCGCCATGTGTACAAACCCCGCGTGACTCTCAAGCCGCGAAGGGTCAGGCCAGGTCCTGGCCGCACCGTTCCTTATTCAGTTTTTGACTGCAATTACAATCGCAAGGACAATCAGCACGACGACAAGCGTCAGCAGCGCCATGAGCTTGACGTTCTTCCACCACATCTTGCGCTTCAAGCCGCGGCTGCGGACGCGAAATTCGCGGGCGCTGCCGCCGAGACGGTCCGTCTTGTCGACAAGCAGATCGATGCGCTCGCCCCTCTCGAGCAGGCCCTCGATGTTGCGCGTCATGATGCCGCGGACGTCGTCGATCTCGCGCTGGACGTTGGAGATGGCGTCGTCCTTGCCGCCGCTTGTGGTGCCGTAGTCAACCATGAACTTCTTGAGCTGGCCGTTGTAACTGGCGGCGCCATAGTTTGGCAGCTCGGCGTAGTCGGTCGACTCGGCTGGAAACTGCTCGAGGAAGCGGCGGCGGATCTCGAAGAGGAAGCCGAAGGGGATGCGGCGGCCCAGCGAGGCGTCGGCGATGACGAGGAAGGTAAGGCCGCCGGCGGACGGGTGTTCTGGGTGATCTGAGGGCGCCTCGGCGATGTAATGGATGTGGTGTGAACCGTGGGTGTAGGTCAGCTTCTGGGGGCTGCTGTGATCGATCTTGGGTAGGATGAGGGAGGCGAGGGACGAGGTCTGCGACGAGGCCGACGTCGTGCATTCGCTGAGGATGGTATTGTTGTGTGCTATGCACGAGCTGTCGGGCGGTCAGTTGCGCCTGATGACGCGGCGGGCGAGAGGAATGCGAATGTCACTGGCGACACTTACTAGAGCAGGGGGGTGATGGGCGTCGATGAGGAAGCCATGATGAGTGGAATGGGTGGATTCACAGGACCCGATGAGCCTATTTGGGATTCTGCTGGTTCTTTTTTGGATTCGTCGTAGGTTGGCCGACAGGCAGCGATATTCGAAATGCGACGGGCGGGTAGCGTACGTAGGGAGATGGGTGGAGGGCGTCTGTCTGTCAGGACGAACCTTGGGAGATTGAATGCGTGATGACGATGCGGACATGCAATCGGCAGACGGAGGCGCTAGGCCGGAGTGGGGCGACACACGGCCACTTGGCCAAGGCCAATCAGAGGTCTTAGCGATAAGCGGCGTGACAGGGTGACAGGGTATGTTCTTCTTATCGCCTCCCAAAATTTCCGACCGCGATGCGCGGATCGTAGGTTGCTGTTGTTGCCACGGACGGACATGTTTCTTGCATGCCATCAGCCATGCTTTGCTGGCCAGAACACAACCCACCATGAGAACAGTCTTGCGAGCCACAAAGGTTTGCGCTGCAGGCAAGCGCCTTGGGCCGAGCCATGGCTTTGCGACATCATCCCCAGCCGCCTTCAGGGTGAGTGACTATCACGGCTGCATTGCACATCACAGTTGCTGCTGCGTAGTAGAAGTATCTGACATTGGAGTGTGAAACAGGCGGCAACAGCGCTGTGCTCTAGCAGGAACTACGCTCCCGTCGAAAGCAAAAGGTCCAAATACGACGTCTTCAGAACCATGATCCTTACTCAGTTCAATGTTGTCCTGAGTAATATGGGCGGCTGGTCAGAGACCAACCGCGAATATCAGAACTTCGGCGTCAGGAGCGAACACGGGCTCAACAACGAAATTGCGCTTTTCCGTGAGACGATACAGAAATCGATTCATTTGGCCAACAAGGGCGCGACGTTACGCAAGGAGAACCCGCTCTTTTGGTCCCTGCGGAACGCCTTCATCCGAGGCGACGTCAAGGGACTGACTTCGGAGTTGCGGTATTCGTTTCAGAGCTTCATGATGCGGTCGCGACTGGAAAAATCCTCGCCGAGGCAGAAGAAGTTGGCGGACCTGCGATTCCCCCAGGAATGGTTCCCCGCCACGCGGGCCATCCAACGCACTATCCACCTACACGTGGGACCGACAAACTCTGGAAAGACATACCGGGCGTTAAATGCGCTCGAGAATGCGAAATCGGGCATCTATGGAGGCCCCTTACGTCTACTGGCGCATGAGATTTACTCGCGGTTTCAGGCCAAGGGAAGGCCGTGTGCCATGATCACGGGCGAAGAGCAGCGCATACCCGACGTGGACAATTACTTTATTAGCTGCACCGTCGAGATGACTCCGCTCAACAGAATCGTCGACGTCGCCGTGCTGGACGAGATTCAGATGATTGGCGATCGGGATCGAGGTTGGGCGTGGACCCAGGCTTTACTCGGTGTCATGGCAAAGGAAGTCCACCTGTGTGGCGAGGAACGCGTTGTCGATCTCATCAAGTCGATTTGTTCCAGCATCGGCGAGAAGTGTATTGTGCATCGCTACCAAAGACTAAGCCCTCTCCAAACGATGAAGAAGAGCCTCGACAACGACCTCACCAAGCTCCAAAAGGGTGATGCGGTTGTCGCTTTCACCCGAGTCAATCTGCACGGTCTGAAAAATGCCATCGAGGATGCGACTGGCCGCCGCTGCGCCATCGTCTACGGGTCTCTGCCACCCGAGACTCGAGCACAGCAGGCAGCTTTGTTTAACGACCCGGACAATGAATACGACTTCCTCGTTGCTAGCGACGCCATTGGCATGGGCTTGAACTTGGAAATTAAGCGGGTCATCTTTGAGACGGCGACCAAACACGACGGCACCCAATATCGTACGCTGACGACGTCCGAGATTAAGCAAATTGGTGGCAGAGCAGGCCGATACAAGACAGCCAGGCAGGCGGCAACGGACCCCAACGATACCACTGCTCCCGAGGAGAAGATGGGATACGTGACGACGCTCGTCGACGAAGACCTGCCGATTATTGAAAAGGCATTCAACTCCGAGACGCAACCGCTCGACGTGGCCACTATACACCCCCCGGCCTCCGTGATTGAGCAGTTTGCCGAATACTTCCCCCCCGATACACCCCTCAGCTTCATCCTGCTCCGGCTTCGCGAGCTTGCCCCCGTCTCGCAGCGTTATTCGGTCTACGTCTCTGAACTCAGCCTAGAGGTTGCCGATGCCATTCAGGAGTTCCCGATGACGATCCAGGAGCGCATCGCCATCCTCCACGCGCCCGCTTCGTTTCGCGAACCTGGCATGAAAGCAATTATCAAGGCGGTTGCAAAGTGCATTTCGACGCGGACCGGCGGCGCTCTGTACGATATTCAACCCATCAACCTCGAGCTCCTCGACGCGACGCTGGGTGACTTTGGTGACCAGGGCAGGCGCTACCTGCACTCCATCGAGGCGCTACACCAAGCCATTACGATCTACCTATGGGTGAGCTACCGTTTCCCCAATATCTTTACCAGCCAGGCGCTGGCGTTCCATGTCAAGGACGCCCTCGAGGAAAAGATTGAATTCTACCTCGAGAACAATGCCGTCTTCAATCCGGACGTCCACGGCAAGGCTCGTGACCGGCAGCGCAGGGAAGCGTTGCGAAAGCAGCTGGAGCAGGAATTGGTCATGGCAGAGCAGCTCGAGAGCGCCGAGGGCGAAAAGGAGCTTGTCGACAGCGAGCCTTCTGACGAGGGCCCCGGGCAGGGAAACTCCCCAGGCCACGAGGATCCCCTTGGTGGTGATGAGAGCGAGTACGAAGAACTGCAAGATCAGCCGCGAAGTGAGCCTGTCCCCCGGGAGGAGTCATTATGAAGCGTGTGTTCTAAGACGGCCTGCGACGTCAACTTGGATGCAAAAACCCTGTAATATCTAAATGTGTATAACTCAACCGAGAGGGACGGATAATGGCTCGACCATTAAAGGCGCAAAGAGGTGGTATTAGAGGTTTGTATAACACCGAAACGGTAACAATAGTAAACAGGCGCCCCTCTAGATAGGACGATAGCTTCCTCAAGAAAGAAACATCTCTGCCATACGTTGAAAATAAGAAGCGGGAGACCCAATCAGGTGAAGCAATGTCGTTCAACCGAATCACTATGGTGCCCCCCCCCCACCCCCCCCCAAAGCTCTCAGCACCCCGCACCCAAGCTGGAGCCCACCCTGCCCGTTACCTCCACTAGACCTACGCCCTTCCACATACATACAACCACCCAACCCTCTGGACCGCTCACAAAAGCCCTACCAGCTCTGCAATCCTCGAAAAGCAACAGCCAACCACCCCTCGGTCGTCACAGTCCGCAATATACAAAGAACAGACAGACAGGCTACAGTTCCAGAGATCGAGCGCCACCCGCCGAAATGTCATCGACGAACCCAGACCCCTCCACCGCGGCGCCCGCTTTCATCCCCCTCGAGGCGAACCCGGAGCTCATGACGTCGCTCCTGCACAAGCTCGGCCTCTCGCCCGCGCTCTCGGTCCACGACGTCTACTCTCTCACCGACCCAGACATGCTCTCCTTCGTGCCGCGCCCCGCTCTCGCCGTCCTCCTCGTCTTCCCCGTCAGCGCCGCCTACGAGAGCCACCGCCTGGCCGAGGACTCGCTGCTGGATGAGTACAAAGGAAAAGGGCCGCAGAAGCCCGTCGTGTGGTTCCGCCAGACCATTCGCAATGCCTGTGGGCTGATGGGCCTGTTGCACGCCGTCGCGAACGGACCTGCTAGGGAGTACATCCGTACGTTCTTCCGTCTCCCCCTTCCGTCACTCTTCCCGTTCCATCCCTCCGATGGCCAGCGATTTGATCATGGAGGTTCTGGTGACGACGAACTCTGCTAACTCTTGTTACGTTTGTCTCGCGATTCAGAAAAACCCTCGGACCTCGACACCCTCATCGAGAACGCCGTGCCCCTCGACCCTGTCGCGCGCGCCCAGCTTCTCGAGAAGACACCTTCCCTGGCGACGGCCCACCGCGAGGCCGCCTCGCAAGGCGCCACTGAAGCCCCCGAGGCCTCGGACGATGTCGATCTACACTACGTCTGCTTCGTGCGCGGCGAGGACGGCACCCTGTGGGAGCTCGACGGCCGGCGTAAGGGGCCCCTGAACCGCGGCCAGCTGGACGCCAGCGAGGACGTGCTGAGCGAGAAGGCGCTCACGTGGGGCCCGCGCAAGTTTCTCGAGAGGGAGGGTGCTGATCTGCGGTTCAGCGCTGTTGCGCTCGCGGGATCTCTTGATTAGGTAAGGGTTGATGTCTAGGTTGGAGCATCGCACCGAAAGATTCGAGGATGTATTTCGGCGTTTGGGTCATGGGGAATCACGGAAACGTCATGTACGACTCAGGCATGACTTGAAGCATACTTGGTTGAGATTCCTAGGGGCTTATTCTAGTACAGGGAGCATGCTTAGGAAAGCTATACGTAACATGAGGGCGTTTTCAGAGCTCCTGCTTGTTGTTCGTAACAAACCCACCAGAGTGGTCCATCTACCTCCTGTCCGAACCCCAGAGTCGCTGTGGCGCTTCCTGCGACTGGGGCTTCTGCCACAGCCGGCTGTCCGATTTCCGATCGTCGTCATTTTGCCCCTCAGTAGGAGCGGAGCGAGGCACTTGGGGCTCAGGTGGGGGAATTGTGACCTCGTCCTGAGTATGCGGATCGCGCCCTAGATCGCGTTCTGAAGACGAAGTTAGCGTCGGGGAAAGGGGAACGGTCGTGTAGAAGGATGGCAACCTGCTTGGAGACACGATCCGGTTGAACTCGGTGGACGACCTTCGGTGAGCCTGTGAGCTCTTGTCAAGGCCGCTGGCTATGTCCAGGCCGGCGAGGACGATGTTTTCAGGAATCGAATCGAACTCCGTCGTCGACTTCCGATGGCTGCCAGCTGCCGCCCCCTCTATCATGAAGTCAAATTGGCTTCCAATAATATCCGACAAGACCTGCGACTTGGCATAGTCGTACGACCCACCGTTCTCGAGACAAAGCGAGGGGCTTCCCAGGGCGACATTCCGGGGACCGTGGTCGCTCGGCGTCTTGGGTGCTTGTGCACTCACGCCATGGTCCCCGACAAAGGTGATGAACTCGGAGGGCGCGTTCTCTCCGGTCGGTGTAGGAAGGGGGTTGCTGCACTCGACAGTGGGAGACAGGTGGCTGGTGGTTTTTGGGCTGGTTTTTTTTCTGATGTCTTCGATGATGGGGGAGCCGTCATGCTCGGTGAAGAAGGGAACCTAGCCCTGCGACTCAGGAGGCGGGCCGGGCGTGTCCGGTTCTTTCTGAGACTTGGGCATAGTTGATGGGCGAATGACTGGTTGATTCGGTCTTGCAGGAAGTTGCAGATCTATAATAAATGTTGATTCTGGAGGCTCTAAGGCCTTGGCCGAGATTGAGGGGGGGGCGAAATATGGATATGCTCAGTAGCTGGGTTTTGCGGTGGTGGACAAGGCTAGAGTTGTTATGAGATTATATGAAGTCGAGTACGGGAGCGAACGCGAACAGCAGGTCGAAGCTGTTGGGAAGGTAGTAAATGTCCGCACACTTTCCCATGGCGAGTTTCTTCTGCCTTCTTGATGTGGCCGTGTTGCACTGGCGGGAAGGCACGTACGTGCCATACATCCTGTTCTGTTTGCCTTGGATGCACCTTGATCACCCAATGGCAAAAGAGACAAGAGAAATCATTAGCATGGAGTGAGCAAGTAGGTCGCGTGCCAAGCAGCCTCGGGTATCTATTGCCCAAACTCGCATACGCCTCGCGGGTGTCGTGAGTTCTCAAGGAATGAATGGGGCGGACACATGGAAGCACCTCCCCTATTCCCGTCTTCATTTCTCTTACCCAGATACTTTCAATAACCGGTTCTTTAGCGGTTCTTCCATTCCAGAAATGGAGACTATTGGCTCGACGAGACTCTGTGGAAATCAAGCCCAGGTCCGGTAAAGGCAAAAGTCAAGTACACCGTCAGCCAATGATCTCCCGAGGACCAATTTCCCTCAGTCTGTCCTCTGAAATTAAATGTTGGCTGAGCTGTCAGGCGTCGGTAGCCAGCAGGCATGTATACGGCGTCACGGTAGCTTATCTATGGCAGGTAGATCAGTCGCAAGGAGTCACGCTGGCCAAGGTCATACATAATAAGCCTTGCCGCAGCCTGCGATGGAACACGCTCAGACTGTCGTGCATGCAATGCCGCTTGCCATCCGACAAAACAACTGTCGCATCTTTGAGCTTGTTTCTCGCAAGCCGGTGTTCGTGCCGTGCCTTCTTGCTCCAGCAGCGGCTTGAAGGCTGACGGCGCCCACCATCTGCTGTTTGACATGTCCGCTCGGACGCTGCAGTGTCCAGCGTTCGGACGCTCGATACGGCATCGGGCACGAGGTGCCATCCAAGCAGCGGCAGCGGCTTTTTTGGAGATTGGCGCGCCGAACGGACTTCGCATGTTCCACCACTGCTCATGAAAGGAATGAGCAGAAGAGATGGCGCGCGCCCCATAGTGAAGACGACCTTAGCCGTCCTGGGGCTATGTGACCCAGAATGCGGAAGGCCTGGAAAGTTCTATCTGTCGGTACTGCTGAGCCAGAACCCCGTCTGTATCAGGGTGAGACGCAGGTTGGCCCTGGACCGCAGGACGTCGACAGATGACCAAGGCCAGCATCAGCAGGGGGCCTGGCAATGCCCAGGGTTAGGACTTGTTGTGGTTGTGAAAACATGGGTGGAAACATGAAAAGAATTTGGAACGACACTACTTTGTTCCACGTGGTGGCTGATCGCCACTAGACGGCTAGCTGATCGTGCTATGAAACGCCCGAGGGACTTGCCCGCGCGTCCGGCGAAAAGGATGAATGGCCAGCGCAAGAATGCATGCCACTGCCACTTGGCACTAGGGCGTAAGTTAGTCCGAACCCCCCCTGAGTTGAGGCGTTAGCCGTTAGCCGTTTGCCTGAGAGTGAGACCGACCCGCTGATGGCTAGTGCAGGTGGGCATGCATAACATATGATGCGTGAAAGCGACTGAGCAACGCGTTGGGACATGTATCTCGGTTTCCAACGGGGCCTCTGAGTGCAGCTAACAGAGAGGTGGCAATATGGCCAGGAGGTGGGTGACTTTGGCGATGATCGAGTGAGCGCATGCGTGCGGCCGCAAGTCGTTTGTTGGTCCAAGCTAATCAGAGTTGACGCGTCGAACCTGCGGCTTCAATGATGCCTGCATATGTCAGATTTCGATTTTGATTCGTGGAAGTCGCCGCCCTGGTAAGGGAAAAAGAAACAACCCAGGGCGAGTAAAGAAACGACTCAAGGCGAGAAAAGGAACAACAGCTGCCGCATGCAAGATGGAAACCGTCCAAAACGACGTCCCAAAAACGACGCCTGAAAAGTACACCGCACAAGACCGATCAGATTGACGGTGCTGTCCCATTTGCTGAAGCGGGCGGGGGAGGGCGGGGCGCATCCACAACTCTGCAAAACAAAACAAAAATACGTACCTACCAAGCCAGGTAGGTACCTATGGCGGTCCTTCTTTGTAAGGCCGAGCAGGTATCCGTATGTGGTATTAGATAAAACTTTACACGGTAAACACACAGTACAAGTGACAACCTAGTTTGCAAAACAACATTGCACCGCATCCTCCGCGAGGCTATTCCTGATCGTTCATTTCGTTTCGTCATCCACTCAGCTGGGAGTAAGCGGACGACGTCCCGCACGGAACCGATAGACCTTGCAGTGGAGGCGTACCACCGTAACTAGCGCCGGAGATTCGATGCAGTTGCAGATGGTGGCGACCTGTGATGACCTGAGCTATCATTGACATTTGCATAGCGTCTTTGGGTGTCTTGTACACTGGAAGGACTCGGCCGTACTTTCCGGTATCTCGGATATGAGCATGAGCCCTAGGCAAATTCGCAGTCTCGCCTTTTGTAATAGCCCCCAGGAAACAGCGGACAGACTTGTCATCCCCAACCAGCTTTAGCTGATTAGGAATGTCCGTACAGATAACTGACTTCGAGGCTCGGCCAGGCCAACACACCCCCGTAGGATGGCAGGGGCAAACCCCTGAGACGATCTGCTGCTGTCCGCTTACAATCAGCAGGGTCACAACTCAAAAGTGATGTGTGTCTCGCAGACGCGCATCGCCTACCAAGTGGGGCAGCAGGTAGCAGACGACGTGTAAGATGAGCTCACACTCAACAAGCGGGGGGCTGTCGTCGTCGACATCGTTCGATCCATGTGGTTTGGCTCGGCAGCGCTGCTTGCCGCGAATGCCTCGGAACTTACAGGCACACGGGTATATCAACCCGGCGCATCAAAGGGCTTGCGCATGCCAACAAACTACCACCTCGCTGAGAGCGAGATGGGGCTTCGCCCTGGACCGAACAAAGCAAGCCACTTCTGTCCGAAACTTCTTTGATCTTGGTCTGAACCTGAGCCCTGGGTCATCACACAGGACGCACTAGTCTCAAACCAGTCGGCAGAGCTGCCAATGGAAGGCAAGGCACTGACAAATGGGCTTCTTCCAACCCACGTCAATTTCCTTTTCTTATTTTCCCCTCCGAGGCTCCGAAGCGGCACTAATCGTCCTGTCTGACCCCTGAACCCGGACCCCATGTTTTCTTTTCCCGATCGGCAGCCAATGTTGCTATTATCATCGTGTGGATACATACATCCGCATCTTGGTTCGCTTGGCTCGCCTTCTTGGCTCAGCTTCCACGCAGGGCTGTCTTGCCCCTCTGTGGGCCCTGTCTCTTCCCCATGCCCGTCTTGTCACGGGATCCAAGGAGACGACCAGGATACATCCTCTGATATCCTGAGTCAAGGAGACTTTCGGATGCCGTCTGCCTTTGCAACTGCAGGGCGAGGACATTCCAAACCTGGGCGGCGTTTGTCACTGCCCAGCAGACAGACTTGAATACATACAGTGCATACATCATAACTCCGACAACCCGGGACACTCGATTCTTCGTCTCGCGCCTCGCCGCTGCAGTGCTAAGTCACAGGCGGAAGTCCCGACAACCCAATCTGCCAGCCAAGACGCTGCTGAACCACGACGCCGGCCTGAAAATTGTTTCGGCCTACTCGCGTCTTTGTTGTCACTATCGCACGGGCCGCGGTCCATCCCATCCCATCCATCCGTCCGTCCATCCATTGACGCCATCTTACCCCCTTCGTTCCGTTTGCTTACCTATTTTCGAAACCTGGAAGCGCCATTTCGTCCGAGCTACAGCCATCACCAGCCTGCCCGCCCTCAGGCCTTGACCTGTTCCCTCCGTCTCCAGGCATCCGTTTGCTGCCTTCGCAGCGTCAAACGGAAGGACTCGTTCGGCCGACATGGTTGCTTTGGCTCCGAGAGATACCTGGAAAAGAAAGTACCGACAGCAATCTCATCTCTCATCGTGACTAATATGAGTCCCCCGCTTGCAAGCTGCGAAAGGCGCCTCCCAGCCTGTCCAGATGACGGGCCACAGCATGGATAAATGCTGGAAACCCTGATCATCACAAGGATTCGCAAACGGTTGGCTAGCTCTCGAGGAGACGCTTGGAGAGGCTTGGTGTGCTGCGGTTACTTACTCACGCTCAGTACCACACGCTCTGGTACATAGGCGTCGTGTCGTATGCCTCGTCTCGACAACACGAACTCCTCGACATGGCCCCAACACTCGCTCTAGCGCGTATTATTTTCTACCCATTCGCTCCACTCGCTCGTGTCCTGCGTGCGTGCGTGCGTGGTGTGTGTGTGTATCTGCACGCACTTCAGCCTAGCACCCTGACACGACTCGTCGTGTTGCATTGTCCCGCCGTTTCTTTTTTTCGCTAGTTCTGAGAACCCAACGCCATCTTTCCCGCCCGCTTAACTTTTAGAGTCTCGCCTCCCCCCGTCCACCGGCTCTTGTCCTGCTCTTCCATGTCGTCTATCCCGCCCACGTCTTCATCGTATATGCGACCCGGTCGGAGTCTCCCAGCAGCACTCGACTCTTTGGCTGTGCTTCCAGTCCCAGACCAGTCATTTTCACATCCCCCCCCNNNNTATCGCAGCTCTGAATCCTGGGCTAGTGCTTGCTCAGTCTGACTGATTTCTGGAGGCTCACCTTATGGAGGGCAGTAACTTGCGAGGATGGGCATCCTGAGGTTTTTCTCTTCCAAGAGGCTGTCGGACAAGCCGTCAAACGGAATCAAGGTGCAGGCCTACGATGCCACCACCGCCTCCCTTCCCCCGCTCTTAGGTAGGGTTGCATCCAGCTTCGATCAGCTTCGTGAATCCAGCTTACATAGACTAGGGACGTATCCTGTGGCTGGGAATGGCCCAACCAATGTCTTTGAGAACCTCCAGCGGTCTCATCACAAGATGAGCGAGACCAGTTTGTCTCTCGCAGCAGGCTCTGACACATCAGCTCCGGCCCCGCCTGTTCCACGATTCCGCGATGCCAGTGTTGAACGCCCAAGTTCAGCCCCCGGGAGCGCCATGTTCGACGCATCCCCGTCAGGCCGGACAGGGAGACATTCATCGAGGGGCTCGCCACTATCGTTCAGAAAACCACGTGTTGGATCGGTACCATCTACGACGTCGGGCTTATCTCCCACGCCGAAGCGGAGAACCAATTCCCCGGCCGTCCCTTTTGAAGGCGACCCGTTTCGACCCCCGGCGGCTCCCTTTTCACATTCTCGCCATTTCTCTTTGCAAAATACTGGCATGGCTACGAGGGGTTTCATCGACCTGCTCGACGCCCAGTCCGAGATCAAGCCCTCCGGCTTCCAAAGTCGGGTGAAGGCGTCGGGAGTGCGGGATTACGGCGAAGATGTTGCCGACAGGAACATTGGTGAAAACGGAGTCGATCTGACATCCGAAAGGGTCCGGGCATTTTACGCATCAACGAGCACGCCGCGAGCCCACTACACGGGGGTGTTCGCGTCACCTCCGACGGGGGGCTCTCCTATGGACAGGCATGCAAGGTTCCAGCCTCCCAGACGCCTCCAATCCCTGGATACCGAAGGCCGCACAAAGTCTCTGACTACATCGAGCGCCCAAGTCCCATTCCGTACCAATATGTTCAACCCAGAGAGCTCTCTTAGCCGTGAACCAATCATGGAGTCTGTTGCCGAGTCCGTTCGCGTCAGGCGAAGGCAATCGCTTGGTGCCTATATCCCAGTCACGCCGTCGTCTCTTGCGGCAGACGGGCCCCTAGATGCTCACAGGTTGATCGTGGACAAGGATGGTCCTCAACGTGCCAGGCAACACAAAAGACGGTCTACACTCAGCAGCGAAGCACCGATGAACGAATTGGGCATTTTCTCGGCTTCGGGCGGTGCAAATGCCGAGTCTTCGTTATCGTCAAAGACGCCCCCAAAACCAGCGTATCTGGTCAAACACAACTATTCGTTGCCTGTACAGCAACGGCCGAAAACCTCGGGCCATGCTCCTGTTGAGTCGTATCATGCGGTGAGGCCGCCATCCCGCGGAGGGTCAGTAGCCAGTTCCACATTCTTCTCCCCAACCCAGAAGTCGCCATCCCAACAGTACACCTTGTTCGCCACAGGTGCAGCTGCCCGCCACACCGAGCGGCCGCAGAGAGCGATGCCCAACGGAGGGAGTGGCACGAGAGGATGGGTCGGCCGAGTTGAGGTCGAGGGCTTTGTTGATTCTGCGGATGTGGCCTCGCCGGCGCCTTCACCTCGTTAGTGTCTACTGCCGATTTCTGTCATCTCTGTCAACATTATACCGAGGATCTTTTTGCTGACCTGCTTGATTTAAACAGATGTGATGAGAAATGGCCACTCGTGGCGTGAAACTCTAGACGACTCTTGTCAACGACCAAACATTCATGTTTCTTCGTATGGAAAAGGCAAGCTGGACGAGATCTACGAGCATATGCCGCTATGTGAAAGCAGTTTGCATCATTGGTCGGCGTCGTCCGCAACACCAACAATTTCAAGCACCAGCTCCCTTCCGCGCCCGCATTCCCGACATACCACGACGACCTCTGTGGATCTGGCGACAATGTCATCCTTTATGAACGACAGTCACAGTTCGCTGTTCAGCGGCACGGGCGACCACGCCTCGTTACTCACAGCCCTCGAGAGCGCCTTGCCGTCGCCCATCGACTTGGCGGCTTTCGGCGGCGGCTTCAACATTGACGACTATCTCTCGTCCGACGACGATATTGACGCGGACTCGTTCATCACCACCCGCAAAAGAGACTCTGCTCATAGCGGGGGCCACGAGGACGAGCTTCTGTTCAGCGACAAGGGCTACGGTGGAGGGGGTCTGCAGCTGCCGGGACTCTTCGATAGCCTCTGCAACGTCCCGGATCCAGACACAACGTCCCCCGAGCGCCCCGGCATGCGTTACTCGCTCAACAACACCAGCCTGTTTGCCAAGAGGCTGTCACTGGACCCCTGGATCGAGGCGCCCATCTCGCCCCTCGGCGAGGACGACGAGGACGACGACGACATTTACGACATCCCGATGAGGTCGGACCTGGCGCTTGGTCGCAGGGGCACGCGAAGGATCTCAGCGCTGGGAACCATGTATCAGAGCATCGAGGAGGAGAAGGTCGATGTGCGGACAGCCGTGCGGCTGCGGAAGGAAGCCAAGGCGCGGCAGCGGGCGATGACTCGGCGCAGCAAGTCGCAGCAAAGACGCCCTGACAATGTTGAGGAGTAGCACGGCGGGTGGTGAGTGAGTAGTGCTGCGCGATCGCACCACACATCTTTTCACGAGTCCAGCACATTTTTTACCGACAGGGTTTTTGCGATGGGAAGGG
>NWBT01000047.1:1910393-2022734 GCA_003386485.1 Colletotrichum lentis
TTGCTTATTTCACGTTTCGACAACCACATCAAAGGAGTTTGAGTTATACCCAAGGAAGGTTTTAGACGAGGCAAGGTACCTCAGGACAGCAGACAAGCGATCCTGGGTCCGGGGGGTTATGGGGTTGTTGAGAGTAAGTAGATACTCCCGACGGAGATACCAGTAGAAGTTACGAAATTATGTCTTTTCGTTGATCGTTTGTTTGTTACACAATAGAGCCATACGATTCCTCTGATCAAGCCACTTCGAGCAAACATCAGATAAATCGTATCAACGAAGCCGCACGTGTCATCGTGATCCGCGTTGGGAGACAACTCCATTGCGCCGCATTCGCTCCACCTGAGTTATTATCGACCATTCCACTGCCGGATGGGGACTGGTTATGGAGCTTGGCGGCCAGTTTACGTCCTGGACCAGCAAGAGACCACAATTCGCAGTCCAACAAACCGGCGGAAAGCAAACCCTTTTAGGAGAGAGCAAACATACTCTGATGCATCCCGTGCTCGCCACCGCCACCCCCACCGCCGACGCCGCTGCCGAGGAACGCGCCCCAGTCCAACTCCGTCAGCTGCTCGTCGCACCATCCAGACAGGTCCATGCCGCTGTCCGTGGTGGCCGAGGGCGTGCGAATGGCGGAGCCGGCGCCGGATCCGTCAACGTCGGCAGTGACGGCCTCGTAGAGAGCCGAAATAATGTCCGGCGTGCGGTCCGAAGCGCGCATCCAGGGGCGCATCTCGGCGAACAACTCGAGGGCTTTGGTGAGGCTCGCGCACCAGGAGGCCAGAGGGGGGTTGTTTTCCAGCGAGGGTGCGGTTGTGGCTACGATTATAGACGGCGGGACGGTGTCGGTATTGGTCACGGACATTCTCGAGGAGATGATCGGCTGTTGCGATTGTGACAGGTGCGGTTGTGTCTGTTTCTGTCGTTGTCGTTGTTGCTGCTGCTGCTGCTGCTGCCTGCGGGATGAGTGACGGTGGTTGGTCTCGATGGCAATGGACAGCAACGGGACCATACAAGCTTGAAAGAGATACCACGCCGAGTTCCAGACGTGAACGCGGTTGGGCGTCCAGTAGAGGGTTATGGCGTCGATGGCCTCCAGCGCGACGGAGCGGCAGGTGTCGACCAGCATCACGTCGTCGGGGGAGGGCTCGATGACGGCGGAGATGGCAGCGGCGCCGCGTTTGAGGCTGCGGTCGTGGGCGAGGTACAGCAGGAAACAGCGGGACAGGATGAGTCGCACGTTCAGGTAGCGATTACGCATGAACTCGCGGGCCACAGTCAGCCGGGGCGGGGAGTTTGCCGGGCTCCTCAGATACTCGGGCAGGGAGGCGTGCCATTCGCGCAGCTCACGATCAAAGGCCAGGGCTTCGTGGGCCGACAGGCGGGCGTGCTGGGCGAAGCGGTGTTGGATCCGGTCGCAGATGTGGCAGAACAGGCAGCTCGCCCGCAGCGAGGCGGCGGCGTAGTCATCGGCAACCAGCGGCGTGGGGAGGAGCGTATCCATGGTGCTGCTGTCCCAGCGGCCGCAGGTCGGGCGGCCGAGGGTCATGCTCGCCCAGGTGTCGAGGCAGAAGAGGCTCCACCAGGTTCGCCGGCGCGTTCCGGCGCGGGAGATGTGGGTGGCGTGTTCCGGGTGGTTTTCGGCGCGCTCAGCCGCGCGGCTGCGGGCGGGCTCTCGGTGCAGGCCCAGGGCTATGGCGACGCGGTGGGCGGCGCCGAGAACAGCGTAGGCCATGTTGGGGGAGTTGCGGTAGTGAAGATAGTAACCACCGAGCAGACACAGAGCCTGGAGGCTCTCCATGTTGCCAGAACCGAGAGAGTCGAGGTCGAGGTCGAGGTAGACGTGAGCCTGTTTGTAGTACTGCACGTGCAGGGTATCGCTCCCGGAGGCGATGGAGCCCAGTGTGAAGACCATGTTGAGGAGGGCGAGCCAGGAGCTGTCGTGGCGGCCGCCCGCTGCAAGGGTCCGTCGGAAGTCGTCCTCGTTGAGGATCGGGGTGATGGGGTGGATGTGGTCAAAGTAGAACTCGATGCAGCGCTGCTCGCGCAGGGGGTTCAGGCCGGCGCCCGAGCTGATGAGGGACAGCGACGGCAGCAGCTGGGACTGGTACTGGGACTCGGCCCACGTCTTTGCACGCTCAGCGGTGTGCTCTTTGGCGGCGGGGCAGAGGCGGAATATGGCTCTCAGGACGGCGCTCATGGAGGTGACGCCGAGGTAAGAGCGGCGGTGCTGGTCCGTCGCCAGGCTGATGGCGTTGATGTCGTCGCTGGCGCGGATGGTGGCGGGCTGCTGGGCAGATTATTCCCAACGACGGTCGTTGGCGGCCTCTCCGTTCTCATTCTCGGAGATCTGCGTCGAGTCGTCAGGCCCATCGTCCTCGTCCTCGTCGGCGGTGGTGGAGATGCCGGCGACAGGCGACAGGAGGTTGGGCTGTGAAGCGGTCATGGGCCGCACTCCAAAGAGGGAGTCTCGGGGCAGCAGAGTGAGCAGTTCCACGCGGCTCTTGCCGACCAAGTCGTCGACGGGGACATCGGGGAAGAGTTCTTGCAGAACACTGGCCTGGGCGCGGAGCTGCTCCGAAGTCTTCTCAAGAGTGCTGGCAGATGGAGGTCAACAATCGTGGCCCTGACTAAGAAAAGGTTCAAGCTTCTTCATGCACACACACATAAGGGTAGGGAAAGGGGGAGGGAAAGGGGGAGGGAAAGGGAGAGAGGGGTGGCGAGCATCGTGGCTTACCTCCTGCTTACAGCATGTCGCCTGTTCCGCTGTCTGTACTCACACGTTTCTGCAACTTTGTAATACTGGCAACTGGCGCAAGGGTGTCCGCCGTCACACTTGACTTTCCGCCTTGTGCACTCCTGGCACGAGCGGTTGACCTTGCGGGACGGAGTCGGGGAGGCTGCCGAGACGGAGGGGCCCCGGCGGCTGTCGAACGAGTGAAACATGCCGTCACACCTGTCTCCGGCCCCGTCTTCGCTGCTGTGGTGATGGGGCTGGAGCTGGTGGCACTGGCACTGGTGCTAGTGCTGGTGGTTGTTGTCGGGAATTGTACGGCCCTCGGCACGGAGAGGGACCCGATTGAGCGGGAGACATCTGAGGGAAAGTTGCGATGCGGAAGTGGAGGCGGGAATGTGAGGGGAGAGGGCCTGGAAGTGGAAACTGCGGATTAAAGGAGAGAGGAGAGGGAGACAAGAATACGACGAAGAGGCAGGGGGAAGATGTTGATTGACTGTTGAAAGAGGCGACGCGGGGAAGGTGGAGGTGACATGCATGTCACTGGTCAGGGACCAGGGGTTGGTGGAGAGAGTCGAGGTTCGATATGGGGGCCATCTGGGGCTTGCATTCGTCTGTCAAAAGCGTACGGATACAGTGTTCTGTATTGTGATCGATGACTGGTCTATGTGTAAACATTCTCGTTAAATATTAGCCAACTGAACCCGGTAATCTATCTCTCCAGCTTCTTTAACAATAACTAACACCATGTACTACCTACAACAAGTCCGTCACAAGAACCTTATATACGTAGCTGGGTAAGGTGGCAAGCAGCGGCCCGGGGCCCCCGAAAAGCTCGGAGCACAGCTCCACTTCCCCCGGCGCAATGAATCCTCGTGTCCAAATGCGGCAGCCGGGGGTAATCCGAGGCTTGTCGTGAGAAATCCCATAACAGAACCTCACCCCCCAAATCTTTCGTTATCCATGACGATCTCTGACATCAAGCCGTGTAAGCAGACGCATGCTTCATATACAATGAGTCCAACGTTGTCTCTCTCGGAAGGCATGTACCCGTTCAAACTCAACGTCAAGTGACCTACCTGCTAACAAACAGATGGCAGTCCGCCGCCACCAAAGCCCCGGCGATTGCTGGATGGCAATCCACGGCAAAGTCTACAACGTACTCAAGCCACATCCCCTTGGTACCCTTGGGGCACAAGACTCACTGGCATTCTTGCCTATGAACAGGTCACCGCATTTCTCTCCAGTCACCCAGGCGGCAAATCCATTCTCTTGAGAAATTCGGGCAGAGACGCAACTGCCGCCTTCGATGCAGTGCATCCCATTGAGGTCTTGGCGGAATATCTAAAGCCAAATCAACTGATTGGAAATCTTGGGTCGAATTCGGAGGACACATCGCCACCCAAGGAGAATTCCCTTCCGGGTGTGCCTGCAGAGTTGCTCCCATCCCAGGGCAGAAGAGAGGATGCACCTCCGGATATCTCACATCCTCAGCATCTCCGAAATAGAACAATACGCCCTGAGAAAGCTGAGTCCGAAAGCCGTCTCATACTACGCCTCCGGAACTGACGACGAGATCACCAAAATTGCAAACGGCGCGATTTTCCGCTCCATCCTCCTACGGCCGCGCGTCTTCGTCGACTGCACTCGATGCTCTCTCTCCACCAGCATCCTTGGTAACCCAGTCGGGATGCCCATCTATGTCTCGCCCGCCGCCATGGCCCAGCTGGCTCATCCTGTAGGGGAGGCCGGCATCGCGGCAGCGTGTTCGAAATTCCAGGCGCTGCAGATCATCAGCAAAAACGCCTCCATGTCTCCCTCAGCCATTGTACAGGCCGGGCCCGACGCGACCTTTGCGTGGCAGCTCTATGTGTTGAAAGAAATTGAGGCAACCGAACGGACACTGGCGCAGATCAGGGGGATTCCTCGGATCAAGTTTATCGTCCTCACCCTCGACGCCCGTTTCCCCGGCAAGAGAGAGGCGGACGAACGATTCAAGATGGCCGAGGTTGCAGAGGGAGCGCCGCCGCAGGCTTGGGGCACGGAATCTGGTCTGACCTGGAAACGGACTTTGGAGTGGCTCACCAAGCACACTTCGTTACCCATCGTCTTGAAGGGCATCCAGACGCATGAAGACGCCTATGCGGCCACTCTATTCCCCAGCGTCAGGGGCATCATCCTCTCCAACCACGGCGGCCGCGCTCTGGACACCACCATGACGCCGATCCAGGTGCTTTTGGAGATCCGAAAGTTCTGTCCGCAGGTGCTAGACAAGATTGATGTTTTGATCGATGGCGGTGTCAGGCGGGGGGCGGCTGTGGGGGGTAAGGGCGTGGGTATTGGGAGAGCTGCGTTGTACAGTCTTGCTGTCGGCGGACAGGCAGGAGTCGAGAGGGCGTTGCAGAGTGAGTACAGAACGCCAAACCCCCCTGATTGTGTTGGCCATGCGTTAATTGAGCCTCGTACAGTTCTTGCCGATGAGACAATTACGGTGATGAGGTTGCTTGGAGTCGAGCGAGTTGACCAGCTTGGGTTGAGACACGTAAGTTTCGTTGATCCAGGTGCAAACCCCCCGTATTCCAATGTGACGTAACTGACGAGGCGACGTCTAGATCAACACTGATAGCCTGCAATCCCAGCTCTATAGCGGGCCGTCAGGTCTTGAAGAAGTAGACAGAGAGTTGAGGTCCAGACTATAGACAAGTAGAGGGCGACACTATCCGTGCCTCCTGAGAACCAAACTTGTTGGCGCATGGCAAATGAGGAATATCACAACGCTCTCGCGTCAGCCAGGCATTATCTGCACCTCACTATCGAGCACTATGTTGCGTTCAAAGCCGGCCGGACTGAAGACACTACGAATGTTCCAATCGACAATCTTCTTCCATCCAAGTTGGGACATTGGCCACATGGAAGGCCTTTACAAGAAGCTTACGTGACCAACTAGCCATTATCGGCCGGATCGCAAAACGTTTCTGGGTTATTGGGGGCTGCTCAGAGTATAACAGTCAACCCTACTCCTTCTCGCCCTTCGACACACTCCATCCTTGGGCACAAGCCAATGTTATAGAAGCCTCCGATACGAGAGGAAGCCCTTTGACCGCAAGATGGACAGAAAAGAGGAGGACCCGCTCCTCAAGCATGTGGACGATGTCGAGACGGGGGCCGACACCTACGCGGCCGTCATGTCCACCCACAAACCCAACCCGCGAGGGCCCTGGGTGCATAAAGCTATTTCTTCTCGCCGGAATATGCTTTTTCTGTTCGACCATGAACGGTGAGGGGTCCTCTGGTAGTCACTCACTTGTAATAGTCACTTACGCTACGAAAGGTTTACGACAGCGCTCTGCTGGGGTCCATCAACCCCCTGCCAAATTGCACGAAATACTTCGGACTTCCCGCGAATGGAAACGCGAGAACCGGCATCGTCTTTTCCGTATTCTACGTTGGTCGCGTCCCGGATCTTCTTGGCCGCCAGTTCTTAATACCCCGGGTGTAGGTTGGTCAGATGTGCGGCGCCCTTTTCATCTGGATGGCGGAACTGGCATGGCATGATGCGGCATATCTTCTTCGGCTGCCTGGGCGTCTGCGTAGGAGCGATTGTTACGGCAATTTCCACCAGCCTGCCCATGTTAATCGGCGGTCGACTTATATTGTCCTTCTTCGCCACTCGCGGCCGCACCTCGGCACCGCTTTACCTGGTCGAGCTGGCGGCGCCTACGACGTACCGAGGGACAATGGCAAGGATGTACAATACCTTTTACAAGGTGTCTCCTCTTACCACCCAATCATGCTCTCGGGTGTTGGCATCACCGACCTCGACACCAAGCTGATCCTCAACATCATCTATTCCGTCGTCGGCAGGGTTACTGAACACTTTCGTTGGGCCGATCGCGCTGTCGAGTGTAAGTGTCTCACCTGGGAGACTTGCCGTATGAAAGCTGCGTCCTTGGAATCCAACTGCTAATGTTGTGGAAAACAGATTGCGTATTGGGCTTACTTCTTCTTCGTCGCGTAGGACAGCTTCCTTGTTCATGTACTTCTTCTTTGATGAGACCAAGAGCTTCACATCAGAGGAACCGGGTGACGTTTTTGAGGCCGAAAACCCACGCAAAGCATCTGTGCAGGCCAAAAAAGAGACAAAAGCGAATTACGAGGGAGGGCGGATTGGTTCCTTGAAGATGGGATTTCCATACGTTGGCAAGATACTACGGTTAATATGCCTCTTAAAACAAGCTTTGCGACGGACGCGGTAGCCGCGTAAATAGGCATGGAGATTTGTGAGTTTACAAGTTTGCAAACCCATACTGCAGTATAGCCATGTCCCAATTCTTTAGTGCAACCTCCATTGGTTCGGCCAAGCCAGGAAGGCCGTGTAGGCAAATGGAAGGGGGTCATCTTATGGTGGTGTTTTGGTGGTCTACCGTGGGGAAGCGTCCTTGGATGGTTGTTGCAGCCGGCGAATCATGGTTTCTGGAGAAGCCCAAACCGGAGAGAAATGCGTGTCTATTCGTGACTGCACTCTCAGATGAGGGGCCGGACGTGTTTCGAATCTCACCGTATTTGAATCCTTCCGTCATCCAAATGGCCGGCTGGGGTCTTCCGGCAGTGATCGGTTTACTTACTCGGGCCCGAGTCATAATCAGTCAACCCATTCTTCCAGAGAGCATATCCCCTCCCTCTCAACCTCAATAACGACATACCTGGAGGTCTGTACCCTTCGTACATCGCGTCGTCGAGCAGCGCATTGACTAACAGGGGGAGTAATTTCGTCGAGGATGCAATTGCACCGGAAGGTCGCTCTTGGCTAGGAGGTCTTAAGGTCGTGGGAAAGTGAACGTCGATGTTTTTGAAGAACAGGCCTCTCAGCGAGGGCTGGCATGATACGACTGAGTGGCGGCATTCGTGCCAACTCTACCCATGTATTACCTAAGCACCTACTTTTGATTGTGTTCTGGACCTTATAAGGCCTTCAAATGTGCACAATAGCTCACAATGCTGGAGGAAGTCGTCGTTCATCTCGAGTAATGCTTCTCGCCAGATGCATGTGTATCATTCTGTGAACCTTCAATGGAGTCCG
Organism: Colletotrichum lentis; assembly: GCA_003386485.1. Lineage (NCBI taxonomy): Eukaryota > Fungi > Ascomycota > Sordariomycetes > Glomerellales > Glomerellaceae > Colletotrichum > Colletotrichum lentis. Next base: position 1,918,208 of record NWBT01000047.1, read on the forward strand.
TGGTATCGACACCCTTGACCCCTGACATGCTTAATCAGCCGGCATGGTCTAGAGTCACTGATAAGATAAGCTGCGGCCAGACCCGCCCCTCCAGATTTTTTTTCTGATTTGGCACTGGTTCGGGCGTCTCGATCCAGGACTCGTGCAGTTTCTCCAGAACATCACGTTTGCGACACCGACCGATCCCACGATGAAGAGAAAGCAACCCGAAGATTCCGTGCCCGCGGGCGAAACCGAGAAACGCGCAAAGACAGAGCAGTCCGTCACCCCAGAGCTTTCCTTCGCCGATCTCGGGCTCGACACACGCCTGGTGCAGGCCGTCGCCGCCGAGAGCTTCAAGGACCCGACACCGGTGCAGCAAAAGGCTATCCCACTGGCCTTGGACGGCAAAGATGTCGTCGCAAAGGCCCCCTGTGGCTCTGGAAAGACTGCGGCATACGTTCTGCCAGTGCTTTCCAGCATCCTGAAGCGCAAGACTGTGTGTAGACGCGCTTTGCACCTTTCCACATGAATCTCGCTGACCGTTTAGACCGACTCTTCACCCGCCACGACAGCCCTCATTCTTGTGCCAACCCGCGAGCTCGCCGACCAGGTCCTCAAAGCCATTGAGCAGTTCTCGGCCTACTGCGCGAAAGACATCCACGCCATCAAGCTCGTTGACAAGATCTCCGACGCTGTCCAGCGCTCCCTCCTGTCCAACTTCCCCGATATCGTCATCTCCACACCAGCCACCGCATGGCGCAACATCGTCTCCGAAGCATTGTCGCTGGACAAACTGACCTGCATGATTCTCGACGAAGCCGACCTTATTCTGTCTTACGGCTACAACGAAGATTTGGAGAACATTGCGAGAAAGCTGCCCAAGGGGGTCCAGTTGACGATGATGAGCGCAACCCTTTCGACGGACGTGACTTTGCTTCAAGGAATTTTCGGCAGGAAACCCACCGTGCTGGACCTCGATGATGAGGAGACGGAGGGCGACAGCCTTTCTCAGTTCGTTGTCAGGTATGCTGCTCTCGACACACGTCCTTGCATGCCACTTACTAATGATTTGCAGTTGCGGAGAAGACGAGAAGTTTCTTTTGGCATTCATCATCTTCAAGCTCAAGCTCGTCAAGGGCAAGTGCCTCATTTTTGTCAACGACGTCGATCGTTCCTACCGCCTGAAACTCTTCCTCGAACAATTCCAGGTCCGAAGCTGTATTCTCAACTCAGAACTGCCCGTCACATCAAGGGCGCACGTCCTCGAGGAGTTCAACCGCGGAGTATACGACATAATCATTGCGTCCGACGAAAAGAGCGCTATGGGTGCCGAGGAGAAAGATGTCGAGGGGGAGGAGGGCACGGAACAGCCACAGAAGGAGAAGGAGCAGTCCAAGAAGAAGCGCAAATCGAAGCGAGACGCCGAGTTTGGTGTATCGCGAGGCATCGACTTCAAGAACGTTGCTGCAGTGGTCAACTTTGATCTCCCCACATCCGCCTCGTCGTATACACATCGCATCGGGCGCACAGCGCGAGCCGGCCGGACCGGCATGGCTCTGTCCTTCTATGTGCCTAGCGAGCTGTACCGCAAGCACTTGCCGACGAGCATAGAGACGGCCGAGAACGACGAAAAGATTCTGGCGAGAATCAAGAAGCAGCAAGCGAAGCAGGGCAAGGAGGTCAAGCCCTACAACTTTAAGAAGGAGCACCTGGACGCGTTCAGATACCGTTTGGATGACGCTCTGAGAGCCGTCACCAAAGTCGCGGTTCGCGAGGCGCGTATGAGAGAGCTGAAGCAGGAACTTCTCAAGAGCGAGAAGCTGAAGAGGTATGCGCCTTGCGATGACGGTTGCCCGCATCATAGATACTATCTCCGCCAGTGTGGATGGCCGAGCCCTACTGACGCGTCTTCAGATACTTCGAGGAGAACCCCACGGAACTGCAGCATCTCCGACATGATGGAGAACTGAGGACCGCTCGACAGCAGCCTCACCTGAAGCATATACCCGAGTACTTGCTCCCGAAGGAGGGCAAGGACTCTCTCACAAAGAACGACATCGGCATGGTGCCCTTCCGAAAGATCGGTGGCAAGCAGAGGAGGAGTAAGGGCAAGCCAGGACGCAAGAAGATTGGGACGCGGAAAGTAAATCCTTTGAAGACGTTCAAAGCCCGGAGGAAATAAGCAAAAAGTCTCGATCATACCCTGACGCAGTCGCTTCTAGATAACCTACTAATAGAGACCTGCTGTGTTCCCCTCAACTAAGGCTGTCCATGATGGAGGGAGTGTTCTGCTCAGGCGCGAGCCTGCCAGACGCGAGTGTACACTGTGTGCGAAGAGACCAACAAAGCTCGCCGCTATGTGGCGGGAGAGGTGCCGAGGCTCGTGGAGTCGTCAAGTCAAGACCTTGTTCGCTTCTCGATCAGCTTCACGCGGCAATGGCCTCTCGTCCTTGGTTCACACGTGCCGTCTTGATTCGTCTTCAGCCCCCTAAATGTTGCATCCACCTCTCGAGGAAACCGTCCCACAGGCCGGTTGTTGGTTGTTGTCTGATGTTTTGCCCAGCAAACCCCGCCCTCGATGACGAATCAGCTCTCAAAAGCACAGTTGGTTGGACAGAAGCACCAATGATTGGCCTTAAGGCTCGACCGGATGTCAGAGAGAACTTCTCCCCGTTGGAACAAGGGAGCCAAAAATAGAGAGGGTTCGGATGAGCTGCAAGCCGGTCCGTCGAATGTTTGCAACCCCCTGCTGACACCGTGTACAGAGTAAATGACAGGGCGAAGGGCAGAGACAGAGAGCGGCTCCATCGGCATAGGCAGTGGTGGACGTTTCGTATTGACTCACTCAGCCTAGTCGTCCCGTCTTTGACGTTGCGAGAAGTCTGCACTTCGCAACCTCCACCTCGACGGATCACCGGAGGATCCAGGCCTTGGTCCGCACAGCTTTGTGGCATCGCGGACTGATCGGGAGCACGGACGGGACCCGTCGAAACGCAGACATCGCGGAGCTCGGCCGAGTCCCCTGAGTGACCTTGCAACCTAACGCAACGGCAAAAGCAGCTGGCTGATCTGCGTTTGCACCATTCCCTTCACCCAAAGAGGTTTGGACAAGACAAACATGCGAGCTCGAAAGAGCCTATATCATGTCAAGGGTGTGTCCTGGGATTTGTGGAATGTCGGCCATCTCATTCTTGCACCAACAGAAAATCGACCCACCACCACCCCGTGAGAGTACCCAGCCAACTGACAAACTTGACATAAGTGCTCAATCCCTTTTCGATCTAGTGGCTTGGCTGTCTGTCTTATTAAACTCCGTACGGAAGCTCTCGGGGTCATGGATACCTTCAGCACACCGCTGCATCCCCTATGCCCACATACATCGCTGGACGTTGAAAAAGCTTGGGACATGGCACGGCCGGACACCCTTGCCGGGACGGCAATCTACGTCCCGATACTCCTCCGCTACCTATACGATCCGCTCGTCCTGGGCCTCTACTGCCCCTACGCGTGGCAGGTATCGTCAAGCAAGATGCGCCGGTTCTTCAACCGCCACATCACAAACGCTGGCTCGCGATCACAAACACCGCAATCCCTCCTCGGCGAGATCAGTTTACAACCCGCTTCAAACACGTGTTCGCCTTGCCGTATCCTGGACATCGGAGTAGGAACGGGCTACTTTCTCAAGCATGCGCCTATACCAGCGGGGTCCGAGGTTTACCTCGTTGACCTCAACCGGGCCGCGCTCCACGCCGCCAAGTCACGCATGCTAGAGGCGCACCCGAAGACGACGTGCGAGGTCTACGTTGCCGACTTTCTGGACCCGCAAGGGGAGGGCCTGAGTTGCGGAGATCTGGGTGGCGGTTCCTTCCACGCCATCTCGACGACGATGCTGCTTCACTGCTTGCCGGGACCTCCGGCGAGAAAGGCGACGGCCCTGGTCCGCCTACGCCACCTCCTCGCTCCGGGGGGTACCTTGTTCGGGATGACGATCTTGGGACGTGGCGTCAAGCACAACATATGGGGGAAGCACCTGATGTTTTGGCACAATCTCCTGGGGGTGTTTGGAAATACGGAAGACGACGTTGAGGGCTTCGTCGGGCCGCTGAGGGAGGCGTTTGAGGACGTTCGATGGGAGGTCCATGGCGTTATGTTTCTGTTTGAAGCGAGAAGCCCCATGCCTTGATGGCTTGGATGCCAGTATCAAGGACAGAAATTGGGTTTTGCAAGCTATCTTAAACATCAGCGTTTTTGGTTCCATATACGTATTTTGTATTTGAGATAGTATGTGCATTATTCGAGGCTTTATCAGCCGATCCTGTGATTCACAATCCTCCCACTGCCGGGACAAGCCCTTTTGTTGCAACGATGAGGTCGTGGCAGACGGGGGATGTCCACCAAGATTCCGCCTGACAAGCCTTCACAATAGAGTTTCATCTGTGCTGTCTCGAAGAGGGCCATGCAGTTTTGCCGCGAGTCCGTGGCCGCTAGTCTTATGGATGAGACGAACGTCCCCGAAACCTTCCGTCTGCAGGGCGAGTCCGGATGGCCTCCGCGACCGAGCGTGTGGGTGCCTGCTTCCACCTTCCATCTACTCGCGTCATAGAATGGGTGTAAGTGTAATTTCTTTTTTTTTTTTTGCCTAAGACCCGAGTTGCGATGGGAGGATAGCACCTTGCTTGTTGTTGGTTGCCATGTATGTCGGATCGGTGTTAAATCGCCAGCGACCCGTCGTTCTCGGAAGACTAGGCATCATTTGCGAATCTCCTCGGCCTGAGACCTTTTATTTTCCACCTGCCCGTGGCCTTGGCCTTTTTCTCGGAATATCTCTTTTCTATTGCCTCGAGACTATGCCCTCGGGTCTCTACCATGGCAGCGGCCACGACCACGGTACAGACAAGAGAACAGCCCGCAAAGAGGAAGTACGCTCCAAAAGTGGACTTGGATAACAGCACTGGAGTTACCAGTGCAACGACGTAGTTTGCAAACTTTATTGTCTGTTAGTCTGGTCCAGGAAACCAAGGTGGTTATGGGGAAGAGGATGAAAGGGAACTCACCCAATTGGCGCTTTGAGCCAGGCTGGATGCACTGCTCCTCGTCTTCCTCGGCAGGCTCTCAACCATGAAGGTCCGGAAGCCGATGGCCCATGTACCACTGTACACGATGGCGAAAAGGTAAATTGAAACGATGACCACCCACTTCCCTGCCCCCGATTCCGCCTGGACTTGCCCGGCGGCGAAGAGCGATCCCATCAAAATCATCAGAGCGGTGATGAGTACCCCGCCCAATAAACTCGACGTCCGTCTCCCCCATTTATCGGCCAAGAAGGTGGCGGGGACCGTCACGGCTAGAATGACCAACGCAGAGACCCCGGACGCGAGGAAAGTGGCCTGCTCTCCTTGGAGTCCCGCTTGCGTGAACAGAATGGGAGCATAGTACAATATTCCGTCGATGCCACTGAACTGCTGCATTGCCATGAGAAAGCAGCCGAACGCCGTTCTGCTGCGGAACGGTTTCGAAAAGGCTTCCCCAAACTCCACAAACGTCTGCCGTACGGTTTCCCAGAGTGTCGCATCAGCATTCTGTTCGTACGTTTCCGACATCGACTGCTCGAGGAGCGCGGCCCGCTCGCCATCGTCTAGCCCCAGCGTATCCAGCACGAGGCGAGCTTCATCTAACCTCCCCTTGCTCAACAGCCACCTGGGAGAGGGTGGGACTGTCCAGTATGTGCTGGAGAGAGTAAAACCTAAGAATGAGGCAATTGCCAGCGGGAGCCGCCACGCGAGGGAGGATGAACCTATCCTAGCTGTGCCGTAGCACATGAAATATCCAGCGACGATGCCGGTGACGATAGAAAACTGCGGCAGGGCTGTCATGATGCCGCGGACACGGGCGGGGGACATTTCAGACACCTGAACGTAGACGTTACTGAGAAACATGCCCTCGCCGACGCCCTAACCTTGGTAAGCTGTCCGCCTAAAGGCTAACATACCTAATTCTACTTCTTACCTTGATTAGGCGTCCCAAGACAAAAACTCCTAGCTTGGGTGACGCGCACTCGACGCCGGCGCCGCAGCCGTAGACGAAGGCGCCCAGGGCGAAGAGGAGGACGTGCCCGAACCGGTCGGCCATGGCACCCGAGACGAGGGCCGACAGGGCTCCGGGGATGAGAACGGACGACACAATGACCCCGTGCATGGTGGGAGAGAATTCTCCAAACGTCTGGCGGAAAGATGGCATAGTCGTCACCGGGCCGATGCTGCCGGTATCGAGGCTTCGTGTAGAGCACCTTGTCAGCTATGGCCAAGGGAGAATGAGGGCATTGCGAAAGCGAGGTGGGTTGAGAACACACCCAAACAGCATGGCTACAAATGAAGCGTTGATACTCGCTCTCACATAGAGCGGAATCGAAAAGGGTTTCTTCATTCCGAAGAGATGGAGCGATGCTTGGTCGAGGATGACTTCGTCGCAAGCGGCTGGGGCTATTCTTGGAACCTCGATGGTTGTCGCTGGATCTGACAGCACTGAAGATGACGGTGGCGATTTGATGAAAGCCCCCCCCCTGTGGGAGCGAAAATTCGGCGCTGGGCCCTCATCAACGTTCCGGTTCCGGGGGATGTGGGGCCCCGTTATCTTCATTCACGATTGGTAGGCCTCCGGTGGGTGAACGGAGTTGGGCACCATTGGAAGTCAATAATTGATGACCAATGAGTAGTACTAAACCATTTAGATCTCGTGGTATAACGTAACTCCGGATTTACTGATGATTGGATGAAGCGTGTGACAATCAAGCCGGCGCATCAACCTGAGGCCCTAGAGAAAGTCTCGCTTATTCTAATTCGTTGAATATCGCGTTGATTACTATAGGGAAGCTGGAAGATGTGAAAGTCGGTTGAGATGGACAACACATTAGCTCTCAGTAGGACTTAATAAGGAACCCACAACAAAGAAAACTGTTTGCAAATCATGGATGTTGTTCTCTAAATATGTACGTCTCTCTTGTGGTTAATAACCTTCAGATTGGTTCGGCCGATGTGAATTTACCGTTTTAGGAATCAACAAGGTAGATGGACCAATTATACTGAGCAAAAGCCCGGGAAAAGCGGACCCACCGGGCTGGTTGCCGACATCGCCGGGCCCGCAAAATTCATCCCCGATGATCACATTTCTGCCGGACATGACTAACCAGACATGACGCTATGGAGTATGCACGGCAAGGGGTTATACTTGGATAAATATGACGAGAATGTGCCAGAAGAGCTACTTGTTGCTGAAAAAGACCATCATAATTATGTGTTTGGTGCCGCCAGCTCGTAAGCTGTTCGCAAAGTATCAGGCCCATATTCTACGTTTCAGAAAACACCAGGAAATGCTTTCTGACATCCTATCAGGCATACACAGCCAGCGGGTTTTCTCGCCGCTTGCCGAACGGCTAAGGGACTTTGGTTCAGTTGCTGTAGTGTCTGGGAGTAAATTAGCCATCTCAAGAAGCTTAGATTTTCACTTTGAAGTTGTCGATGCGAGGAGGACTCTAGGTTTTTCTTTTTCTCAGGCTACTTCTTTTCAAAATTGTGCGGCTATACAAGATAACGAAAGCCTGTCCTCCCACATGCCTCTTCACGAGATAGTGCAAACAATCTTCCCCGAAGTAGAGTTGGCTTCCAACAAGCCGTGAGCCTTTTGTATCTCCTCCCATGGCAAAACTGTATCAATAACCACCTTGAGATCGCCCGTTTCGAAGTGCGGAATGTACTCTTCCAGCCTGTCCCGGAGTTTGCCCTGGTATTCGATCTCTCTACTTCGCAGCGTACTCCCTTGGATTCGAATTCTCTTGTAAAGCAGTTGCTCGATGTCTGCGCCGTCGATCTTGCTTCCTCCCAACAGGCCTAACTGCACGATATGAGCGTCCCAAGCTGCGACATCAAGATTCTTCTGGAAGTAACCACCGCCGCCGATGAAATCGATGATGATGTCTACCCCCTTGCCGTTCGTTGCCTCATTGATGCTTTTCACCCAGTCCTGCGTTTTGTAATTGAAGGCCGATGTTGCCCCTATCTCGCGAACAACGAATTCGCATTTCGAAGGCGATCCGGCGGTGGCGTATACGGCAGCTGCGCCAGCGTCCTTGGCAAGCTGGATGCCAGCAATGGAGACACCCGACATGCCAGCATGCCAAAGCACTGTCTTGCCCGCGGTAAACTCTCCAACTAGGAACAAAGCCTGCGTAGCAGTAATCCAAGTCTGAACGTAGGTTAGTTAAGGTATTCAAAGGAGCGGGGAAACAAGGCCTACTTCTGGAATTCCGGCAGCTTGCTCCCAGGTCAGACTCGCAGGTTTGTGCAGCAACATTTGATGGTTCACGGCGATGAACTCAGCATATGCGCCGCCGTAGGCTAGACCAAAGACCTCGTCATCCTGTTCGAAGTTTCCGTGGTTTCCAGTACCGAATGACTGGATGGTGCCACTGAATTCCACACCGAGAGTCTTGGGCGCTTGTGGTGGTAAAGGGTAGTCGCCAAGTCGCTGGATTGTATCCATTCGATTGATGCCGAAGGCTTTGACTTTGACAAGCACTTCTCCCTCGCCGGGGGTAGGTTTTAGCACATCTGGATTGATGAACATGTTCTCTTTCGGGCCCTTGCCCTCTTTGATATCTGAGATGGCTTCAGTACTGTCAATATTGGGCGAGACCGGATTACTAACCGACTGCTCTCATGGTTTTGCTCATTGCGCTTGTGTTGACAGGTCGGACCTCGAAGCAATCCGCCGTCAGGAGGGAGGGGAGAGAGGGGTAGGGGGAGGTAGAAGTTTTGAGTAATTAGCTGTAGGGTCTGTACTCCTTGAGTTTGAAAAGTCAACAGGCAAGGAGCTTTATCCATTGATAAAGATGAGTTGACGAGACTTTCTGACGTCGGCATTATCCGGTTTCTCGCTCTTACTGATCAATCCGGTTGCAAGTTGCGCGGTTGAGCTCGATGCGCATACTTGCTATTACTGACGTGAGTAATCACCTAGAAGCGGCCGTCTTCTTTCGGGGTCGCCGAGCCTGCCTGCCTGTCTTAGTGCGCCCAAATCTCGTTTTAGAGCAATTCTGTCTGGGAAAAAGGGTGACTAAGCGATGACCTTGCGAGCGTGGATTACTCAGAGCCAGGTCTCACACTGGATAAACCGGCATTCCTCATACGAGAAGCGGTCAGCACCCGGACTATCGCGTACTAATCTTTCGGCCCGTCCTGCATCATAGAACGAAAGACCATAGATATTTTAGGCGCGTGCCTACATGAGATCCGGAAAACTCAATGACAGGCCATGTTTTCGCAAGGTTCAATACCTGTTGAAGTCGAGTATATGAACTCGCTCATTCTTTTCTTTGTGCGAAGATCTTGAAGCCACACCAACACCAAGCCAATCATCCATCGAATCCATCATTTCTTGTCGAAGATAATCAGACATATTTCCGTCGCTCAAACCCGCCGAGATGTCCTGTTATATCCTTCTCACTGGCGCTAATGGCTTCGTCGCCCAGCATATTCTTTCTCAGCTTCTCCAAGCAGGTCATTCTGTGAGAGCTGTTGTTCGAACACAGTCCAAGGCCGATCAGCTTTCAACTACTTTCAAGGCCTTCACCTCGGCCCAATTTGAAACACATGTTGTTCCAGACATCACTGCACCTTCGGCTTTCGATGAAGCTCTCACCTCAAGTCGCCCCTTTGATGGAGTTATACATACTGCATCACCTTTCAACTACCGCGCCGTCTCATCGAATCTTGAATTCCTCGAACCCGCCGTCAAGGGAACCACCGAGATCTTGTCCAGCATCACACGTGTCGCTCCCTCTGTCAAGCGAGTAGTCCTTACAAGCTCCATGGCCGCCGTCATCAACTGGGGCGCGCCGAAGGAAACGGACCCTCCCAAGGTTTACACCGACGCTGACTGGAACCCCATCACCTGGGATGATGCACTCGCCACCGATTCGATGAATCTCGCCTATAGCGCAAGCAAGACATTCGCTGAGAAGACAGCTTGGGATTTCATCTCGAACAACAAGCCTGGGTTTGATCTCGTCACTATCAACCCACCCATGGTGTATGGGCCATATGTTGACCCGGCTGTCTATAAGACGCCCGAGGACCTCAACCAGAGCAACTTCAACCTATGGCGCAACTTCCTCGAGCCGAACCTGAAGTCGACATCTCCATTGCCACCCAACGGATTACACCTGTATGTGGATGTGCGCGATATGGCGCGTGCTCATGTTCTTGCGTTGCTGAGGCCGGAGGCTGGTGGCAAGAGATTTGTTATCGGCGGCGATGGGGTCTCCAACCAGAAAATCGCAAACATCTTCAGAAGCACGCTTCCAAAGCTGGCGGATCGAATTCCCAGGGGCGAGCCCGACAAGGCGGAGTTGCCAAAGGGGCTTTTTACTTTGGATGCGTCACCGGCACGGGAAGTGCTGGGGCTAGGATTCATCAGTCCAGAGGACACTTTCAAGCAGATCGCGATTCAACTGGCTCAAGTTACCAAGTCTGGGAATAAGAGCACGTAGTGCTGGCGGAAGTTACTTGAAAGAGGGGCTCTAGGACCCGTTCCAGGAGATGAAGCTCATAGAAATATTGGGGTTTTGTTAGGCTCGGTTTTAGGCAGCTGTCATATCAAACAGTGGCTTGCACCTGGGGATTAAATAGCAAACTACATCAATATACTTACCACTATGCAGTAATCGGTTCCATCATTGACTCTAACAAGGCAAACACCATACGGCAACTGAAGGGTCCTGTGCCACATGTCCATTGGCCATGTACCCTTGGGAAACCCTGCTGACCCTAACCTGTTCAAAAGGGGCCCCCTTTCCCAGCAGGAAGAGGGAAGGAGAGTAGAGATGAATACAGTCACCTTACTATACCTGTCCTCTGTTGAACTATTCACTCTGTATCGCAGCCCCTGGCGACCTGTATCAAAGTTCAAGATGTGTTGCCGCGCGCAAAGACACTTGAAAACCCGAAACCACGCCTGGCCCTAAGCCTTCAAAAAAGGCGTCTTGACTTTGTCAAAGAAAGGAGCATAGAGGGCGCATTGTCCATCAACAGTGGCCGAGTCGATGAGAGTCATGGTTTCGCTGCCTACACACCCAATGCAAGCAACTTTGTTCCCATGGATGTCCACCTTCTCCCAGCCGGGTCCATTGCTGAAAGGATCCTTTACAAAACCAGCCCAGATGGTCTGTAAAAAACGACTTAGGCTGATCTGTCGGTCAGTAGCTCCCTCTCGAGGATAAGTGCCCCAAATCATTCGCGTATCAGAACCATGCGATGCGCCGAGTTGTTCGGAGGTGTACCCCCCTGCGGCCAAGTTTGGAAAAGAGGCGTTGTAGTAGTATCTCCATGTTGGAATGCCACTCTGGGCCGAAGTCTGGGAAATCAGAAGATTTGGCTTCAACGTGTCAGTGATGAGCAGAACAATCGAATGGGGCGAACGCTTACGCATTGGTAGACAATTTCGGTGTAGACCTGTGCGGCGGCGTGGAACAGAGAAATTCCACTCGTTTGTTGTATGAGTTTGATAATTTGCAACATACCCCCAATGCTTTCCGAGTCCCCGCCAGTAAGGCCGTCGAGAAACTGCACAAGAGCCGGCTCCGTGAAATTGGGGATGTCTAGGTTATACGCGGGTGCCAGGTAAGTTCCCTCTTGACCAGTCGAGCCGATCAGGATTGGTACTGGCGCCAGACCACCGGCGGCACGAGTTGGCAGATACGGTAGCTCCATTTGCGTGAAGTTGTCATTGACTGGGCCGAAGTCCATGCCATGATCAGAAACGACTTTCCGCACTGTTGTAGCATCAATCCCTTGGACGCATGCCGTCTCATCTCCTCCACTACATCCTAGAATCGATACAAGAGCTGCCCACGATAGGGGACCGGCATCTCTGCCAATGGCACTGACCGTTGCCTGTCCACTCGATAAAGCGGCCGCCCGGAAGCTCTGGTTTGTGTGCATGGTTGTGACGAGGCGGTCGACGGACGAGCCACCGGAAGATTCGCCGGCAATGGTGACTTTAGCAGGGTCCCCGCCGAAGGCATGGATGTTCGCTTGCACCCATTCGAGGGCAAGGCATTGGTCAAGAAAGCCGAGGTTTTGGGCTCTGAGCGGCAGCTGCTCGGAGTTCGGGAATCCAAATACTGTGACAGAATTAGAATCACTAGAATTCCCATGAGCATCTTTGATATGAAGAGCCAAGTACCATTGAGACGGTAATTGAAGGTAACAACGACGATCCCTTGTTGGGACGCGAAGCTGGAACCGTCGAACATGGGCTGGCTGGCCGTTCCCTCTCGGAGCCACCCGCCGTGGATCCACACCAGGACCGGCCGTCCGGAACTTGAACAGCCCACCGCGGCTGGCGCAAAAACATTAAGAAACAAGCAATCCTCGCTCTCAGCAATACCTTCGTCATTGTCAACTAAGCTGTTAGTTCTGAGCATTGTCAATGGAAGTAGGACGGGTCATGCTCATACTGATCTTGTACTGCAAACACTTGCTGCCCCATACAGTCGCGTTAAGGGGTGTTTCGACAAACGACTTTACCGACTGGGGCGGAAGGAATCGTTTCTCTCCAACTGGTGGTTGGGCGTATGGAATGCCCAGAAACTTGTTCACCAACGCCGTCGATGAAGGTAAAGTCGTTGTGGTGCCGACAATGGTACCTGCCCCAATCACTCCTGAAGGGGGCCAGGCAGCAGCATGTGCGACGGAGCCGAAGAAAAAGGAAAGAATCGAAACAATCACTGAACTCTTCATCGTGTCAATTTGACAGCTGCTACTGTAGACTCTTGGAAAACAATACCCATAACAGGCCAAGCCTTCGTCTTTTTGTAGTTCAATACGCCCGCCCTTTGCTTTCAAACCACAGAGCCAACCTTCGAAGGGATTCATTGTCAACGGAATCGCATTCACACAATATTACATAGTGAATAGCTGAGTAAAGTTAGTGTGTGATCAAGAGTCCCCCATGATATAGCCGCGCAGTATCTATTGGAGGGTTAGATAGAAGGATTGCTTCAGCATCAATTAGGTAGCAGCATAATATTGCTGTGCCTTTGCCACGCAGCTCTGATAAATGTTGGGTAAATAGGTTGTAACTGCGGGAAGACCAGCCGATGAGGCGTTTCGGGCCGGTTGATGCGGGTTGTGGTCATTGTAATTTGTGCTGGAGTCATGGACCGACAGTTAGGCAGTTGGCAGCAGTCGGTAGGATCGTGCAGCTAATCCGGGTGGGTGACGTCAACTACCTACGCATCGCCCCTTTCCCATTGATACTAATTTCAAACATTATTATGCATGTAAGAGGATTCCATCATATGCAATTGAAGAGATTCTAATGCGCCGTTTTGCCTCGCTGCAAGCGTTCAATTATGTAACCGAGAGAGAGATAAGCGACATTTACCGTCGCGAACCTGTCGCATCCAAGAGGTCATGCCGCCTCGGCATGGCCCCGCAGAACTCGCAAACAAGCTGGTAGCTTCTCAGCAATGGACGAGTTTCCGAGATAATACGTTCAAAAAACATACAGGATGCTGAGTGGTACATGTGTGCGTTTGGCCATCGTGGCCGCCGTCTTCCTCATCGCGGCAATCTTCCTTGTTCCCCAGCTCCCCCACGTCGGCTACATTGTACCAACCAGCCTCAGCCACAACACCCCTACGACCGACGGCAAAGATGCCTCGACTGGGATCTCTATCCCAAACGATCCTATCCGAAAGCCTCCTGGCGCCGCTGCTGCAACTACGTCTCTTGCCGTTCCTGCTGCGCCGCATAGCGCGACGGAGGTGAAAGGGTCGGCCCCGAAACCGACCTCGGGTTCGGTCCCAGAAGTAAAGCCTGATACGAAAACTGTCTCCAAGCTTGAACCTGGCCAGACCCTGTCCCCTTTCCGGCTCGCATCGCCCAACGGCCGCTACCAGCTTCACCTTCTCGACAGCGGTTCGCTTTCCCTCCTCGACACGAACACCGATGCCGAGCTATTCACCTCCGACACCGAATACCACTGGCCCGTTACATGGCAGGTCGAGCTTACCCAGGAGGGCGTGCTGATGCTCTCCTGGGCCAATGAGACAGCCGCGCCGTATGGCGCAACGCCATGGGTATCGAACCTATTGCCCAACTGCGGCTCCGTCGATGCTGGCGACGAGAAGCCTGTCCTCGAGCTCCTAGACTCTGGCAAACTACACATCCGTGCCGGCAGCAAGACGACATGCCTCCTACACCGTGCCGCCGATGACATGGGCCGACTCGCCATCGTTTACACTGGATTTCTGCGCACTTACTTGAAGACGTGCAAGGAGCAGAACAACAAGCTTGTCAAAACATGGACTGGGAGCGGCGGGGTCGACGTCCACGTGTTCACGTACCTCGAAGACGTGAATCATGATTCCAGCGACCCAGTGGACAAAGAAAGCATAACAAAGCACCTGAAATCCTGCTTCGGAAGATCCCTCAAGACGGTCGAGGTCAGGAAGCTGGATGAAGTCAAGGAGAATGTCTTGAAACCCCCAGCAGTGCTGGTCAAGGAGTGCGGTGAGGATAAGCTGAATCACCAACTCAGTCAGTGGAAGGCGCTGTACCTCGCCAGCCAGCAGGTCCAGAGCTACATGATCAAGGAGGGAATCTCGTATGACTATATATACAAGGGCCGTCTCGATCTTCTCTACTGGGGCGACTCACCAGCGCTGTCGTCGCTGAAGGTGCCCGAAAATGGCATCCTTGCGCCCCGCGTCACCCTAGACTGGACCTGGTACGCGATGCTTCACGACGGCGAGCTGCGCGCAGGTGTCACCGACATCACGGCGTTCGGCCGTCCCAACGCGATGTTCACCTACCTGGCTCTCTACCGCGAGTTCATCTACATGCGAACCTTGGAGAAAGAGACGGCGAAGTGGAAGGCTTTCAATACCAAGACCAGGGAGAAGAGCCCTGAGGGGCAGGAGGGCTGCACACCAGAAGGGATACTTGCTTATTGGCTCCGGATAAATGGCATTGCGGTGAAGACAGACTGGCGGTTCAAGATGGGTCTATTGCGTGGCGATGAGAAGGTTGTCTTCACCTGTCCTGAGGGCAGGGGCTGGCTTTGTCCCGGCTTTATTCCACAGGTCCACGACGATGGGACATTGTTTTGAGTAGTTGTAGGGTGGCATCAACAACCAATAAGAGTCAGCTGGGCACTCTGTAATATAACGATTTGACATTGGGACTTCCTATCCTACTGTGGTATTGCAACTCTGCAAATTTCATGGGTTGAGAACTGAATAGTCTTCTCAGCATCAGCATTCTCTACTCACCAACTGAGCGTTCTGTGAACTAGAAACTTCTCCGGATACGCCCTTCTGATCCAGTTGAACTTTGCTATTCACTCTCCAAAATATCGAAGGGGTTCGATGACACTTTCTTCTCTGGCCTTGCCCGAGGCTCTGTATCTGCTGTTTTCTTCCGTTTCTTCTTCTGGCTCTTGCTCTCCTTAGATGGCAGGAGCGCCGCCTCGGGCAGACCGAGCGCTGTTGCAACATTGGTCAGCACGTCGTTGGCCTTCAAGCCCACCAGCAGAGCTATCGTCCCGCTCACTGAGGGATAATCCGCGAGAGGCGGCAAGGTCGCAAGCAACTCGCGCAGCTGCTTCGAGCCTTGAACAGGCTTCTCTGCCTTTATCTCATACATTAGGTCTAGAACCTGAGCCAAGATGCGAAGGGAGTATAGGGTCGCCTGGACCTGCGCTGCCAAATGGACGACGTCCCAAGGGACAAGATTCGAGTCCTTCGCGACAGAAAAGCCTTGCTTGATGGAGCCAAGACATGCGTCTTGCTTGCCCTCCTCCAACGCGTATGCGAGAATCAGCTGTAACGCCACAGCCTGCCATGTGCATGTCTCGTGTTTTAGATTGTTTTTTGCTTGGGACAAGCTTCTAAGCAGAGAGCCCACCGAGTCTTTGATCCAGGGGCGTGGTAGCATGGCGACGTGCTTGCCCTGGTTCGCCCCCGAGTATACCCTCCGATATTCTCTGACGTGTGACACAGCCCCAGGTCGCAGTAGGCACGTAAGGCTATATGCCAATTGTCTGAGGGAGGCGCTGCTGTCCCATGCGCTTGCACGGGTTGGGCAGTCCAACAGAGGCGGTAGGCACATCATGCAACCCTCTGCGCCGGATTCCCCTGGAGGCGGCTTCGCGACACTAGAGTATCCTACGCATTGCAAGACGACCTCTGATAGCCTGGCGTCGAGGGTGGGGTTATCGATACCGCCAAGTACGGGCACATCGCTCCAGTCCGTTATTTCCAACGTCTCGTATGGTATACAGAAGCTGCGAAACTCATCTGGATCCAAGAGGTCCCCCTTGCAGTTTTCTAGAACCTGGGCGAACTTGGGTCGGCTGGACTTGGACAGCTCGTACCCGAACCTGCGCATGCCTTGGTCCTGGGGAAGTTGCAAGCGCCTTGCAATATCTGACGGCGAGAACTTAGGGCCCATGAGTCGGTCCCCTTCCTCGGTGGGAGCGATGTGGAGATCCCTGAAGAACGTTACGGCGCCTGACTTCAGATCATGAATTGTCAGGTCCGAGTCTGAGGTAAGGATGGTTCCCCCATTCCGAAAGACATCCTCGGCGCAGTATGCGTCTGCCTCGCCTGGTACGAGGCGGACGAGGGTCGTGTACTTTCTGGTCTGGCAGAGCTTTTCCACAACAGCTGCTACCAGGAACGGCGGCGGCGGGATGAGGGGCTGGTCTCTCATGGGCGCGTCAGTTGGGAAGAGCGGAGGCAGTGAAATGCGGGTCGAAGCTATCTGTCGCGCCGGGCATCCATTGGGAAACCCCGAACGGTAGACCTTCAATGATGAAGACACTTTGAGTATCCTCTCCAAACGAACTTCGAACTTTGACGCGGGCAGAAACCCGTCGAAGTAGATCGCGGCACTTCAGAGCATCAGCTTGCGACGTTTGGGCAGATATTGATGACGGGGAAGGTAGGTACATAGAGATGTCATGGCTTGTGAGCTTCTCCAGCCATCCAAGAGCTGTCCTTCCAAGCAAGTCATACGAAGGCAATCCGGAAGTGCTTCTTGTACAAAGATGGTAGATGTGGTACGCCAAGGCAGGGCCATCGATCACAACCCTGTCACTGTCGAGAGGCCCAAGGACTCCGTATGGGGAGAGATGGTTCAGAAGATGGGGAATACCCATGGTGGTAACAAAAGATATAATCTGAAGATATATTATTAGAAAAGGACCTCAAACAAGTTCACCGGACGGGGCAGTCCCGTGATATCTTGCCTGGAGAAAGAACCCGCTTCAATATATCTTCCACTAACCTGAGCTTCTTCACGAGTGACGGGGGCTGTCCATATTATGGGTCTAGTCACTAGATCTGAGTGATCAAGGTCAGACGGCCGCAAGAGAGACCTTGTTAGCTTGGCATCTTCACCGAAAGCGTTGAATGTGAATCGTTCACTCTCTGAAT
This sequence comes from Colletotrichum lentis, assembly GCA_003386485.1. NCBI lineage: Eukaryota > Fungi > Ascomycota > Sordariomycetes > Glomerellales > Glomerellaceae > Colletotrichum > Colletotrichum lentis. The sequence goes on from NWBT01000047.1 coordinate 1,935,687, forward strand.
TTCTTGGTGGGGTTTGAACAGACCAGAAATGCACCGCGGGGTCACAGTGTCCCTCACACTGTACCACTAAGATGCATACCTAGGTAGTTGGGAGGGATGCCTCCGGTCCGGATAAATACAGTATTCAATGGGTATTTTATCACCGCCGGTCAAGTAAATGCGCACTGTCATTGCCCCACTCCCGCTGCTTACTCCGTGCCCGCTCTTCGGCTCAGCACACCCCCTGACCAACTCAATTTTTCTTTCGCAGCAATAAAACCTCCCCACTTCGAAACCAAAACTTTGCGTCCTTCGCATTCCTCTTTCCAAAATGCGCGGCACTCTCATCTTCGCGGGCTCCTCCTGCCCAGCTCTCACTACTCAGATATGTGAGAACTTGGGCATGGCTCCTGCCGAGGCGGAGCTTACCCAATTTTCCAATGTAAGCTGAGTGCGATCGCTATAGCCGTCGATGCAATCCATTGGTGGGGGAGAAGGGATGCCGCGCTTGCTTCTTTCCCTCCCCCATAAGACCGAGTCGCGGCTGGCCTACCATACTGCCTTGATTGGATCCAATTCCAACCTTTGCCTGGACTCCCAGTTGAGGCTGACCCGTCACAAAAGGGCGAGACGAGCGTGCGAATTTTGACTAGCGTCCGAGAGAAGGATGTATTTGTCGTCCAATCTGGCAGCGCCAGGGTCAACGACACCATCATGGAGTTGTTGATCATGATCTCAGCCTGTAATGGCGGCTCGGCCAACAACATCACAGGTAAGCTTTGATCCACTTTCACACGTCCCGTCGTTGCGCCATCTCTAACATTCCTGGCCCCCTAAGCTGTACTGCCATACTTCCCCTACAGCCGTCAGTCAAAGAAGAAGTCTCATCGCGGGGCAATCACGGCCCGAATGCTCGCGAACCTTTTGGGTGTCGCTGGCGTGAAGCACGTCATTACCGTCGACCTTCACGCATCACAGATGCAGGGATTCTTCAAATGCCCTGTTGACAATCTTCACGCCGAGCCGTTGATTGCGAGATGGATCCGCCACAACGTTTCCAATTGGAAGGAGGCTGTCGTTGTGTCCAAGAATGCCGGCGGAACCAAGCGTGTGACATCGCTTGCGGACGCGCTGAAGCTGAACTTCGGCATGGTCACTACGGAGAAGAACCGAAAGGGAAACAACATGACCTCGAGCATGATCCTCCACCATCTGGACAACCTGGACCGGCAGCCGGTGCTGGAGAGCAGTCGTCAACCCGCATCGGCGCGACCCTCGACGCCTCCTGCAGCTGGACGCGTCGCCAGAGTGAGAGCTGACGCCTCTGGTTCCCCTCAGCACACCAGCGCACCGCGATCCCACCCTCGCCCCATGGATGACGTACCTACCACGCCCACGCAGTCTCAGCCCGGCGATAGCTCGGTCGATGAAGAGGAGAGCGATGCGCAGTACGACGACCGTCGCGCTCAGGAGGTCACGCACGGACGGCTGGTTCAGGGTCACATAGTAGACGACGACTATCCTTCGCCGGCTGCATCGACCCTGAGCGGCAGTTTCCGGGACGAAGATCCCATGGCCATGTCCCACGCCTCATCCTTCTTCGCCCCGGAGCCTCACGCTCTGGGAGGCTCCGGAGATGCGGCCCCTGAGTCGGACGAGGAGGATGAAGTCTTGAAGGACCCCAAGGTCGAGCACATGATCACTCTCGTCGGCGATGTCAAGAACAGAACTGTCTTCATCGTGGACGACATGATCGACAAGCCTAACTCCTGGATTGCCGCGGCCGAGACCGTTGTCAAGAAGGGACGTGCTAAGAAGGTTTACTGTATGGCCACGCATGGTGTTTTTGGTGGCGACAGTCTCGAGCAGTTGCAGAAATGCGAGTGCATCGACACCATCCTGGTGACCAACAGTTTCCCCATCCCCGAGGACCAGGCTAAGCGTGCTCCCAAGCTCGTCGTTCTGGACCTTTCATTCCTTCTTGCCGAGGCCATCCGTCGCAATCATTACGGCGAGTCGATTTCTCCTCTGTATCAACACATTCTGGACTAGATCCATTGAGAGAGCATGGAACCGGAGACTGTTCCGGTTACAGCTCGCTAGAGACGCGGCTTCTTTCTTGCCTTTCTATTTTGACTGGCTCGGTTTTTGAGTCCAGTTTGTGTGGCATACTTAGGGCATTTCAGCGCGGCGTTCTGGAAAATGACGCGGCTCACAGTGGAACAGCCAGATGGCGGCACCAAAATCAGGAGACTTCGGGGTAGGTCTGTCAAAAACACAACCCACGGTCAGTACTAGAGATGAATGATGAAACCTCGATACCTTGAACCAGCCGCTACCTTTATGGTGTGTGAGCTCGTCAGCAACTGATGCTTTCTTCACTTTCTTCCCTGGAGCTGAGTGGCGTCGCTGCCGTCTCAGCTCCAACCCATCGATGCTGTCTTCTGGACAGCAGGGGCCTTGCTCATCCCAGAGCGGGTTCTTAACGGAGCGATGGTAGATCAATTTTCGATTAAAAGAAGATCTCTCTTCCGGCTGTCATCTGACAGTCGCCGCCTTCGGGTTTGGATGGAAAAGGGATAAGAGAAACCTTCGAACATACATTCACGTGAGATCAAATGTTTAAACTAGGCAATAGGCACATTGTTGGTAGAACTCAGCCCTTTCGAGTCGTTTCGGCCATCCATAACAATACAAAACATCCATCCTCAAATCTGAATTCCCCTTTCGTCTTGACGTCATAACATCGTGCCATGAGCAATAGCCTCCTAGATCCTTGACACTCTGCACACCAGCTTGCCATTCATTGCCAGCTCTGGGGTACAACACCCGGTCCATAGCCCATGGCCGCGTGACACGTAAGGAATCGAATGCCTACTCAAACAGTTCCCATCCGTGAATCTCATCCAGCAGCTGTAAATAGGTGCTCTTCTCACCCTCCTCCTTAATAGCAGCGACGTCCTGGAGCAGCTCCTCATTGAAGTTGCCCAATCCCGCGGCTTTGATGATGCGCCACGCACGGCGGAACTCGTCGCGGATGGCAACGATGCCGTTGTGTGTGACGGTGCGGGCGACGTTGTGCTCGAGCTCGAAGGGGTCCTCGATGGCAAAGAGGTAGCGATGGCGTACCTCCTTGAAGTCGCCGTTCTTATGCGTTGCCGCCGAGTTCGTCGCGGCCTTGCCGAGGCCGGGCGATGCAACATCGTGGGCGGTGGCTCCTTCCATCGTTGCGGTCGGGGTAGACGGGTCAGCGGACGACTTCAGAGCCATGTGCGGCGCGGAAGGCGGAGTGTCGGTGCTCGAGGAGCTCACGGCGGCGTTTGGACGATACTCGATGACCGTCTTCGCGCCCGTCCAGCCCTTATCCGTCTTGGAGAGCAAGCCGCCGGGAGTGCGGATGCTGAGGACGTCGCGTCCCCAGTCATAGCCTCGGCCCGGATATGTGCTCATGGAGCCGTTCTGCGCGTAATATTCGAAGAAGCCGCGGAGGAGCTGGCCGAGGGAGTCACGGTTCCCGTTGAGCTGGTTCATTTGGGCCAGGCGCAAAATCTCGGCCTCGTCACGCCAGAAGCCGACGAAGCGGCCCCGACACATGATGGTCTCATCGAGACCGGTGGGCGACATACCCTCGGGCGGCGGTGGGGGTCCAAGAGCTTGGAGGTTCGGGCAGACAAAGGGCTGGACGACGTTGACGAGGTAGTGCAACATCATCAAGACGTAACCGTAACTGCTGAGTGTCCCGCGGTAAGGCGTGTTGATGCCACGAACCTTGGCCCAATGTTTAATGAACAGGACCAGGGGACGGACACGGGGGTCGCTGTGGGAGTAGCACCGCAGTAAGAGGGTGTTGTGCAGCGCGAGGTGGGCGGCGAAGTTGATATCGCACTGAACGCCGACGCCGCTCTTGGGGAACTCGAGCTTGTCCTTGTAGGGGTCGCGTGGCTGGTTGACGGCCATCTTGGCGGGGTCCCTGAGGCTTCGCATGCGCTTGATGATCTCAATGTTCTGTTTCGTAACGGGGACAACGTAGTCGTACTGCGCGTCATGGACAATGCTCTCCCGCATGGGACCCCGAAGAATCGAAATGTATTCTCTTATGTCACTCTCAAGACTCGGTTCATACAGTCGGTGTTCTATGGCCTTCTCTAGCTCAAGGGCGAGCTGTAGGCTCTTGTGACGACGCGCAACGGCGACGAGACTGAGTATTCCGTTGGTGCTGTCGACGAACTCGCGGACCTGAGTACGAACGGTGCTGGGCCAGACGCCAGCGGTGTATTTGTCGACGATGAACTGTTTTGCAGCCTCTGCATCGCTGTCGTTGTGGGGCAGGAGGTTTGACAGGATCTTCAGCGTCCTCGCGTGATACCCGGTGGCAGCCTCATGCTGATTTTGCTCGAGGGTGAGAAGCTGCGCAATAGGGAGCTTTTTGAGTTTCTCGAGGTGTAGCTGAAGTTGCTTCGTGTAGGCGAGGGGCTCGATGCCGAAATGAGGCTGGTTCTGAAGGTTCTTCCAAGATGCGACCAACATCCGAGCTGACTCCTCAGCGTCCTCGACACTTCCAATGGCGGTGTCTGATTCGCATAGCATAACGATTCTTTCTCCTTCCATCTGCGCGAAGACGCCAGCCAGGGAGCGGTAGTTCGGAACATTCGGAAGCGGCTTGAAAGACAGAGAGAGGTAGTCCGAGAGTCTGCGCTTCAGCTCGGGGTCACGGAGACCCTTGAGAAAGGCTTCGCAGACTTTGTTGAGCATGACGTAGTCCTCCTCGACAAGTTCTCGGCAGTTGGAAAGGGTGATATCCCGGCCTCCCGTCTTTCTTAGAATCCGCTTTGCCACATTATAGTAAGCGGAAAGTGACTGGTTCTCGGGCTGGCGAATGGCCGGCAGCGCAGGCTCGTTTGAAGAACCAGTGGGCGAGGAACCATCGGCCTTCTGGCCAGAAACATCGCCTGTCGGGTCATTCGTCCCTTCCTGTACAAGATACTCCATGTCAGCATTCTCGTCTTCGTCCGCGGCGTCTGCATGGTCGTTGTCCACGATGCCCTTTTCCCACTTCTCGCGCTCTTCCAGCAAATCCACTCGCAATTTTTCGGGCGGTTTCTCGCAAAGCTTGATGATGGGGACTCTTGTCCGAGTGAGGAGGCGAGCACCGAGTCCAAGTTCAAGGAACGCTTTCTCGATGAGTCGGGGGATCGGAGAGCCCGCAGCATCCGGCTGAGGCAGTGAAAGGGGGGAAACCAAACCGAGATCCATGTCCGATGCCTTGGTCGCAAAGCCTGAAGACAGACTGCCGAAGCATTTTAATTGCACGGATGCCGAAGGGAAGTTGACAAGGTTATTTTGAGTAACCTCATACTCGGTGATTGCAGCGCGACAGACCTGCTCGATCTTGATACGGAAGGCCTCCTTTTCGGCAATCTCACCTCGCTCAATCTCGGCGCCAGCAACAAGCGTGTTGCAAAGTCCCTCAAGATAGGCCGCTTGGTTCTCCAATTCCTCGGGCCGCACCTGGTGGTGTTGACCACGAGGACTGTAAAGCGTGCCGTGGGTGTTCCGCGGATAGCGCGGCGCACTATTGTCATGCCTACCACTGGGGTCCTGGTCGTGATGGTTCCGGGGTGCGTCAGAATGTACGGAAGGGTGATGTCCATTCTGTCCGGGCGAGTGAAGTTGGCCGTGGCTGTAGGGGCCGACCACTTGCCCGGGACCATGATGGGGTCCATGATGGGGGCCAGGATGATGTTGGTGCCTGCCTCTGTTGGGATAGAAACCAGGATTGTGAGAAGGATGATTAGGAGATGCTGAGAATGGGCGTCCATGTTGCGTGGGTGGCGACGGGCGAGGATCGATCGGAATGGACAGCTGAGCATTCATCTGACGCCTTTGGGCCTGGTTTGGGCGCTTTCTGGCAACCTTGGGTGAGGCCGGAGGCTTGCCATTGATGGATGTTGCAACAACAGCTGGATTTTGGGAGAGAAAGCTATCCGAACCGCTGATAGAGCCGTCGCCAACGATAGGCATGGTCGTCCGAGGGGTGTCAGGAAATGGGCCGTTTCCTGGGGTTCCGTTTGTGAGAATCAGATTTCGTAGGTGGTCCTCAAGGCCATTGGTATGAGAACCGCCTGACTGGCCAAGGCTGGGTCTCGCCGGGCTATTTTGCATGATGAAGATTTCTTCGATTTCGTTCTCATGTGAAGCAGTAGAATTGGCCACGGTTTGACAGAGGGTACGTTGCTATGTAGGGGAATGAGCGACGATGTTTGACATTGGATATTGGCACCAGAGGACCTACCTGGTCAGACGCGTCTAGGACGCATGGCTGAAGGGAAAGTGATGGTCCGCGTATTGACCGAGCTGGGCTGTTCAAGGCAACTTTTCGATTTTTGATTTATCTCAGTCTTGTAAGGCAAGCTTGTGAGGTAAGATGCTGGGACTGAAAGTGAAGTGAAAGCTGTACGTGGGGGAAGAAGGTTGGTACATTCTGTGATGAGGGGCTACAGTGTTATTAGTAATCGCACTGTAAAGGTCCCGCAGCACAGACCGTTTTGCCACTGTACGGATACTGGCCTTTCGCTAAATGTACTTGGGTGTGGAACAGCTCCAAGCAAGGCCGATGATGATGATCCGTGGAATGAATTGATTTCTTTGGCATGTGCAGCTTTAAGTCTGCTGATTTACAGAATTTGCATCACTTGGAGCCGTACGTACAGATCAGACATTGCAAGGGATGGGTGAAGGTTGCAGGTAGTTTATACAGCATTCTAGTGACAGAAACAAAACAGAGGTATGCCTTCACCATCGCCTTCTCCCTTGCCTCTTTGCCCAATGCCCTTCTCAGCTTCATGCAAAAACATTAACCTGAGCCCTCCGTCGATCTACCCAACTACTCGAAATTACTAGAGTAGGAAGATCGCAGAAAAGAGGAAATAAGAGCAAGGTGACTTTACCACCGCCCAAAATTCACTGTCAGTGTTGTTCGCTAGGTGGAATAGGTATCGTCAGTGTCTAGAGAGATACTCCCTTTGGAGTGCTGCAGGGCGATAATTTGGTTTGAGGTGCTATCTGAATGAACAGAAATCTAGATAAAGAGTGGCGTGGTGTTGTCAGAATAGCAACAATATATCTTCCTTCACATTGTCTACATACATCCATCAACCATTGTAGTTTTTTCGTGCGGCATCAAATCCAAGATAGCTCTCAAGCGCTGCACTGGCCACAATGACGTCCCGCTAAGACCAAGGCACCCCTTCCGTATTCGGCTGCCATTGGTGGATCCACTTTGTCAGTCACTGTACTCTGTAGCTGATGTACCGTACCCAGACAGTACCGCGCACCCTAAAGCCTTACATACTTCAATAAAAAGTATGGCACTTGAAGTACAGTCACTGTATGTACCTCGACTACCTTAGTAGGCAGGCAGTCAGCCCACTGCCTAGCTTTTCTGCAAGCTTCCCAAGCTGCCAGCACCTGGCCTGGTTTCTGGGGCGCCAGCCAATCAATCTTTCCCACCCACACCTCATCGTCTCTACCTACCTAATCTTCCATACCTTGTTGCAGCGCTTTCGACTGCTTGCCATCGCCTCGTCTCTTCCCTCCTCGCGATCCCATCCATACTTATTCGATCGCGAAACCCTGGTCTTCGGCCGAGACAGCAAATCAGGTTCTCTGCAAGCATCTCTAGTCCCACTTCCGTCTAACGAGCGCGCCCGTTACCCCCAGCTAGCTATTACCAATTGCGCCGCCGCAAGTCCTCTCGACATCACGCCCAGTTGTCTCACGCGGCTTCGGGGTCGACTGGAAATATATAGACCAGCTGCCGAAAAAAAAAACCCGCTGGTTGGCACCGTTCGAAAACGCCGCCGATTACAGGACATTCGCTTCGTGCGCTACCGTTCTATAATGAGCGCGCCTCCGCCGTCCGGCCTACCCAACGGCCAGAACCCAAATGGTCAGCAGCCCGCGCAATCTGTTCAACCTGGCCAGCCTCGACCCCCTCCGATCAAACGACGACCTCGCGGCGATCCTCTCGTTGCCCGTAAACGACCAGGAGCTCCGCGACCGACCGCTTCGCGACCCCCGCCGGGAGGGTTGCAGACCGCATCAGGATCTCGGCCGTCGCCTGGCGCACCAGGTCATCATGGTCTACAGCGTCCTGAAACCGAACAAGATGTCAAGGCCAGAAGAGCCGCAAACGGCGGTTGGCTGGATCCTGCCCCTCAGAATATGAGAGAGTTCAAAATCGTGACGACAAAGAAGGCGTTGAGAGACGGCGTTCGGCACCACGTTATGAAACTTTCCTCTGCCAAAGCAGATCTCGAAAAGAGGGGTATCGACCCTACAAACCAAGAGGAATTCACTCGACCCGTCACTCTTCAACGACGTGATCCTCGACAACCCCCTCCGGGCCGCGAAGTGAAGCAGGAACAAGCCGAGCCGCAGCCGGTTGACGAGAAGGAGGCGGAACGACTGGCACAGCTAAAGGCCGAGCGTGAAGCCGTTCGTGCTGTGGAGCTTGCGAAGAGCGCGCCGAGCCTTAAAGACCCCAATGCCGACAAAAAGGCAAAGCCGAAGGAAAAGGAGAAAGATGTCCAGTTCCATCGACAGCCCAGGTCCGAGAAAGAGAAGAAGCAACAGGAGCTGCGATATGAGGAGGCGCTTCCTTGGCACCTGGAGGATGCTGATGGTAAGAACGTCTGGGTCGGATCCTACGTTGCTCCGTTGTCGGAGACCACAATCTGTTTCGTTGCTACTAGAGATGGCAAGTTCGCTGCCGTTCCCCTGGAGAAATGGTACAAGTTCACCGCCAAGCCCCATTTCAACACCATGAGGCTCGAAGAAGCCGAGGCTCTGATGAGCAAGAAGACGGATGTTGGTCGGTGGTACATGCGAGACAAGCAAAAGAAGAGCGAGCAAGAAGAATGGGAGGCCACCAGGCATGCGCTGTATGGCCCCGCAAGAATCAAGACGGAGAGCAGTACCTTCAGGGCCGCTTCTCGGGAAGAGAAGTTGGATCATGACCAGATCGACATGGAGGGCGACGAGTTCCAAGATGACGATGAAAATCCCGGCTTGGAGCAGGACAACGATGAGGAATACAAGGAAGCAAACGACCGCATTCGTCGCGACCAGCTCGGCGCCAACCTTTTCGGCGAGGCCGACGAACGCAGAGTGGAGAAGGAACTGAACGAGTTGAAAAAGGCTGAAGAGGAGCGCCGCAAAGAGGGCAAAAAAACCCAAAAGGCTCTCATCAAGAGAGAGAAGGAGACCATCTACCAGTCCGATTCCAGCGGATACGATCCTTTCGAGTCCTCATCGGTAAGACCCTTAAAGTACCCTTAGAGTTGCGTTGACTAACTCCGTATGTAGAGCGAAGATGATTCCGATGAAGAGAAGCAGAAGGAAGAGAACAAAGACAAGGAGAAGGACGAGGAGAACAAGGACAAAGACAAGGATGCCGACCCCAAGGACAAGGCAGCATCCGGCGTCTCTTCCAAAGGCAACACCACTCCGTCTGGCCGGCAGAAGCACACAGATGCTCTGAAGAAGGGCAAGTCTTTGAAGCGTCCTGGATCTCCCAACCTATCCGAATCGAGTGGTAACGAGTCGTCGCGGAAGAAGCTGAAGAAGCATGCCGCGACTTCAGTCCACCAGAGCCGCTCGTCGACGCCTTCGGCTGGCCTGAAGAGCAACTTGGGCAAGGGGGCCATGAGCGATGGAGAAGCCACAGGAGGAGAGATGTCAGACGGCCAGCTCAGAAAGAAGAAGATCAAGCTCGTTGGCACTGGATCAAGAGGCACGCCTGTGGGCTCGAGAGCTGGCAGTCCGATGCCCGCCACCTCTGGTAAGCATGCCTTTGGTATCCTGCACTTGCGTTGTGGAAACAAACTGACGATTTGGGAAGGTTCTAAACCCGGCTCGCCTCTCCCAGAAGGTTCTCCGGCTCCGCGTGCCGGATCGCCCAACGGTCCTATCGAGGCTTGGGAGATTGTGGACGCTCTGCCTGAGTTGCCTGGCGGCATTAGCATCGGCAATCTCATGAGGAGGTTTCAAGGCCGTATCGGTGACGGCCCTGGTCAAATGGATCGCAAGGAGTGGATCAAGCTCGTCAAAGAAAACTGTGCTTATGGTCCTGACAAGATTCTGAGACGCAAGCCAACCTAAACCCTTGACGATGGACATGGTTTGCATTTGCGGCTGGGCACCTAGTTGTTGACCACAGGAGCCCGAGCTGGATACCAGCCAAACGTTTGATGTTGCCAAGCTCCCAGATTGAGAGCTTGGAGCCTTTCAAGCACATTTCCAATAAACATGAGTTGGCCTTTGTCATCTTTTTCCCCCTGAAACGTAAATCCAAACTGGTGGACTGCACTTCGGATGTTATGACTGCGCTTATTTATGTACACAGGGTTGGCGAGGCTTCCAAACCGGGCTGATCGCCATTCGTCATGCTAGAAGCTTCTGTCCATGGAAAGGACTTGGTTGGGATGAGCATGATTCAGGTGACTGGAGACGTTCTGGAGAGGTCGTTAGGCGTCTTGTGATCTTCAACCGCATGCCTGTATGCGCCTTATTATTCATCCATTTGCCAAGCATAGTCCAGTCCCTTATTTCTTTCCCTCCGATTGATCGCCTTAAATCGTTCCCCTTCGAAGCCATTACTTCTGTCTACGCCATCCCACCTGTACCCTGGCTTAATGCCATACCGGTTCGGCGGCGCAGCGCCAGTATAGACCGGCCTCTTCTTACCCCTTTTCCCCTTCGCGCCCGCGCCGCCCGTTTTCTCACTCATAAACTGGGCCATGGGGTCGTTCCACCGCTCCTGATCCTTGAGGTCCCGGTTCATCTCTTCGTCGTCCGCCGTCCGCGCAAACGTCATGAGCTTGGCATCCTCCAGCGCCTCCCTGCGCTTCCGTGCCTCCGCGACTTGCACGTCGCCCTTGGGCGCCAGCTTCGCCTGGCGCTCCTTCTCTTCCGCTTCCGCCGCCAGCCTGCGGGCCTCGGCGCGCTTCATGGACACATCGACTCGTCGGCCTGTAGCGTCGCGGTAGACCGTCTCCTCCTCCTTGCCGTGCTTCCGTAGATTCGCAAACTCGGCTTCCTCGGCCTGCTGTCTGCGGCGCAACTGCGCCGACACGGCGGCGGCGCTCTGCAGGCCCGCGTGCGTGCCGTCGCTCATCTTGACCACGCCCGTATCGTCGCCGCCACTGCCTTCGATGACGGGCATCTCATCGTCTGCTGCCGCTGCTCGGGCGTTCTCTGCCGCCGTCAAGGCAAGAATTGCGTCTGCTGCCGCGGCGCCGTCGTCGTGTTTTGGATGCGTGGTGGTGCTGCTGCTGGCGACGACCGTCTTCCAATTTGATTTCTTTGCGCGTCGGAACTCTGCTGACGTTCCTGAAACCAAGGCCGGCCCTGACTCTGCGTCATCGTCATGTGTTGCGGCATTGCCCCAGCTGCTATCGTCGTCATCTGCAATGATGAGGCCTTGGTTCTCGGCGACTTGTTTGCGCTTGCGTTTCTTGGTAGGCTTCGGGTCTGCTACTAGGTAGCGTGTAGCTAGATATGATGACAAATCAGAGGGCATAATGTCTGGTAGTTGCACTCGCAGCGAGGAGCACTGAAGGGGATCGTGGTCGTAGCTTGGGAGTAGGTAGACGATGGTTAATCACTAATTCGTGATGCTCTTAGCTATCGAGATCACTGCGACGACTAAGACGCACAGACCCGATAACCAGATCAGAAAAGCAGGGGCCATTGAACGACAGGGGTTCGCTTCCCATTTCTTCACCTTTGGCGAATAAGCGTGCATGTGACGGGGCGCTAGTCACTTATCAGAGGATCGAGTGATCTTCCCGCGCCGAACCTGACAGTGACGGCTCTCTGGGAAGTAATTTAGCCTTGCCGCAGTGTACCTTGTGGCATCGTCATGGAACAGTCTCTGTAAGTCCTTTATTTCTGCGCGCACCTGTTTTGCTCAGTTATGTAGCATGATTGCTGACCTATTCTCAAGCTTTAGACTGACCCAGCCATCCATTCATTCCTGCGATCCACCTGCGAGCCTGCCCCCCTAATGATTACGACGCCAAAAGTCATCCGGCGAAACAACGAATGCTAGAACATCACACTTTTCGCCGCTTGAACGAACGAGCAAACCCTCACTTCCGGCAAGACCAGGGCGAAAGGGTATCAGTCGGTCTCGACTGATGCACCTCACCAAGCCGTCCTCATGGAGTCACTAGATGACGATGTGCCACCGACCGATCCGCTCCAGGCGCTGCCGATGGCGGCCTCCACCGCGAGACTGCCAAAGAGGCAGTCCGTGCCGGAGGGTCAATCGCTATCGCAGTCCGAAATCGCCCTGCCGTACCGGAGATCGAATCCCTCAGTTGCGCCGCTCTTCGCTTCGACACTGACCCCCCCCGGATCACGATCGGGTTCCCCCATGGGGAGGGGCTCACCGGCACGCCCACTCTCCGGCTCGGTCTTTGGAGGCCCAGCGGGGCGTTCACTCATCGACGATGCCTCAGACAGCCCGGGCGACCCGCGGAACCTGATCATGAAGGCATATGTCCCCCACGTTGCAATTTACGCCTCGCCGGACACAGAGGAGCTGGCAAAGGACAAAGGGTTCAACAACGGCGTGTGGGAACTCTTGCGCCCGTTTGGGGAACAGATCCAGGGCAAAGTTACCATTAGAGACAGCAATGGTGCTAGCAGGTCGTGGGAAGATTATTCGGTTCGATTTGTCAAGTTCGGGGAAAACATCGAACCACCAGGAGCCGGCAGCGCGAAAGGTGCACAGTCTGTCGTCTCTAACGGACAATCCGGGTCTGCGTCAGCCTCGAGGAGCAACTATGAGGACGTCGAGAACGTTGTCGAACGCCATCTCTCTTACGCAGAAGAATCGTTCCTCAACACGCCGCACCATGGGTTGACCAGACAAGGTCTGGACGTGGAGGCCACTTCGCCTTATTACTCATTGTATCTACGAAGGCTGCTATCTGGCATCCCTATGTCACCTCACGAGACTTTTGCGCATCCGGTAGCTTGCGTGATTGCCATCAGTTCACGGAGTCCATCGCCTATAGATGACCTGCGCAAGCTGTACAATGACACGAGCTCCGGCGAGAACAGACTGCCAATTTGGGTAGACGGGGACTATCTTCGATACTACGTTTTGGTACACGACGAGGAGCGCGACGATATCACGCGATCACTCGCTCTTTTCGATCAGATGAAGCGCCACTTAGGCCTGCATTGCCATCTGCTGCGCTTACGAAGCACGCAGAGCGCCGAGACCGACGACGACAGCATACCGCTTCCCAGGAGTGACTGGATGTCAGCAGCCGAGGAAATGGCGGATATCCGACACAGCGAGGACCAGGAAGATTTTGAGGACCCGACAAGGCACATTTTTGAATCGGATGCGACGGCGATTCGGACATTTGTGAGGGAAATGGTGACACAGTCCATCGTCCCCACCATGGAGCGACATGTCTCACTCTGGAACGATCAAGTGGCATCTCGTAGGAGAGGTATTACCGGAAGATTCATGAACCTGTCGAGGAAGTGGGGCGGCTTCGGCAGCAGCTCACGAAACTCGGTTGTGGGAAGCAGCAGCTCGTCCAGCGCCTACGACACTCTCGGATTCTACCGTGCGGAAGCTTCCGAGGCGATCATGCGGAAACTCGCCGATTTCGCCTTCATGCTGAGGGATTGGAAGCTGGCACACTCGACTTACGACCTCCTAAGATCCGACTTCAGCGACGCAAAAGCATGGAAGTACCACGCAGCAGCCAACGAGATGGCCGCCGCCAGCCTCCTTTTTATGCCGCAGAGCCTACCCTCCAAGTCTCGTGGCGAGACGATCGATCAAATGTTGGAGGCGGCGTTCTACTCATACCACACACGCTGCAGCTCCCCCTTCGGCGCACTGCGGTCTCTGACCTTGGGCATCGAGCTTTTGCGACTCAGAGGCGGAAGCTGCATCGACGACGCCGTAAGGTGGGGTGTCCGCCTTTTAGACTCGAAGATACTCGGTCCCGTTGGCGATGCCCTCATGAAGGAACGTCTGGCTGTCTGCTACGCTTCGAAACTGGGCGTCGGCTCCGGCGCTTGGGGTCACCGGAAGCGTAAGTCAGCCATGTGGTGCATTCTCGCAGGGGAAGCATGGCACAAGCAACAAAAATACATCCAGTCGCAGCGATGCCTCAATGAGGCTGGGCGGATATACTCGGAGCTCCCGCACGAGAACGGCATCTCCAAGTTCAACCTTGCCAACGACTTTGTGAGCGGTCTGCAGCATGATCTCGACGAGAAACTCGATGTGAACGACGGCAACAACCAGTCGCCATCTCAGGATGTAGAAGAGCTCGTCGTAGATGAGGAAAGCGAGCCTCTGGATCTCCGATCAAGGAGGGCGAGCATGATGGGTCGTGGGGCGGTGCCGGCTGCCAGTCTCGAGACTGCACCGTTGCATGAGGTGACATCGCCTGTCAAGGAAAAGGCAGACGGGTCCACACAGGATGAGTTCGGCTAAGACGAACGCAACGAGGGCGAAGAAGGTTACGGCCCCGAATGACTGAAGTAGTAGATGTGTTTACGAAGCGGACTAATAGCAATTACATCTGCCTTTTCGCCCGTGTCTGAGACAGTCGTGGTTATCTGTCGCTTGGGAATTCCACACCCACGGCCCAGATCAACCAGATATGTTGATGTATGCCCCTTTTCAGATGGTACGAGTAGTCTCTAAATCGTGGTTCTTGGGGTTCTTGTCTACCTAGGTAGGTAGTTACCCATAGGTAGGGCTTAGAGTTGAGATCCATGCGCCACTTTGAGATACGTACCCGCAACAGCTCTTGGGGTGGTGACCCACTCTTAGTGATCTCATAGGCAACCGATAGGGGGGGAACAGCAGTATGGTAGGCAAGTATCCGTACGGATACCTAGGTTAGTGCCGATAAGAGACGGCACCCCACCCTCCTGCCGAACAAGCATGCTATCTTTGGCATTAATTACATTGTTGGAAAGTCACAAGGCCTCTTTCTTCTACAAATTGCGATTCCCGGAAGCCTCTCAAACGATATATCCTTCTTCTCCTCGAGCCTCTCCATCAGACAGGTTTTCCGTTCCCACGCAGGACGTTTGTCGATCGAGTTGATGTCGAGACGTTGAAGCCAAAGACTTGCAGAGCCAATCCAAGACGAATCGAGACCTTGACGTCACTCGGGCCAGGATGGGAGAGCTGGCCGACTTCCTCGTTGAAAGAGACGAGAACTTCCGCAAGTCAGCTTCCCTTGCCATTAACAGCAGTCTCCCTTCAACACGACCCACTGACAGTTCATTGCCTGTGTTCAGAGCCCGTTTGCCTGCCCTCTACTCCGATTTTCGTCCTCAGCGAACACTCAACCCCGATGGCTTTCAAGCAAATGTCAGCGCCTGGCGTCAGGCTCTCGCCCGCGCCGCCTGGGAAGGCAGGATAGCATCCCAGATTTCGGCTCCTAATCTTCTCGTGGTAAACGTCGACGAGCAGCTCGTGCGGTCCCTCGAAAGCAAGCAGTTCGGCCGCCCGTTAGCACTGGGTACGGTCGTGAGAGAGGCCGTGAGCGAGAAGGATCTATACCCGCTCAAAGAGTTTCTGGACGTCAAGGACAGCATTTACGCAGGTAAAACCTGGGCGCAGGTGCCGTGGAGCGTGGTGTCGTGGGCGGCCGGGCAGCTTGGGTTCGGCGGGAAGTCGACTGCCGGCGAAGATAAGTTGCCGCAGGGGAAGTTCGTGGTGATCAAGAACGCCGAGACAGCGGCGAAGAGCCTTGCAGAGAAGGTGACATCTTCGGACACAAGATTTGACAGGACCTACACGAAATCCCACTTCCGGAAGACCTTCGCAGACACAATCGTCCGGGACCGCCGACTATCAGAGATGGACGTTGACATTCTCCTCGTCTTCCTCTCGCGAGACAAAGGCATCATCATCTACGACGGGCATGTGGTCAAGATCAAGGGCGCCACGGACGAAGAGGGGTCCGCCATCACAGAGGAGGACGCAGCCGTATCGTCGCTCAAGGAGCTCATCGCCGACATGAAGGAACAAGCAGAGTTGCTCACACGGCGCATCGACGAGCTCATGACCGTGGCCAAGGAGGCTGTCTCGAAGAAGAACAAGGTCGCGGCGCTGGCGGCGCTCAAGTCCAAGAAAATGACCGAGGCGTCGCTGGCAAAGCGCTTCGCGACGCTGAATCAACTTGAAGATGTGGCAGCGCGGATCCAGGAGGCCAGGGACAACGTGCAGCTCGTCAAGGTTATGGAGGCAAGCACTGGAGTACTTAAGGGTCTCAACGAAAAGGTTGGCGGTGCGGACCGAGTAGGCGACGTCGTTGATAGGCTACGCGAGCAGATGGGTGAGGTGGACGAGGTCGGCAAGATCATCTCTGAAGCTGGCACGGCGCCGGTCGATGAGGTTGAGGTCGATGACGAGCTGGAGGCCATGGAACGCGAGGAGAGGGAGAAAGAGGAGGCGTTGGAGCGGGCCCGAAAGGAGGTGCAGGAGGCGAAGGAGGCCGAGGAGACACGGCGCCGGCTCGAGAAAGATATGGCGGATCTACGTCCGCCTGTGCCGGAGCCTGCGGAGAAAGAGGGCGCAAGAGAGCAGGTGCAAACGCCAGCGAGGGAAACGGCGGATAGCCTGGAGAAGCTGGATCTCGAAGAGCGGGAGAAGCCATTACCCGCGCAGTAGAGGCGAATCACATTGTAACGAAGCTTTGGGGGGTTCTAGATATCGGCGTTTCGGTTTGTATTGAAGCAAGCACCTGTCGTACGGCTTGCATTTAGAGGGTATAAAAACGGAGCGCTGTGCCATTTCATCAGAATGCATAATCATCGCGCCTCTTGACTGCTTGGCATCTGCGGCTCTGAGAAGCTGCTATGCAAGCAATGAGCCGCTGTGGGCTGTTGAGGCTTTGCAGCTGCGCTCCCGTGCTCCACTCCAAGCCCCTGTTCTATGTCCATCCCGTCTTCCAGGCCGTTCCCATCAACATCCGGTGGTTTTGTGGTCAAGTCAACCATTGTGACCTCCCTTGCCTCCATTCCCGAAGGACTACTCGCAGCATCCGGTGCCGCCGCAGGTGATTCGTCTCCAGAGGCGGGAGCGGCCGCCTCCTTGGTCTTTGGCAGCGCTTGCGCTTTCGACTTGCGCGCATTGGCAATCAGGTCCTTGAACGAGGTATCGTGTTTCGCCGCCCACGCCGTACCGTCAAACTCCTTGTCCTTGACCGCCACTCCAGGGCGCACGAACATGGGTGCCTTGGATCCTTGCGTGCGCTCCCAGATGTCAAGATCGTGCAGCAGCTCGGCACGACGCTTCGGGCGCGCAGAGTCGCAGTTCGCATTCCACAACGTGACCCACTCCTTGTGACGCTTCTCGAGCTGCAGACGGGACCCCGTTGTCGACAAGCCCAGGTCGGTCATCTTCTTGCGCAGGGCGGTGTCCTTAAGCATAGAGTAGGCCAAAGCCGGAAGGCGATCGGGTGCCGGTGTCGATCTGGGGCCGCCTCGAGCGGGTGTATTTGGGGTGGAGGTGCGACTGATGCTCGCGTGAGCTGTTTTTGGGGCTTTCGCACCGGTGCAGGTGTCGAGGTGTCGAAAGACTTGAGCTTCCTTCATGCGAGTGCTGCATATGGGGCATGGTACGAGGCCATCGTCGGGAGCTAGAAGAGCTGTTTTAGAGAGTGAAAAGATGCGCCATGCCAGGGGTTGACTTACCAAATGTTGCATCCTCTGCCTCGTCATCCTCCTCTTCCTCCTCCTGTGGCTGCTTGTATTCGGCTTCTTCGTGTATCGCTGCAACCGCTGCTGGCTGTCCCGACCTCGTTCTGCTAAGCCTTGCCGAGCTCCTAAGCCGCTTGGTCTCTGGCTGATCTCCGTCCGTCGTGAAGTCCCCGGCGGTCAGCTTCCTCTTGGGAGAGCCCTGGGTCTTTGTTTGTTTGCCTGACGTCCTTGCGAAGTGAAGTGTGTCTTTCCTGGCCTTGACAAAGGATTCAACAACCTCCTCCATGGACCAATTACTCCTCAATTTTAACTCCTGGTCGGAGGCCCGGCAAAGGGGGCATTTTCCATCGTTGGCAAGAGCGCGACGAATGCATAGGGAGCAGAATGTGTGGCAGCAGGATGTAAGCATAGGTGTTTTGAAAAAGTCCTTGCACACCTGGCATCGCAAGGAGGCTTCAACTGTTGATAGGGCTGGGAGGGGTGTTGAGAGCCAGTCTGTTGAGTCGGGGACATCCTCAAAATCGGCCATTGTAGGGAGGGAGGCAGTGCGTTGGCGAGACGTTGGCTTTGGGGATTTGAATGGGCTTCACGTTTGGAACGTCTCGTTGGGCCGAATTAATAGCATAAGGAGAGAGGGGCGAAAGCGCAGTGAAGCCTGCAGTCGGATGTGAAGGCTTGCTAGGAGTTTGGATGCGCAAGTCGCGTCGAGTGGCGGCGCGCTGGAGGGGGGGGGGTTCCTAGGGAGGTAGGGGGCTGAACTTTTGAGTGGATCCTGCAGCCGACCTCGCCAATCGTTCCTACTTTACATGCTTGAGCATGGGGGTGGCTGCAGAAAATCAATTAAGAGCAGGTGCAGACCACGCGTCCTTGCCCTCCCGGACGCGTCTCACCGGTCCCACTGTATCTTCTTCATACAAGAGCATCGTGAATGCTCCCTGCAAAGGAACTTCGTGTGGTTTCATCCCTTTTTACATCGCCGTTCCTACCAAAACCAACATTCCTGCGCCTTAGTCTCTTCGCAATGGACGAATTCAAGAAGTATCTGGCGGATCAGATCCTTAGTGAGGAGAAGATTGTAAGCTGCGGTTGCCCTGCTGGAACTTGAATCTGGCACTGATACTTACCCAGGTCACATATCGAAGCCTCAGCAGAGCACTCAAAGTGCATGTCAATACAGCAAAGGGGTCAGTGTCATCAACTTTATTGTATTGCATTGCTCAGCTATTCATACCGCCCTTCACAGAATGCTCTATGAGTTCCATAGGTCACAGAATGGCATGCGTCCTGGCACAATTCATGCCACGTACCTGGTTTATGGCATCCAGAAGGCAGGGAAAGTACAGGAAGATGGCGACATCGAGATGACTAGCTCTCCTCCTGATGTTGTGCCTTTGTCCGATGAGATCTTGACCCATTCCTTGACCTTGGTGCCTGGAGATCGTCTGAAGGGTATGTCTACTGCATGCTGATACAGCTGTGTTTTCATTTTGCTGACTACCACCTAGAAACTTTGGCATCATACGAAGAGCTCTTGTCTTTTCATATCTATAGCTTGGCCAGACATCCTACAAGAGTAAACTTTCCAGCTCGCTCCTTCGGGCCAAAAACTAACTTATCGCTCAGGAGTTGCAAATGCTAGCAGACGTCTCGCAGCAAATCAAGGAACAGTCAACTGAAGACAGCGCATCCATGGCAGAGATATATGGCACTATCATCAATCCTAATGTTCGAAAGCGCGACCGTCAGGGGCGGCCAGTCCCCGCTCCTGCACATGCGGCAACGGCGGCCAAGCCTGTCAAGAAGGAGTCAGCATCATCTACAGTCAAACTAACGGCTTCTGGGCACAAGACAGAAGAGCCGGCCGACAAAGAGATCAAGGCACCGGCGAAGGATGCGTCGTCCTCCGCTGCGGCCACTACTAAGAAGGGCGCGGCACCGCCCGCATCAAAAAAAGGCGGCTCGTCGGGCATCATGTCATCATTCGCCAAGGCTGCGGCAAAGGCTTCAAGCAAACCGAAGGAGACGCCAAAACCAGAAAGTCCAGCTGCCCTGTCTGACGATGGCGAAGATGACGACGATGACATTCCGGCTGCCAAATCTTCGGGTAACACTGGGCGGAAGTCGCGAAAGGATCGCGAGGCCGAGCTGAAGCAGATGATGGAGGAGAGCGAGGAAGAGGAGGAGCCCGAAGAGGAAGAGAAAGTGCCTGTGGACGAGCCGATGGAGGAGGCTCCGGAGCCAGAAGCGAAGCCCGAGCCCGAGCCCGCGGAAGTCGTTTCTAGCACCGGAGACGGTCGCAGGCGCGGCAAGCGGAGAGTCATGAAGAAGAAGCAGATCATGGATGATCAGGGCTATTTGGGTAAGGTTGAAACCATACACTTGATGTCCCTGATGCTTATACTACACTCCCAGTCACGATTCAAGAGCCCGCTTGGGAAGAATTTTCCGAGGACGAGGCTCCTCCGCCACCGGCTAGGGCCAAATCTTCGTCTGCGCCTAGTTTAGGAAGCCAGACTTCGAAAGGGAAGAAGGCGGCACCTAAGGGGCAGGGCAACATCATGTCCTTCTTCTCGAAGAAGTAATGCGGCCCTCCGGACGGCCCCAGTTGAAAATGTCAAAGTGGTGAAATATAACCATGGAAGACGTGAGACCGGGTAGCAATTGTCTGTACATCCATCACTGCCGTATGTCGCCAGCGACAATCGAAAGCCGCCATCAATAGAATCATTCGAATACGTGAGAGATGAGATGCCAGCAATAAGCAACGTAGAACTGAAACGTAAGTCTACCTAGCATTCGGGGTTCATATCTTGCCAGAGGATTCGGGTTAGAGAAGCACGGTGCATACGTGCGTACGTGCAATGGCTCAATTACCCAACGTCGGTCAATTTGCGAAACCTGACTAGGTTGCCTTACTAGGTGCTCATATAATTCGAGAAGTGGCATGGAGCGATTCTTTGCTTACAGGGACAGGATGATACAGAATCATGGGGTACGGATACATGTACCTACCTTAGGGTGGAGTGTCTAGCCTGGCGAGATCAACATTAGTGACTTTAACTAACAGAATCTTGCGGGCGCTTGTCAACCGTTCCGTTTCAACGAATTGCCTCTGTTTTCTTGTACGATTCTCAAAAACAGGTAACAATAATGGGGTTCGCTGTCAACTATCACACTCAGCGGCGTCGGCCAGTACCACCGACTGACAGGTGAGCGGCGCGAACGGCGGCCGGAAGGTGTCCCGCGCAACCCCGCAGTGGGCCGGGTCGTTAAGATGCGACGCTAAATCGCGCAACCCCGGTCAGAGCTCATGCAAGGGATCTCAGTGACGCTGCGGCATCCCCAGAATTCAGTTCTCGTGTCCCTTTCGACGTCGCACACTGCTCCTGTTTCGTAACACACTGTCCCTTTTTTTCCCCAAGTCCACCCACGCTCTTTGCGAGAGTTCTTGAAGACACCCATGCGGACATAGACTTGATTATTTCCACTCCTTTGCCTTCTCGGCCTCGAAGCCATGCCTTTGCGATCGGTTGCCGACTTACTGCTTTCTGTAGGCCTCATCGTCGGCCAGGCGTACGCGACGCAAGCGCCCTTAACGGGCGACGATCGCGCAGCATGCCCCAACTACGCGCAATATTCTACCTATCCCCAGTGAGTTGCGAGACCAGTGTTGGCGTCCTGCCGAGAAGCGTGATCTGGTATTGACAGCCTGATGCCAGCAAGCCTCTCAGCGAAGGGCCCCTCGCCCTGCCCTACCAGCGACCCGACCCGCGATGCCGTACTTTCCAATCTGATGCTATCGAGAAGGTCATCCAGGATGTCACCTCTCGGATGAAGGATCCTGATTTGGCCCGGCTCTTCGAGAACGCCTTCCCCTCAACAACCGATACCACCGTCAAATTCCACACCGACGGCACCGACACGCGCTTCGTCGACCTGAACGGCCGCAGTTTAAGCGACGAGGGCAAATGGGAGGGGCCGCAATCCTTCATCATCACGGGTGATATCATCGCCGAATGGCTGCGTGACAGCACGAATCAGCTCTCCCCGTACCAATCACTGGCTAAGAAGGACCCGGCCGTCTTCAAGTTGATACTCGGGGCCATCAACACCCAGGCCGAGTACGTCATCGAGTCGCCCTACTGCAACGCCTTTCAACCCCCGCCGATCGCGAACCTCAAGCCGAGTCTCAACGGACAGGATGATACCGTTCACCCAATCTACGAACCCTCGTTTGTATTCGAGTGCAAATACGAGCTGGATTCGTTGGCGCATTTCCTAGCGCTGGGCAATGAGTTTTACGAGCACACGAAATCGAAAGACTTTTTGACAGAAAGGTGGTTCCTTGCGCTGGATACCCTTCTCGACGTTTTGGACGAGCAGTCGCGCTCGACATTTGACCCAGAGACAGGCCGGTACCTGAGAAATGAGTACACCTTCCAGCGCAGGACGGATGCAGGAACCGAAACGCTGAACCTTAGGGGCGTTGGCAACCCCTTGAACAACGGTACCGGTCTGGTCAGGTCGGCATTCCGACCCAGCGATGATGCCACGATCCTCGGCTTCTTCATTCCCGCGAACGCTATGATGGCCGTGGAGCTGAAGCGGACGGCGGCAATTCTGAAAGAGGCTGGCAAAGATGTCCTTTCTCAGACGGTCGACAAGTGGAGCCAAACCATCAGGGACGGTGTATGGAACAACGGAGTCGTAAAGCATGCCAAATACGGAGACGTTTTCGCATACGAGGTCGACGGCTACGGCTCTTCAATCCTCATGGACGATGCAAACTACCCTTCGTTGCTTGCTCTGCCTTTGATGGGATTCCTGCCGCTGGATGATCAGATATATCAGAACACCCGGAAGATGCTCCTTGAAAAGACTGGCAACCCTTACTATCTTGAAGGCGCAGCTTTTCACGGGATTGGAGGTGAGCAATGCCTTGGGGGCCGACGCGAGACCAAGCTGCTGACGTAGTATAGGTCCTCACATTGGCTTATCAAATGCCTGGCCAATGAGTCTTTTGATACAGGCGCAGACGTCTGAAAACGACAAAGAGATAACCGAATGCCTCGATTTAGTCCTCCGCTCGGCTCGACTCGGGTTGGTTCACGAGAGTGTCGATGTCAACCACATCATGTCATTTACCAGTAAGTAAAGCTCCAGTCGATGGCATACTCCTCGATCTCATGCTGACAATACACTGTAGGAAGCTGGTTTGCTTGTAAGAATTGACTTGAACCCCAGTGATTTGCACGCCATATTAACATATACCAGGGGCCAATGGTGTCTTTGCTGAGACGATTCTGGATCTCGCTCGACGCAAACCGCACCTAATCTTTACTGATGGAAAGCCATACACCATATAAACGTGGCTATGACCGCCCAACTAGATAGGGGAGACCATGCTGGTCTAAGTACAGCAGTGTTGTTGACGTTGGATACATTATAGAGTCATCAACAGATGGGCTTCATCCGGCGTGGGGGGCTGGCATCGCTTTACCTGCATTTCATATACCCAAAGAGGTCTAACGCTGAGAGACAGACGTATATAAAACATACTTCAAATCGCACAAACAGCCCCGTGCAACATTGATGCCACGTCGTATATGGTTGTATCGACTTCCCAATTCCCACATGTTAACATCAGACAGAGCTGTCTCAGGTTCCTCGTCTCCAACTCGGCAAATTTGTTCTCGACTCCAAACCTCTATATTCGTCTTAGGGGTCGTTGTGTTACGTCACCCAAGATGATTGCAGAGTTATTCACGCTCATTTGACGTTGTCTACATCAAGCCCACTTGTCGACTTCCACTGGACGCTGTCCTTCATTGCCTTCAAAACAGCACCAAGCCTCTTCACGCCCTCTACGATATCCTCCTCCGGCTCCCAAGAGAAACACAGACGAATCTCCCTGTCGAACCTCGCAGACTCCTCGTCCCCATGAACCTCGAACTGAGCACCGTGACCAATGACCAGGTTCTCCGTCTGCTTGGCCCGGGCCGCGGCCTCTCGGCTCGACATGCCCTCCGGCAGGCTGAACCACACGAAATAACCGCCGTACACGCCGGCGCCCTTCAGCGCGGACTCGCGAACCGCAAACCCGTCGCCCAACGGCTTCTGAACATGTTCTGCAATGGCCTGCACCATGGTCCGGTGCCGCCTCGCCAGCGCGGGCCTTGTCTCCTCGTCGAGCTGCCTCTGCAGCTCCCCGCCCTCGAGGAGCTCCGCGACCAACGTCGCCGCCAGCTGGCTTGGCGCGCCGCCGCTGCACGTCGACCCCGTCTGCGATAGGCCGTACGCGAAGGCAGGGCTTCCTTCGGCCCAGCCCGTCCGCACACCCGGGGCGACGATTTTGCTGAAGGAGCCGTTGGATACCGCGTTGCCGAAGGAGGCGTCCGAGACGCCCAGGGCGCGGTCGATGTCCACGAGGCGGGGCAGGCGCATCTCGGGGGTGTATGGCCCTGGGGGTGTGTCGGATGAGGTCAGAGGCCACTGCAGAAAGTCGTAGACGTCGTCGCTGACGATGAGGGCGTCGTGCTGGCGGGCGAGGGCGACGAGCTCGTAGCGGCGGACGAGTGACATGGTCTTGCCGCTCGGATTGGAGCATGTCGGGACGACGTAGATGATATGGCGGTAGAGCTTCCTCTTCTTCGCTTGTTTGAAACGCTGCTTCACTGTCAGCGAGGATCTCGCACTTGGTGTGCCACGACGCCGCTGAGAAGCACGCACGTCGTGTGACAGAGGAGGGGCTCCCCCAAGATGGGGTGGACTCACTTCGTCACTACCTCTGCCCGCGGCCTCGAGCCCCTTTCTCAGATACTCGATGTCGATTCCGTCATCGTCTTCAGGAACCGACTTGAGGCGCCCGTCAAACCCGGCATCGGCGAAGATGGGACATGCAAGGAAGTAGCACGGCGCGACCATCCAGACGTTTTTTGTGTAGAGCGGGTCGGTAAAGGACTGCAGAATGCACGCGAGGTTCTGGCTGGCGCCGCCCGTGACACAGATGCGGCGGGCGTCGGGCGGGTGATGTTCGAGACGACCCTCATTGCCTGTGTTCGCTGTGCGGCTAGCAGACGGAGGCGCGGGGTCGGCGGCTGTGTAGAAGGCCGAGAGCCAGCGGGCGATAGATTCACGGAGGGGCTGGTAGCCAGGGTCCGGGCCGTACTGGAGCCCGGGGACGTAGACGGCGGGGTCGGCGAGGGTCTTGACGGCGGCAGCAGAGAGCGCTGCTGCCGGCAAGAGGGAGGGGGAGGGCCAGCCCCGGAGGAGGTTGATGGGTTTCTTGTGCAGGGGGGCGTTCATCTCGAAGTCTGACGGGGGCGCCAATGAAGTTGAGGAATGACGGTATTGGTTGTATGCACACGGGTAAGGAGAGGTTGCAAAGGATAGGCCTCGGCTTTGAGTGTTCGCGACGGCAGGAGGAGTCGGTACAATGGATGGACAGTGGTGAGTGATGAGGGGTCGATGGTGGCGAGGTAGTTGAGTGAGGTGTTTCGAGACTCTGATCACGCTATGCTTCATAACCTCCACTTGTTAAAACGTGCACTGGTCCGAATGAAGAGGTTGTTCTGGCACTCAGTCCTCGGAAAGACTTCTGGTCATTTATGCGAGGGTTTGTGATGAAGTCGAAATTCAGGGTGCCGCCTCCGCAGTCGGACATGTAGAGTAGAGAAAGAGAGTGAGGGAGAGAGAGGGTGCGCCCCACGCAGAACCCGCAACTGAGCTGAACCTTGGTTCTCAAGTCAATTTTCATTAACCACGTCTCGTCGAGAAGAATCATCAAAGTTTGCCGATGTAATTTCATTTTGTGAAGCGGCTACAAAAAGGGGGTATCATGTACTTCAAATGCATTGCCGTCAAACACGTTTCGCCACGCATGACTAAAAAGAAAATACCTCTACCATCCCCACGTCCTCGTTGAAGCAGTGAACACAGGCGGCTTCCACTGGATCCTACTAGGATCGATAAGCCTCTTCTGCTTCACTTTTTGCTTCTCTCTTTGCTGTATCAGCTTCTCCGGTATCACAATCTTGTGTTCGCCCTTGTGGTACACCTGCATCTTAAGCGCCTGTAGTGTATGTTCCACATCCTGTGGGATAATGGCAAGCGCCGTGGAAATGGTTTCGATCGTCGTCTTCTCGTCACGCTCATTGTATCCCACTAGAAGATCCAGGATATTCTCACCCCAGTACTGGCGGTAACTCAGCAGGCCCAAATCAGAGAGAGGCTTCTCGGGCGACCCCAGCTTGCCCTCAATCTTGGACAGCTCGTATGAAAACTGGATCAGCAAGCGACCGTAACCTTTTCGCTGATACTGAGGCAGAGTAAGAATACAAGCAACGTTGTAGCCGTCAGCACTCTCCTTTTCCTTGGAAAAGTATCCAATGATGTGACAGCCCTTATCGTCCCGGGTTGTCATGACGTAGAATAAAAAGGGGTCGACATCGTAGTAGAGTGTCTTGTGGTCAAGGAACATCTTGGACAGCAAACACAGATTGCGACAGTAAGTCCGCTGCCTCCTACCGTCGATCTCGAAGAAAGACACCGACTCGTCCCGGTAGATCTCGTTGCCGGGTGGATGCTGCAAGGTGCACTTGCGCCGATGCCTTGTGAAGGATTTTTCGTCACCATAGTACCCGAGGCAGAATTCGCATATGAAAATAACATCTTCCTGGTTGAAGATCTCAGGGTACGGTGAGAAATACCAGGGGAACAGGTCGTGTTTTCCGAATTGCACCTTGGAGATGTTTCGGATTCGCGAGATTTCGGCCGGATTTTGTGTCATGGAGCCATGTGTTCTGAGCTTCTCGATCTCGTCTTCGCGGCTGAAGCCACTGAGTAGGTCCTTCTTCTGGACCTCCTCTTCCAAGTCGATCTCCATCTCGTCGCCCCCTGCCGCGGGTGTAGCGGTCGCATCGCCTGTCGCTGGTGTTTGGCTGTTGCTATCCTCGGCTGTGGGCGTCATTATCTGACTTTGTGACTCAACAAACTCGCTCCATGGGTGTGGGGTGGGGGCCTCGGATGGCGCCGACAGCTCCCTCTTCCCGGGCCTCTTTTGAGATTTCTTGGAAATCTGCTTCTTGGATGTGGCGACGCCCTTCTTGGTCTTGGGGTCCTTGAGTTTTTCCTTCTCTGGCAAAGGCCACTCAACATCGTGATCGAAATCGATGCGAATCGTTGGTACCCATTCGTCGAGACGCTTGTTGAAGTTGTCAAAGTTACAGTAGAACTGTCGCCCGCTTTTCGTTTCCTTGATACTGAGAATCTCGGCCCTACGCGGTATACCCTCTTTTCTGACCATGGCGATGCATCCTACTCTGTGGCGTGTTGATTAGTGAATAGCTCTAAGTGGCCGCATCGTTTGCGGGGTGGTGAAGTGGTGTTTTGTCGCACCTGATGGTCTCCGGAGTGGCCTTGCCCTTTTGTCGAGGCTCGCTGGAGCCGACAGTGGGCTCGCCGTTAGCGCCGTGCGCCGCCATGATGATGGATCCTCGAGGTAGTGATTGTTGGTTGATGAAACATTCAGACTTCCAACATTACTGTCGCAAATCGTAAAGATGACGAAGTGGCAAAGGGAAGAGGAAGGTGGTGAAGCAGAAAACGCGGGCTTCCAAAGGCGGTGAACAAACCACCGCGAACCCCTGTACGATCAAGTGGGGCGAAAGCTGCGATAAGCGATAGCTCCACTTTCTTTTCCCTCGGTAATTGCATTTTTAATTTTCTCTTACTGGGAATCTATGCACTGCCGACTTCACTATCGGGCACTTCTTACTCACAAAATCTCAAAAAACACCAATCAGAAAGCACTTTTCTCTCATTTTGACGGTATCTGATGACCTGTACTGAACACCATCATAGGTTGCAGAGAATATGGCCCCGGAGCTATCGTCAAATTGGAAGAAGCTACAAGCCCAACTCAAAGCGGCAAGCCCGTCTTCTTCCACAGCAGCTGGACCCGTCAAGAGGAAGGCAGACATATCAGATCAGCGACTGTCGAAGAAACCGAAACTTAAGTCCGACAACAAATCAGGGCCGGTAAAGACCATTCACAAGAACGACAAAGCAAAGAAGGAATACATGGGTGTTACGCAAAGCTCAAAGGTTGAAGTTGAACCCAAGGTCGGCCCCTCGCCGTCCCTTGCCCTTTGGGCCGAAGAAAATGACATCTCGCCTGAGGCTCTGGCCGAGGCCTACGGTCTTGGCGTGAAAAACAACTCTATGCTCACCTCGGAAAAAGACAAGATCAACGCTGGCCTAACGGAAGGACTCGACGTCGGCAAGTACATTGCCATCGACTGCGAGATGGTGGGTGTTGGACAAGGAGGATACGAGTCTGTGCTGGCCCGCGTGAGCATAGTCGACTTTCACGGTCGCCAGGTGTACGACTCCTACGTGCGGCCTAAGGAGCGTGTTACGGATTGGCGCAGTGCCGTCAGCGGAATCCTCCCCAAGCACATGAGGTTCGCCCGCGATTTCGACGAGGTTCAGACTGACGTCGCCAAGCTGTTGAAGGACAGGATAGTAGTTGGTCACGACATCAAGCACGATCTGGATGTGCTCAAGCTGAGCCACCCAGGCAAAGATGTTCGCGATACGTCTAGTTACCCGGCGTTCCGGCAGTATGGCAACGGCAGGAAACCAGCCTTGAGGAGGCTGGCGGAGGAGATACTCGGCGTCACGATCCAGGGCGGCGCCCATTCGAGTATCGAAGATGCCAGGGTGACGATGCTCCTGTTCAGAAAATACAAATCAGGATTTGACGTCGATCATGCAAATCGCTTCCCAGGCTCCGCCGGCGCATCGGCAAAATCGAAGCCAAAATCAAAGAAGACCAAGAAGAAATGAGCTGATGCCTCTATTACCACAAAACTACAGGGCTCGAGCCTCGCAAATCACCTCTTCCAAAATCATGGTCGTCTTTAGGGCCCTCCTCGTCAAAGCCTGGTAATCAGATCCAGTCAAAGCCAGCAACTGGATCTCATCCCCGCTGCCGCCATGAACCAACACTTCTCATAGTGGAATGCCCTCCATCAACTCGAGGGCGCCCTCTCGGCCCACGGTTATAATAACGTCGCCCAGTGTCTTTGTTGAGAATCCAGCCTCGCAGTAGGTGAAGTAATACTGCATCAAATTAGCATAGAACACACGAGGGACAGATGGTATGTGTCTTACCTCCCATTTCCTCCTAAATACATCCATCTCTTCCTCTCCCATGTTGGCGTGTTCCCGGTTCAACGCTGGTCGAATTTTCAAGTCAAAGTTCCTCAGAAACTCCTCTTTCCACAGCCTCAGTGTCTTGGAATAATGCCCTCCGATGTTTTCGACTTTGTCGACGGTTAGAGTTCCTCTTGACTCTTTACTGATGTGGTTCAGTAGCTGCGTGATCGACGGGAGGTACCCTCCAGGGAAGATGTAGTGGTTGATGAAACTGCTATCTGTCAGCGCCTCGATCTCCTACTGCGACTCACTCCACTTACTCTTCTCCCTTTGAGTACGCCTCGTGGCGGCCTTCGGGCATGGTGATGCATTGAAAGACGGCAATACCTCCATCCTTCTTCAGCAATCTGTCCATGCAAGCGAAGTACGTTCCCAGGAACTCCTGACCGACAGCTTCCAGCATCTCGATCGACACAATCTTGTCAAAAGGTGTTTCCGGTGTTTCCAAAGCTCGGTAGTCCGTCAAACGGACGTCGATGCGATCAGAGAAGCCCGCAGCTTCTATGCGCTCCTCCGCAAGGGCCTTTTGCTCCTTGGAGAGCGTTAAGCTCGTCACGCGGCAGCCGGTTTTCTTGACAGCCTCGATCGCAAAGGAGCCCCAACCAGTGCCGATTTCCAACACATGATCCGATGATTTTATGCGAGCGCCGTCGATGAAGCGGTGCAGCTTCGTCATTTGCGCATGCTCCAAAGTCTCCTCCGGCTCGCTCGGATCAGGATTCATCTTCCAGATGGGACATGAATAAGTCATGTCCGGCGACAGGAATGCGGCGAACATGTCGTTGCTAATGTCGTAATGCGCCGAGATATTGAGGAGCGCGTTCGAGAGGGTGTTGGTGGTTCGGGCCAGACTCGAGATGGCGGTAGACAAGCTCGAGAACCATGTTGTGCCGTTGCCCATTTCCTCACGGTTGACGATAAAGAGCTACATCAGGGCCGTGTCAGCGGTACGAGCGGCAAACGAATGATTGACCGGAGCCAGCCAGCCAGCCAGCTACGGGTGTACTAACCTGGAAGAAAGCAGTCAGATCTTTGCACTCAATCTCACCGAGCATGTACGACTCGGCAAAACCCATGTCGGCGAACAGGAATAGGCGCATCCAAAAGGCCTCGCTCTTCACAACCAGCTCGACCCTGGGGATGGCATCTGCGCGGCGCGGAACGGCTTCACCGTTGCTGAGGTTCTCGTTGTACTTCGCGCCCAGCTTCTGACCAAACACGCGCCTTAACTCGGCCGGCTCGTCGACGAGAAGAAGGGTGCCACGCTCAATCTTGGAGAAGACGGAGAGGATCGCAGGCTTGGCCACGGACAGAGCCGGTCCCCACGTCAAGCTCCCGACGGCACTTCTCACCAGCTCTGTGCCGCGGGCCAGGGGCTGGACGACAGCCGCCGGAACCAACGAGGGCAGCTTGGGCATGGCTTCTCGTGCGAAAGAGACCGGGGAGGAAGGAGACGTGAAGACGTTGGGGAGACGGCTGGATGCACTATGTACCTGAGAGCGAAAGACCGATGGCTTGTATCAGACCGAATAGTGCAAAAATGTCAATTGAGTCAAGCAGCCACCGAGGGGATTGAAAGCGAGCTCTCTAGGTAGTAGAAAGATACACCGGGAAGCTTGCCTCAGCTTTCCAAAAATATGGAGGGGAGCGAGGAGGCGGGGCTGTAGGAGGGGTGGAAGGGCGAAAGTCAACAAGAGGAGGAGCAAAACATGCTCGCATCTGAGACTCAACGGTAGGGCGGGACGATCATTTTATTGCAGGCGTGCGCGAGCGCATGTCTGATGTCTGCTAGTGACAACGAGACATGCTAGGCTAGGCGGGCGCATATGCAAATAGTCCCGGCAACCGGCACGTCAACGTGCTCTTCTTCGCGGACGCCAGAAACGGATGAGAGAGCAGCGCATGCTTTTGTCTCGCCCATCGGTACCGTCGCAAGCCCGAGGGCAAAATGTGGGTAAACGAGGGTCCGATCCGGGATCCTACCATGCATGCCCAGGGGGGACCGCGGCAAGGGTAGTTCAGACGGGGAATCCCTCGGGAGGATGGACAACAAAAGGTTGAATGAAGTCTTGGCCATCGCTTCTTTCATTGAGAAAATCGACATATTGGGTTGTGCTGACAATCCCATCGGCACCTGTTGTTGGTAGAGGGTTGGGCCACCTTTGCCTCACAAAAGAGGCTTTATGTGCCATTGGCAAAAACTGACCGCCATATGCGACTGTCTGAATATCTATCGACTAGAGTCCATTCCCCATCTTGGAGACGGAGGAGCTCAATCATCAGTGAAACAATGCGCTCGGCGGGGGGGGGGAATACCCTCAACAAATTTGCTTTAGGGCAGGACTATTTAAGTATGGTGTATGATGTCAACTGTGAACGGAGGAACAGCGAGCCGGGCGCACGCGTGCGCATGCTCTAGTGTAATAAGCTCTTGCAGCTTGAGTCGGAAGTTGGGCCAGTAGTCTCACCTGTCGCTAGGTACCTGTAGACTTGTATGATGAATAATTCCGCCCGTAGCATAACTTAAAATGCATTGCCCCAGTGCGCCCGTCGGAGCGTCCAGCCACATCAGACCTCGAGCTGCTGTTAGTGTTTGAGAGAAACAGAGATGAGTGCTCGACCTTTCAGGTTTCGGCCATCAGATGAAGGTAGGATTTGTAATCAACTGCGCCGACAAGAAGATGTGATTCTTTCCATCGGAAAGTAGAAACATCTCTATGCGGCGTGAGAGTGCGTATCTGGTGACTTCTCTGTAGTGTAAGCGGTGAATACCTATGTGGCATGCTATCATCCTTGTGCTGGGCTAGTCAGTCCCTGCATCCCGGCAGAGAGAAAGGCTAAATCTGACAAGTAGGTACGTTGTACTCCGTAGCTGTCTCCTGGTTATTGGTATGTGGATGCCCGTTGAGCCACCAGCGCCTTTTGTTCGTCCTGGTCTTGATGAACCGCTCATCTAGACCAGAGCGCGTTCTAGTATCAGGCAGGCACAAATCGATCCTGCACCCAAACTTCGATGATCGGGTTCTACGGACATTTTCAAAAGAGAAATTTGCGATACTACGATTTGGGTGTTCCCCGGCTTACATCGTGCGACAGGGTCCTTTGTGCGGATTTGCGGAGCTTTGCCCAGATTCTCGACTTAGACTAAGGTCTTTCGAGGTCAATGACATCAAGACTTTTTGGTCACACCCACTATTACAGGCAGTTGACCGAGGACAACCGACCGGCGGGGTTCTCTTCGTCTGACCCGGGTTATGAACCTTGGAATCCTGGAGTCAACAATCGCGCTCAAGAGACCGATGGAGATGTCTGCAGAGAAGAAACGGACGACAGGCCCAGAGGATAATTCCGGCCGTGGAATACGGAGTACAGAGTACGGATAGGCCTAAGGCAGATGACTTTCCAGCCATTGACGGGCCTTCTGGAATCCACTGCCGCGCATCCGACTAGAAATGCGTGAAGATCATGAAGAGGGGCTGGGTTGCTTGCGTTGGACACGTTCCTGACGCCGGGGCATCGAGGTCTTGGGGATAGTCCTCTTAATGGATGGCTGCCACCCTGCAATGTCTCATTTGGGAGGGATACTAACCAACGCGGGTGCCAACATGAGGTGTGGTGTGAGATCCTCTCCGTCTTTCTTCTCCCATCCTAAGGCTGCAGCCTTCGGAGGCGCGGGTCAACAAGCCCAAACGACTTGACACACCGGCCCTTGCCGATGATTGCCTCGATTGCTGAAACAGCGGAACGAGCAAGAACCAGAGGCTCGTGGGTGGTAGTGCGTCCGTGCACACGGGAGCCACGCCCATCTTATCGATAGCCAATCTTATCGCAACTTCTTATCAAATGGTTAATTGGATTCGCGTTGTTGGAGAATGGCGGACGCGTCTCAGTACCTAATCAAACAAGTCGCATCGTTTAGCAAAAGAGCACTGATCAACAGATCGGAACGATCGCCAAATATACAAGACAGCCCAAAATGTCGAAAGAGATTCTCTCTATTCAGTCAAACGACTCTGAAAGGACCAAAAAGGCAGTCGCCAACCTGCTGCCGTGTCGAATTCACCACGATGGACCTGTCGGCGATGCCAATTCCTTTTGGAATCCTGTTCAGTCTGAAGGTGCGTCGCCATCATCGTCTGAGCATTTGAAGTGGAATTATAGTGGCTTGCAGCTGACTTCAGGCCGCTAGATGGAAAACCCGTCGCATACTTCCGCGGGAGAAAACTCCATGGCACGACTGTCAAGCTACCAGAACAATACCGAGGCGTCGTGATGGAGAAGAGCGATAAGGTCGAGACCCAGCAGCTTGAAGGCGAGGCAGAAGAGGCGCAGGGCGATCTGGTAGAGCTGGGCACCATGGACGTCAAGGCTGAGTTTGATGAGATGGTTATTTGGGGCCACGAGTCGAGCGCCGATGCGGCGTCGGATCCTTATGTGAGAAGTATCGAAGAATGGTTAGCTGCGGCCGAATCGGTAGGTGTTTTCGCGGTAATTCAAGCCATGTGTGCCGTAGCTGACTTGGTTTTCAGATACACTCGTACCCTTCGCCAGAGACCAAGACTGGCGCATGATCGGCTGAAGAATGACTCACCCTCAGCGTTCTTCTATAGAGAAGTGCCACCTGGGTTTTCTGAGTGTATTGAATATTGCATGGGTTAGGCGTTATGGAACGTGTGTAGATCGGCGTAAACATCAAACACTTCACCTGTAATTATATGCTGGCGCGTTTCGGCTTTGGTTTTACAATCAACCCTTTATCTGTTCCGTCAAAACTACGCTGAGGATCGCGAAACTCGCAGCATGGGAATGCGTTCCCAGAACAGACTAGCGCCAACGCAGTCAATTTAAGCCGTCGCGCCGGCAACACACGACAACGCGTTTTCTGCCCCTCACGCGCCAGAAAATCAATTACGCCCCCTACTGAGTCTCCGCCTTCCAATGCGAAAAAGGATCCATCGCATCCCACCACCCAGAAACCCGCCTCCACCCAAAAACAACATCCCGCTCATCAGCCTCGTCTCAGTCACTTGCACTTCCTCAATCCACTGTTGACCCCATTCCCGCCGAACGACGATCTATAGCAGCCTCGCTGCCGACGAGAACCAACCACAATGGCCCCCTCCAGCGACGCCGGCATGCTGATGTCGGACGCCCCATCTCGTGCCTCGGCTACCCCTAGACGCTCCCTCATGCCCAGTTCCTCCGGCGGCAGGCCAAGGGTGCCACCCTCCGAGAGCATGGGCGCTCCCAGCGACGACGAGGCCGAGGGATTTGCCGACGATCAGGTTCCTCGTGGATCGAGGATACCCGATATAACAAACATTCCCCGCGTGGAGGACAAGATCGGCCTCATGGTCCAGGACCACTTTGAGTCTTTCATTGAGGAGTAAGCTGCCATCCCCGCTCTCATTGGCTACGCAGCGTCTTCTAAACAACACTGTAAATGCAGATTTATAGAAGATCCGACTTCTTCTGGCGCACCGACATCCAGTGCCGTCACAACGGACAAGTACTACGTAGCCCAGATTCACGGCATGCGCACATACCAGCTTTCCACCTTTTACGTCGACTTTAAGCACTTGGTTGCATGGCATAATGGCGAGCTGGCAGACGGTGTCATGCGTGGCTACTACCGCTTTCTACCGTTCTTGACCGCCGCCCTGCATAACATGATTGCCAAGCACGAGCCGCAGTACTTCCGCGAACATAGGCAGCCAACCTCTTCCAGCAACCCGACCAACTCGGCCGCGAGCCAGCTGGGCTCCGCTAGCCAGACAGAGATGGGCGACAAGACCGCCAACCAGCAGACCGACAAGCTGTTCGCCATCGCCTTCTACAACCTGCCGCTGATCTCGAGAGTGCGCAGTCTCAGGGCAGCCAACATCGGCCAGCTGCTCTCCATCTCCGGCACCGTCACGCGGACGTCAGAAGTTCGCCCCGAGCTTTCACTCGGCACCTTTGTTTGCGAGGCGTGTAGGACAGTCGTTCCCAACGTGGAACAGACATTCAGGTACACGGAGCCTACCCAGTGCCCGAATGGAACCTGTCAGAACCGCCAGGCATGGCAGTTGGACATCCGCCACAGCACATTCGTCGACTGGCAAAAGGTGCGCATCCAGGAGAACAGCTCCGAGATCCCCACTGGTAGCATGCCGAGAACGATGGACGTCATCATGCGTGGAGAGATTGTGGACCGGGCCAAGGCCGGAGAGAAGTGCATCTTCACCGGTGCCCTCATAGTTGTGCCAGATGTTAGCCAGATGGGCTTGCCCGGTCTGAGGCCTAGCGCCGTTCGAGATGACAAGAGTGCGGCTGGTGCCGACGCCGGTGGCTCTGGCGTCAGTGGTCTTAAATCTCTGGGTGTTCGCGATCTGACCTACCGTCTGGCCTTCCTTGCCTGTATGGTCACCCCCGACGTTTCCAACCCGGGCCAGTCGGCGAGCGGTCAGGTTTCCGACATCATCAGCTCACTGACCCAGGACAACTCCGAGTCGGTCGAACAGGTTCAGACGGCTGTGTTGGGATCCATGAACCCATCGGAGATTGAGGAGCTGCGTGGGTTGGTTCACAGCGATCACATCTACTCGCGACTGGTGAACTCGATCGCACCAACGGTGTACGGCCACGAGGTTGTCAAGAAGGGTCTCTTGCTTCAGCTCATGTCTGGTGTGCACAAGACCACCGCCGAAGGCATGGAACTCAGAGGTGACATCAACATCTGCATCGTGGGCGATCCCTCTACATCCAAATCCCAGTTCCTCAAGTACATCTGCTCCTTTGCCCCTCGCGCCGTCTACACCAGTGGTAAGGCATCGTCTGCTGCGGGTCTCACGGCCGCTGTGGTCAAGGATGAGGAGACTGGCGACTTCACCATCGAGGCCGGTGCTCTCATGTTGGCAGATAACGGCATTTGCGCCATTGACGAGTTCGACAAGATGGACATTGCCGACCAGGTGGCCATCCACGAAGCCATGGAGCAGCAGACCATTTCCATCGCCAAAGCCGGTATTCAAGCAACCCTGAATGCCCGCACCTCCATCCTCGCTGCCGCCAACCCCGTCGGCGGTCGCTACAACCGCAAGACGACGCTCCGTGCCAACATCAACATGAGCGCTCCGATCATGTCTCGTTTTGATCTCTTCTTTGTCGTTCTCGACGAGTGCAACGAGTCCGTTGATCGCCATCTTGCCGAGCACATTGTTGGAATCCATCGGCTTCGCGACGAAGCCATCGAGCCCGAGTTTAGCACGGAAACCCTGCAAAGATACATTCGCTTCGCCCGCACTTTCCGCCCTGAATTTACTCCCGCGGCAAAGGAATTGCTTGTGAAGCACTACAAGGAGCTTCGCGCCGACGACGCGCAGGGTGGGATCGGCAAGAACTCGTACCGCATCACTGTCCGTCAACTAGAGAGTATGATTCGTCTGTCCGAGGCGATCGCCAAAGCCAACTGCGTAGACGAGATTGAGCCGCCCATGGTCACCGAGGCCTTCAACTTGCTGAGGCAAAGTATCATCTCCGTAGAGCACGATGACATCGATATCGAAGACGAGGAGTTGCCAGAGGAGGGCGAGGCTCTGCTCCGTGCGGCCTCCGAGGCTGCGGGTCAACCTGTTGAAGATGACAGCATGGCCGTCGACGAAGCCAACGGGACCCCGGCGCCCGCAGCCCGTCCTAAGCAGACGATCACGTTCGAGAAGTACTCGAGCATGGTAAATTTGTTTGTGGAGCACGTCAACGAGGCTGAGGCCGAGAACGGCGAGGGTGTCGAGGGCGATGCGCTCGTAAACTGGTACCTGGAGCAGAAGGAGGATGAGTTGGACGACGTTGCCCATGCAGAAGAGGAGAGGGCCCTGGCGAAGAAGGTGCTTAAGAGGATGGTCAAGGTATGCGATCTTTTTTTGCTTCTGCACATGTCTGGTTGGAAGCTAATCTCGGCTTGTAGGAGAACATTCTCATGGCCGTTCGCGGCCAGGGTCTCGCCGACGACGAGGCAGGCGAGGGTGCGTCTGCGGCCGGCGAGGCGGAGCAGCGTATCGTCTACGTCCTGCATCCCAACTGTGCTGTTGAAGAGTTCTGAGCTGCTTCAGCAAGTGAATGTAGACGCTTTGAAAACGGTTAGGGGTGGATTGCACAGGCTTGGACTTGGGTAGGACGAGTCTTGACGAGAAGAAGAAAAAAGTAAGCTGATGTCCGCGGCATTTGTACTTTGTTGAACGGGTGGGGAAGGATTTTGGGTTCGTATTATCACGGCCCGGGAGTTGGGGCGTTGGTCGGGGGAGCTGTCGTACTGGAGATGACTTGACTTGTATGTGAAGAGGAGAGAAGAAGAAGGCTATCTTGAACAATGCTGCAGTTGGCCGCTTCCATCTGTTTGCTTGGTTGTCCCTCCCGGGCGCGGGGCATCCCGAACGATGTTATTTCAGACTGTCCGCTTCCACCAGCCCATTCTCTACTATACCTCCAGCTCGTCTCTTCGTCTTTGCACCGTTAGTTCCATCTCTACCTGGCAAACCCTCATGAGCTTCTGATAAGCCCCGGTGCGGCTAAGCCAACTTTCGAGGTTCCATCAAGAGCCTGGGCAGA
Source organism: Colletotrichum lentis (assembly GCA_003386485.1). NCBI lineage: Eukaryota > Fungi > Ascomycota > Sordariomycetes > Glomerellales > Glomerellaceae > Colletotrichum > Colletotrichum lentis. The sequence continues at coordinate 1,973,235 of NWBT01000047.1, forward strand.
CACATAGAAACACAACGGCTCATCTCAATGCGGCTTCATAAGGAATTGGATATCGGCGAGGGTTTGGCTCCCTTTTCTATCGGCTGCCAGTAGGTTGTCAGTCTTGTACAAAGGAGAAAACCCGTGCTGTTCGGAAGTCGATCTTAATTCAATCTCGAGCAGGTATATACCCCCCCCCTCTTGAAGCCTCATATCCCTTTGAACCGGGCAATACATGTAAAGTATGCAGACCAATGTACGTCAATATCCTATTGCTCCGTCGAGATCTGAAACTTGACGGGACTCGTGATGGGTCCCTAAATATCAGAGTGGGATTTGCAATGTCACTCAAGGAGAACATAGAATTGTGTAAAGCACCATTTTATTCCCGTTGATTTGCTTCGAATAGAGCACACTACATCAACGCAACCCATGAAACAATCCGAATGACATGGGTCAACTCGCAGAGGCCCACAAAATCATCGTACGGGCAAGGCTCGCCGCCATTGGCTGAGGGATGGGGAATATCATGTAAATTTTGAAATTTGATCTGGTATAAAATCTTTATATACAAATCACACAGAAAAACAGCAAATCGCAACGCTTGCCCCTAGATGCTGAAGCGAAAGCGGATATAAAACATGCATCTTACAAATTGTACTTTTCTTTTGCCTTCGCTCGTCGTCATGTCCTCTTCAACTCATGATCCCACCAGGTCATATCGCATTAGTCCAAGGACCAACATAACCTTACTCCTCGTCAGATTCTTCCTCGGGAACCTATTGTCTCGTTAGCCAAAAATCGCTTCACGACAGTGAAAGTATGCGTTAGGGACAAAAAGTCACTCACCCCCTCGTGGAAGTCCTGGCCCTCCTTGGTAGCCTTGATAACGCCGACGCGGATGCAGAAGTCGCCGAACTTCTCGCCCTCCTCCCTCTCGGTCGCATACCGCTTCAGCAACGGCTTCATGATGGCCAGGATCTCGTCCTCCTTGATGCTCTGGCGGAACAGCTTGTTCAGGCGCTGTCCGTGGTAGCCGCCGCCAAGGTACATGTTGTACGCGCCGAATGCCTTGCCGACGAAGGCGACCTCGGCGAGCCACGGGCGGGCGCAGCCGTTGGGGCAGCCCGTCATGCGCATGACGATCGAGTCCTGGCGCAAGCCGTTCTCCTCGAGGCAGTCCTCGAGCTTGGAGATAAGCACAGGCAGGTAGCGCTCCGACTCAGCCATGGCAAGGCCGCAAGTCGGGAAGGCGACGCAGGCCGAGGAGCTGAGTCGCAGGCCGGAGAACTGCACGTTGTCGAGCTTGTACTTCTTCATAAGCGCCTTGATGGAGTCCAGGTCCTCGTCGGCGACGTTGCTGAGAATAAGGTGCTGATTGCCCGTGAGGCGGAACTCGCCCTTATGCACCTTGGCGATCTCGCGCAGGCCCGTCTTCATCTGGAACTCGGGGGTGTTCTCAATGCGGCCGTTCTCGATGAAGAAGGTGAAGTGGTTGAGGCCCGTCTCGTCCTTTTGCCAGCCGAAAGTGTCGACATTGGACTTGAACTCGAAAGGGCGCTCTTTTTCGAACTTCTGGCCCCAGAGCTCCTCCACCTTGGAGCGGAACACGTTGACGCCCATGTCGTCGATGGTGTACTTGAGACGGGCGTGCTTGCGGTTCTTACGGTCGCCGTGGTCGCGCTGGACGAGCATGACCTTCTCGCAGGCAATGTGAACCTGGTCCGTCTTAACGAAGCCAAGCATGCGGCCGACCTGGGGATACGTTTTCTTGTTGTTGTGGGTGGCACCCATACCACCACCGGCGAGCAGATTGAAGCCCTCGAGATTGCCGTCCTGGCCCTTGATGGCGATCAGACCAATGTCGTGGGCGTAGACGTCGGTGTCGTTGTGGGGAGGGATGGCGATGGTGATCTTGAACTTTCTTGGCAGGTAAGTAGGTCCGTACAAGGGCTCAAAGTCCTGGACGGCGTCGCCGGCGATCTGCGTCTTGGTATCGTTCTCGTCCGCCAGCCAGATCTCGTGGTAGGCGGTGGTCGAGGGCAGCAGGTGGTCGCTGATCTTCTTGGAGCTGGCCCAAACCTCTTTGTGGTACTTGGACTGGGTGGGCAGCGAGCTGCACATGACGTTACGGTTGACATCACCGCAAGCGGCGATGGTGGTCATGAGCGCGCGGTTGATGGCCTGCATGGCGGGTCTCAGCTTGCCCTTGACGACACCGTGGAACTGGAAGGTCTGACGGGTCGTGAGCTTCATGGTCTCGTTGCCGAGCTCGTTGGCGATGTCGTCCATCTGCACCCACTGCTTGGGGGTGGAGATACCACCGGGCAGACGGCAACGAATCATAAACGAGTAGGCAGGTTCCAAGCCCATAGCCTTGCGCTCGTCTCTGACGTCGCGGTCATCCTGCATGTAAGTACCGTGGAACTTGGTGAGCTGCTGATCGGCGGCGGAGATGGCACCGGTGCTGGTGTCTTGGAGGCCCTCGGCGATGGTACCACGGAGGAAGTTGGACGCGATCTTGATGTCCTCGTTGGTGATGGGGGCAGGCTCCTCGGGGAGGCCATCGACGTTGTCAACGCCGAGAGCGCTCCAGATCTTGGGCTCCCACTCCTGGTAGCCAGTCTGATATCCATCGGGGTCCTGGTCGTCACCGAGACCGACTTCAGCAAGCCTCTTAGCACCGAGGTTGGCCAGGACGCGGTCAAGGTCCTTGGCGGGCTTGTTGTAGTAGATCTTGTCCTCCTTACGGGGCCAGTAGTGACGGTCGCCCAGACCAAAAACAGAGTAGTTGACGTTGGTAAGGTCGAGCTCGGTGTTGTCCTTGAGAGCGTTCCACAGCGCGTGGCCGTTCTGGGGGAATTCTCCCTGACCGGCGGTGGAGGAGACGAAGATGATGTTCTCCTCCGAAGGCAGGTCCTCGATGGGGTAGTCCTCCATGGCCATGACCTTGGTCTTCAGGCCGCGGGCCTTGCCGCGGTTGCCAAGGCGCTTAGCGACGTTGGTGGCATTGCCATTGTCGGAGGCGAAGAGAACCGTGAGGGGGGCTCCGAAGAGACCCTCGAGCAGTTGGTCGTAGGCGTCCTTGGCCTTGCGCTTCTGTTGGGCCCTGACCTCGGTGCCAAAGTCTTGCGACAGGTTGGCGGCGAAGACGGGGTCACGCTGCATGATCTGGGTCAGCTGGTTTTCGCGGTCCAGGAAGGCCGTGAGCTCGCTCTTGATGCGCTCAGAGTCGAGGGTAAAGTTGGGCTCGCCCTTGGCCTCGTTGGCGGGGTTCCAGCGGTACAGGGGCCAGTAGCCAACGTCGATGGCCTTCTTGGTCTCCTGGAGGACAGTCAAGGGGGAGTCCGTCTCGCCAAAGTAGGGGAGGTAGGCAAGCACGACGGAGGGACCATTGTGCTGATCGGCCTCAAGCATGGCCTGCAGGACCTGGGTGTAGGAGCCGTAGACAGCGGTAGAGGCGACGTAGGCGTTGCCAAAGTTCATGGCGTACAGCCCAATGTCCTTCTTGCGGCGGTTCGCATCGGCGGCGGCACGCTCCGAGTAGGGAGTGGAGTCAATGATGAGCATGTTCACGTTCTCGCCCGAGGCCAGGACGTGGTGCACACCAGAATTGCCAAGGTCGTAAGACCAGGCGTCGGAGCCGACGAGCCACAAAGACTCCTTGCGGAACAGACGCTTGCTGGACAACAAGTTGCGGGCGATGGAAGAACCATCAGTCTCGAGACGGGGGATGAGGTCATCTGCGATCTCGTTCGCCTTCTTCGCATCGGCCTCGTTGGCGGCCCAGCGGGCGAGCCAGCTCTTGGGTGCATCGGTGACGAACTGGTTGCTGTTGGCAGCCTCCTTGACCTCGCCAACGAAGCGCACGCGGCGCTCCTTGCGGGCCAGCAAGGAACCGAAGCCAAACTCGGGGCTGGCCTGGATGGAAGAGTTGATACCGGCGTTGCTGGCCTTGAGGGCGTTGGCGACGTAGGCCCTCTGGCCAAAGAGCTGGTCAAGGATCTTGGTGTACGAGTTCTCAACCTGGGGCTTCTCAAGGCCGTACTCGAGGGCCTGCTGGGGGACCTCCTTGCGGCCGACTTCGAGGTTCTGGACGGGGGACTCGGCGGTCAGGTTCTGCAAGACGCCGCGCAGGGCCTGGATGACAGTCTTGGGGTCAATGTAGCCGAGCTGATAGCCAACGACGGTCTGGACGCCGCCGAAACCACTCTTGACGCTAGTGAGGACGTCAATGAGGACGGGGCCCCATTTCGTCGTCTTGCGGTGGATCTGCTCAAGGACAGCAATGCGCTTCACCGATTTGGGAAGGGCGTCGGCCAGAGCGGAGCTGAGCCAGGGGCGGTACAGTCTCGGGGTGATGATGCCGACCTTGGAGAAGTCACCGCCGCGGCGGGCCTGATCGATGACATCGCCGAAGAAGTAGGCGCCGGAGCCGAAGACGAAGAGGCAGTTCTCGGCGTTGGTGGGTCCGGCGTAGAAGAACGGCTGGTATTCGCGACCGGTGAGCCTCTTGAAGTGGGCCCATATGGCATTGGCATATTTGAGGATGTCCTCGGAGGAGACTACGGGCAGAGACGACTCGATAGTGGTGGCGTTGGAAGAGACGACAGAGGGGGGGCTGTCGGTGACGCTGTGATCGGCACTGGACTGCACCGAGGCCCGAGACGAGTCGAGCTTGGAGTGCACGGACGAAGCGAGTTCGGAAGATGTCAGGCCAGTGATGGGCGAGGAGCCGGTCGGCGGCACGTCGGATCGGTCAGAGGCGACCGGCAGTCGGCCGTCGTCGGCATAGATGCCGACAGCCGCGGCGGAGCCGCTGTTGGACGGCTGCTGGAAGCGCCTCGCAGCGTCGACATCGAGAATCTGGCGCACGAACTCGGGGTCCTCGGCGTCGATGGGCGCGTCGTTGTCACTTGAGGACGAGGCGAAGAAGTGCACGACGCCCTTGCCGGAGCACAGAGCGAGGGCGTGCGCCGTCAGGGCCATGTCCTGGGCCTCCTGCAGCGACTCGGAATGGAGGAAGGTCCATCCAGAGTTGCGGATGGCTGTGATGGCTGAAAAGTCGGGGAAGCCGGCGGGCTGGAGAGAGACATGCAGGACGACAGGGTAGTTTGCCAGCTTGTAGAGATGTGAGATGGCGGGCAGCAGCGTCGTGGACGAGGTCGTGACGGCGACGAGCTTGCCGGCGCGCGAAGGCGCAAACGCGGACAGGAGGGGGTCGGCATTATGTCTGACGTGTTGGACCTGGGGGTTTTGGGTACAGTCAGTCGACCTGTAACTATCTTCCTTGGCTCTTGCCTCATGCGCCCAAAGCCACGAGCAAATTGCGTAAGGATTCTCACCTCGGGAATAGAGGCCTTTGCGACAAGGCTCTTGTCGCCTTGAGCGACGTAGTGCTTCAGGTGGGATGAGAACTCCGAGTCCTTGGCCAGTGACGGCTGCACAGAGATGACCACGTCGCTAGAGAGGTATGCGACTCTTGCAACTGATGAGGGCGCAGCGTCAGCGATGCCATTGTCATTGCTTGGTGGTCTGCGGCGGCGGCGTCTTTGTCAAGCATCGTCGCCTTCTCCCGTATGTCTTCCTCTCAGCGCCCATCGTACATCCGGTGGCGGGCGCTGGCTTGGGGAGGAGGCGACAAATAGCTGGGCTCTGATTGGCACGCGCTCGGTGTCGTCAGAGCTTCGCTGTAGTTACAGCGGATAATGCGCTGAAGGACGAAGCCGCCGCAGCCAGTAAAACCGGGGGGAGCGGACGCTGTAAAGCACAACTCACCAGCCTCTCCAGGCGTCTGAATCTGGCCTCTTGCCGGTGCCATTGTGGATGTGTCTTGGGTTTTGGGTTATTTCGAGAGGGTATAGTATAAGCGCTGCCGAACAATGAGTTGCTCGTTACTGTTTCCTTCTTTTCCCCTCCTCTGAGCCGGCTTGCAAAAAGTTATTGGTTGGGGGGGGGGAAGAATGAATAATACAACAGCAGCCGCAGCAACTACACAACAACCGGGGCGATGGCGGGTGGGAAAGGTTGAAGATGGAAACGGAAAATAAGACAAAATAAAGAGTCCCTGGACTGCGAAACGGCTCCGGTGCTTTCTGCCTTTGGATTGGATTCCCCGGCCCAGATCAAGTACCGGGTTTCGTCGTCCTCAGCACGTCTTAAAGCTGGGCCACGGCTTGCTCTTTGCTGCGTCTCTCGTTCCCGCCGACGGATTTGGCCCCGCAGAAAGCAATGAATTTTGTCGACATCAGGGTCGATTGCGTGATCGGCTAGCGCAGCGTCTCCCCCAGTCCAATTCGCTCCTGGCTCCTACCGCACTGCTCTTTTTATTCCCTTTCCGAGTGAGTGGACGACGTGATTACCGGTGCCGGCATCACTGACTCTCATTCTTGTCCTTGCCTTCTTGAGCTCTGGCTCCGTACTCCGGTCTCATCATGACCCTCTGAACCTCTGGCCGTATCATAGATACAGTGGCGACGACAGCAGTGCTAGATACCTAGGTACACATTGCCCGCTCACTTTTACTTGCTCGATAGGCAATTCTAGCTCACAACCCCTCCCCGTCTTCACCCCCCCCCCCNGGTAAGATGGCATTTCTTAGCCTCTTCAAACCATCACGATTGTTAGCAAGGGGGCAAAGAAAAGTTGGTACGGATTAGAGTCTGGTGCCAATGACCGAATGCCGAAAAAGGCCGTGTTGTGACTGTTGTCGGCCGGGAACCCTCCTCCCCCATTCCCTCACCTGCTCACTCACCTCGAGCCAGACAGAGAGCCCCTACATAGTCGATGCTGGATGGAAAAACAGCCTTTACCATCCACATGGAGGCGACTCAACACAGCACCGTAAACGTGCTCCATATCCCTCCCCCGTCTTTCCGCCCACTTGTCCACTGCCCACTCACCCCCCCCCCCCCCCCCNTAGGTATCCGTACTGCATTTGCAGTTTCTGCCTTTGTCACCGGATACCCTCTCGGAAGCCCAGCCCGGCCTGCATCGTGATTTGCCATCAGCCCGTCGAATCAACAATCAATGATTGAACAGCAGCCCGTCATCTCGATTTGATCATGAATTAGTTTTATACTGTGTATGCGTCGTGTATATCACTATGTTCTATTGCTATGCTGTCCCGGTTCGGGATTTGTAACCGCCCTTAACGTGATCCAAAGTCCCGCTCTCCCCATCATGTCTTGGCCGTAACCCAATGAATCAATCCCCAACCCAATGAACCGATCCCCTTCCTCGTCCCGGCCATCCCAAACGCCGATATACTCGTGCCAGAGGACTCACCTGTTGCAAGTACATATCAAAAAGAAATCTAAACCCCGACATGCAGCACCCGATGATCCACCAAGCCGCGTGCGTGTGCTGTATCCGTACCGTCCACATTAAACAAATCTTCCATTCCAGTATTGCACTGCCCGGCCAATGGCACCATCGCGCGATGGCATCATCGGACCCCAACCATCATCGCTGGGGTGACGGGGTCACCACACCGTTGCCGGACCCGCCCAGTGGCGGTCAACCCATTCGCGATGCCGCCGACCTGCCGCGCCGATATCCATCAGACCCGACCGAACAACCGCCGCCGCCGCTTCCCGTATCCGTAAGGTACCTTCGCACACATAGGTACTTAAACACCCCCGTGCCGGAACTTGGCGCTCACCGCGGTCGCCCACTCCTGTTGCGGCCTCTCGCTGAGCCAATACCCGCGACCGATCGCGAGCATCACACGACCCAGGCGGCCGCGGGATCCCTCGCCGCCAGGCTCGCCCACCGAAAAGGGACCGTCGGGGCCCTTCTTGCGTCCCTCCTCCTCCCAGCCCATCTCGGCGTACCGCTGCAGCACCTGCTGCGCAAAGGACATGACCACCACCGCGAAATAGACGCGCATGAGGGTGACGGAGCAAATGAGACCCAGGCTCATCCACGACTCCTGCGGGCCGATGTGCTTCGTCGTCTTGGGCACGTCCGGGACGACGGGCGCGCCGTTGGCAAGCGCAGTCTCGGCGATCTCGGCGCCCGCGGGAGTGCCGGCGCTCCCCGGGTGCGTGTCTAGAGCGTCGCTGTTGAGGTACCAGTTGACGGCGAAGAAGGTGGTGTAGGCGGCGTTGAGGATCGTGTCGACGATGTAGAGCCAGGCGAGCGAGAGGTTCTCAAAGGGGCTCTGCTTGCGGATGTGGGGCATGAACATGGCCAGAAGCACGACGACGCCGAGCGAATACAAGTACATGGTCAGTTGCGTCACCGACAACTCGTAGCCTGTGAGGATGGCGAGGAGGCCGTAGAGGCCGGTGAGCCTGTTAAAGAGTAGGACAAGGGATATGATCTCGGTGCCCGTCTGGAGACTGATGCAGCCCAGGAACGTCTATCGCAAGCGCATTGCGTGTTAGCCGCCGATGCGATTATGACCACGGATGCGCGGCGACACATGTCTTCAACCCGAGACCATTGATCAGACATACCTTTGGCCGTGGAAACCGCAAGCTGAATATGGAGAGCGCCATGATTTCGTTTGTTTGAACGCACTTCACTTTCTAATGGTCGTCGAGTGTATTCGTGCAAGTGTGTATTGCGTCAGAAAAAAAGGGGTCCAGAAGCTCTGGTAAACGGGGATGATGCGATGCTTTTGGAGTTTCTGTTGCAGCACCGAGGCCCCGTCGCTTGCAATAAAATCGGCAGCGTCGGATGACATGGGCAAAGTAGGCACAAAAAAAAGGAGTGGAAAGACCCTGCGCTTCCCCGATGACATATGACGGTGGGCCCCGCCGCATCCGTCATAGCGTCACCCCGTGCGGCGTTGTCCGAGCGAGTGGTGGTGCTGCTGTGATGCTGGTCTGGCACTGCAGATTGCAACACTGACACACCATGCACGATCAAATAACCACCTACCATACCACTACCTACGGTGATTAAAACAAAAACAGCGCCTTTTCCCACATTGTTCACCCGAGCACATACCAAATAGGTTCGAAGAGCTGCCGCAGGGGTAACGTTTGTGAACAAGAAAACAGGACGGATATTGGTCCACCAACCGCGCACACCTAGGACCCTGGCACTCGCTGGCAGCCTGCGGCACTACAAGCGCCGAACCATCGTCAAGAGTCTGGGCAATGTGATTCCGTCTCGTTTCAGGCGGTGAGCAACCTAACATCCAGCCTCTTAGGTCTTGCCAAAAAGACACCAGCGTCATTACTCTCGGCAAGAATTCTGACGGGGGAAACAAACAGTGGCTGGAGAGGACAAAAGAAAATAGAACCATTAAATGTAGGTATGTACTAACGACCGTGGATTGTAGCCCGTTATTATACAAACTGTAACTTGATGCTGAAATTCCCCATTGCACGCTATGCTTAAGATGTTCTGCCCCGCCAGTCGTGGTCGTAATGTAACGGCAATCCGGCCCCCTTGTCCGCCGTCACGGCTCGCCTCGGGGCTGCTCCAGTCATTCCGCATTTCTTTTTCGAGTCCGTCTAGCACGCGCAACCCTCCTGTGACGATTGGGCCGGAGCCGTCTTCACGTCAATCACTGCACCGACATTAGTAAACCTCAGTCCGCTCCAATACTTGCTTGCTGCTGTTGAGGGAAATACGCACTTTGGCTCGAGGCCTGCGTGGCGGCGTCTGATCCCTCCATACCCGGAAGAGCCTGCGCTATTCTCTTGAACAGCGTCTTGACGTTGTGTCCCACCTTCGCGCTGGTCTCCACGAACATGAGGTTGTTCTTCTTGGCCTCCTCCTCGCCCTGCTGGGTCGTTACTTCTCTCTTGTCGTTCAAGTCCGTCTTGTTGCCAACAAGAACAATGATCACGTCGTTTCCTCTCTCGGCGCGCACGTCGTCGATCCACTTCTTCGTGTTCTGAAAAGATTTCGCATCTGTGTACCCATCATCAGCTGCTGGCCCGCTTCCCACATCTGCCCTGTCCGCAACGCACTTGAGATATCATAGACGACGACCGCGACGCTGGAGTCACGGATGTAGGAGGGAATCAAACTGCGGAAACGTTCTTGGCCGGCGGTATCCCAAAGCTGTAGTCTGACGGTCCGGTCCTCAAGGTACATGGTCTGCAACGAATTAGACGGGATGGGTTCGAGCCGGGCCAAGACGGCAGCTCTTTAAGCATTAATGACTGCTTGCCTTGGAAAGAAAGTCGATTCCGATGGTCGCTTGGTACATGTTGTCGAATGAATCGTACATGAACCGAGTGATGAGGGACGTTTTCCCCACTGCCACAAAGAGCATATTAGCCAGAGTTACAAGGTGCCCAAGGGCACACGACAAACACATACCACTCTGCTCGCCCAAGAAGACAAGCCTGGTTACACGTTGTCAGTTGGGTATCAAATCGCCATTGACGGTCTTGCGCATCGTACTTGAACTTCTTGAGAGGGTTGTTGTAAGACCCGCTTGCGCCGGACGCCATGGTTGCCAAGTATTCGCGTTGGTCAAAGGGAAGCTCGACGTGGTATCGGGGTCGGGTGCTTTGCGGGACAGTCGACACTAGGTAACGGCTGCAGAGACAGATGCAAGGGTTGATGGTTTTGGGACGAAACCGCAAGCCGAGGACACAGGAGAAGCAGGTCTAGGGCGATGAAAGCTGCGAGGAGGGGACGTGTGGCTTTAGGTCGCGACCTGGATTGAGTACAGGACGGTAAAAGGAGGTCGGCTTTCATCCCCTTGGGGCGCATTGCACCCTCGTCATCCACTCAGGATCTGGCCAACCGAAAATACGGGGAACGTCACGTGGGGATCTCCGATAAGGGAGAGATAGGATAATCGATTAGCTTTCATACCCTGTCAACAAAAATTCTGGATGGCCCAGGCCCCGCCGCGGTGCAGAGTGCAGAAACCGACGAACATCAAACGGCAGGGTGCGCAGATCAACTTTTCCTTTCGGCCAGCAGAAAATCTTCTTCCCAGCGGGACATCTCGACGTTTCAAAAATACCGAACAAGTCACAACTGCCAATTCCTGGTGGTCCACAGTCAGCATGCCTGTTCTCAAGCCCCTTTCGGGCGACGGCGATGCGCCGCAGCAACACAAGCAACCCTCGAGAAAGGGCAAGAAGGCGTGGCGGAAGAACGTCGACGTGACCGAGGTACAAGACGGTCTCGACGAGCTCAACAAGCAAATAATTACGGGGTATGATGCGTCTTCATTCCGGAGAGACAAGATGCAGAATGTCACAGATAGAAGCAGGAGATTACTGACAGACCCCAAGCGGTGTCGTCGCAGAGAAGGACTCGGCCGACCTCTTCACCCTCGATACAGTCGGCAAGATCGAGAAGCGCGCCAAGCCCAAGAAGACGCTCAAGTCGGACGAGATCATCGCCGCCCGCTCCTCTGTGCCCGCCGTCTCCTCCCGCAAGAAGCGCGAAAACGAAAGCACCAAGACGGCAAACGGCCTCCTCCCCGTCAAGCGCCAGCGCACCGACTGGGTCTCGCACAAGGAGCTCGACCGCCTGCGCCGGGTTGCCGACGGTCAAGGGGAGTCAAGCATCGTTCCCCAGGAAGCGACCTACGACCTCTGGGGCGCCGCCGTGCCCGCCGCCCTCGCGGCAGCAAAGGCGGACCCCAGCACCAAGGGCGAGGACAACTTCCTTACGCCCGTAGTCCGTGCCAAGCCCCCCAAAACGCTCAAGCACAAGCCCCTCTCTCTTGCCGCCAGCGGCAAGCAGATTCCTGCAGTCCTTAAGCCCACGGGTGGCTACTCGTACAACCCGACGTTCGACGACTACGCCAACCGACTCGAGGAGGAGAGCGCCAAGGCCGTGGCAGCAGAGGAGGCGCGACTGGCGGCCGAGGAGGCGGAGCGCGTCAAGCGCGAGGCCGTCGCCCGGTCCGCCGCCGAGGCCGACGCCGCCGAGGCCCGCGCCCAGCTGTCCGAGTGGGATGAGGACTCGGCCTGGGAAGGGTTCGAGAGCGGGGTTGACGACGACAAGCCGTCCCTGAAGCGCCCGCAGCGCAAGACGCAGCAGCAGAGGAACCGCATCAAGCGCCGCAAGGAGGCCGAACGCGAGGCCAAGCACCAGCTCGCGATGAAGAAGAAGGCGGCGCAGGCGGAGCAGATCCAGCAGATCGCGGCGGAGATCGCCGAGCGGGAAGCGTCCAAGAGCGCGCTGGCGCTGGCCAAGGAGGTCGGCGAGGGCAGCGACGCGGACGACGACGACGACGAGGTTGTCGACGAGGGCCGCCTGAGGAGGAGGCAGCTCGGCAAGATGAAGTTGCCGGAGAAGGACCTCGAGCTGGTGCTGCCCGACGAGCTCCAGGACTCGCTGCGGTTGTTGAGGCCGGAGGGAAACCTGCTCAAGGACCGGTACCGCAGTCTACTCGTCCGCGGCAAAGTGGAGGCGAGGAGACATATTCCGTTCAAGAAGCAGGCCAGGTCGAAACTCACAGAGAAGTGGTCCTACAAGGACTTCAAGATTTAAAAAAGGGGGCATACACTAGAGGGCATCGGAATAATAATTCAAAAGCGTGCATGGGTTGGGTTTTCACTTTCTCCGACCATACTTTAGGTTCAAGTGAAAGGCGTCAGTGAGCAATAAAATTGACATTAGTAGACATGATACCTACATGTCTCTCCTCTTTCTTTCATCTTCTTCCTTTCGGTCTCTTTTCTCTTGTCTCTTGATCCCTCGCCATGCTACCCTTATCATCAATGCAACACCGAGGCTACAATTCAAGTACCTTCTGTCCCTTATCCTCCACAGGTATGCTAACAAGACAAAACACTGGTTCCTGCCACCCTTTGCAATCAAATCTAATAACTCATCATGTCTAAATTTCGTCAGTGACCATAGTTTCGAGGGCATATTTCCACGACGACTTACCTCTTCCAAAGAGACCTCGCTTGGCCCAGTCCATAGCAAGTAGAATGCGCGTCCGCAAGCTAACGCTCTGGGCGAAGTAGACGGACCGCCACATGTAGACAGCCCATAAGCCACCGGCAAAGTTCCATCCTTCGCCCCAGTCGAAGACAGCCGAGTTACCAATGTACGCCAAGCTGCCGAGATGGCGATACACGAACGCCTTATATACAACGGAATCGATGTCACCATCAAGGACCATGTTCGCCTTCAGGCCGTCTGAGGTACGCGCCAACTTGTTGAACTTGTGAGCGAGGTACTGGCCCTGCTGATGGGCGCGCTGAGCGGTGGCGGGGAGCGAGGTGAGCTTGGAGTCGATCTGCTTCAGCAGCTCTCGAAGCTCGCCAAAGTCGAGGGTGCCAGACTGGTCCTTGTCGAATTGCTCAAACAGCTTATCGAGGCGCTTCAAGTGACTTACGGCTTGCGGAAAGCGCTTCTTGACGTCGTTGGCCACGTCACGCCAATCACTGAAATGTAACTCTAGGGTTTCGGGGTCCTTGCCCCGCTTAAAAGCAATGCCGCGAAGGAACGTAATGATGTGGTCGGCCACGTTGTTTTGGACCGTTGAGCAGTCGCCAATAGCATAGACGTCGCCCAAGGGTGTGCCGTTGAGGCGGAGATGCGTATCGGTTTCAAGGGCGTGGCGGTTCGTCTGCGAGGAACCAAGTTTGGCGGACAAGCGCTTGCAGAGGTCGGCTTGGGCGACACCGGTTGACCAGAGGCAGAAGCCCATAGGGAGTTCCTTGGTTACGAGGGATCCATCAGGTTGCTTCTGAGTGAAGACGATTTTGTCGGGGAGAACTTCCTTGACGCGAGAGTTTGTAAGAATGTCAACCTGGTCGCGGGCAAAGTGCTCCTCGGCGTACTTTGAGACGGCTTCATCGTATGTGTTGAGGATGTGACTGCGACTCTGGATCAAGTGGACGGAGATCTCGTTGCGGAGGAGCTTAGGGAAGTGCTGCGTCAAGTCTTCGTTAAGCATATCGAACAGCTCGGCGGCGAATTCGACACCGGTAGGGCCACCCCCGCTGACAACAAAGGAAAGGAGGCGCTTGCGCTCGTCATCGGCAGTCGTAGGCAGGCAGGCCTGCTCAAGGTTATGCATGACCTGGTTCCGAACCTTGCGCGCATCGCTGATATCCTTGAGGAAGTGAGCGTTCTCGAGTCCCTTGACACCGTGGGGGTTCGTGGTCGATCCAACAGCAATAACCAGCTTGTCGTACGGGACGTAGAAACGGATTTCGTTACCAAAGGCATCGGGTTGAGAGCATTCGATCAGCTTGTGGGAAAACTCCACGTCCTCGGCCTTTGCGCGGATGAAGTGACCGTGTACACGCGCAAGGATTCGACGGACAGGTTCAACGAGAGATCTGAGCTCCAGGGTTCCTACAGTGGCAGACGGAAGCATAGGAGTAAACAGGAAGTAGTTGGTCGGAGAAATGACGGTAACGTGATATTCGTCCGGGTTGAGCTCTTTGAGGAGGGCTACGCCGCCCCATCCGCCGCCCAGAATGACCAACTTCGGTTTGTCCTTTGCCGACTTCATGTTTTCGTTGTCCAGGTCGTCGATCAAAACTTCAGCGATTGGCAAATTTTTAGGGCCGCCTATCTTGGGGTTCAACGCCAGCTCGGATACTTTGATCTCGCCGTGATCGGGGTGTTCTTTGTAGGTGGAGGCGTCGTAGATGAAGAATCCAACCACGCCCAAGCCGACGAAAATAACACCGCTGCCGAGCCATACTGCGCTGCGATATACGAAGCGGATAATTCGTGACCTGGGTGCGGGAGGAGGAGTTGTGCCTGAGACGGATCGAATAGCGGTACCCTTGGGCAGACCATGAGCATTGAAGAAGGAGTTCGCGAAAGGTGTCCGAATTGTTCGTGATCGTTGGGGCAAATTAGCGAAGGCACGACTCTGAGAGAAGACAAACTGTCGTGTGTGTATCGGGGAGGCTTTGAGGAGACTGATTGGCGAGATCTGGGAAGCCGCGCGAGGTAGGCGCATCAGCGCCGATGTGGTGGGAGGCATTTAGTGACCGGGAACTCGCTCGTGTTGGAACGTCTCGCGATGTGGTCGTTTAGGTATTTAACAAGGAGATGTCATGTCGAAACGAGTGGGTTGGGAGCAGTCGAGGCTCTTAGGTTGTATCTTCGCGTCGCAGTTTCCAACAGCAGGAGAACAAGAACCTAATTGAAGGTTTGCGTGTTCCAAGGAACGGATAGTGAAAAGCGTCGTGTGGTAATGGCTACGAAAAAAAAAGGGTGACCTACCTAAGGGCTGGCGGGATAATAGCTCCCTACCATATGCGTAATGATGCTGGTACTACGGATACTTAGGTAGGTCAAGCCAGGAGCGACAGCTCCTTCCCCGGCAGCTCCAGGAACTACGTCATTATTCGGTTAAGCCGGAGACTCGCCTCCCATGCAATTATACGACACGCCAGGCAGGGAGGGCCAGATTGTTCCAAAAAGTGCCGGGCTCTTCCTCCATCATTGGCCAATCTTGATGTCGCATATCGCCGCCGCTGCTGCGGACAACTCGGACTGGCAGTGTCTCTATTACGGGTTCCTTCCTCCCTCGGCGAGATTCGTGCATTTGGCGACGCAGTGATCTCAGTCAGCGGTATCAAAAGCGCATGCTGCGTGCCGGACTCTCCACCATCATATCCACTCCTCGGCGTCTCGTTCGGCCAATTGACGCTTGACACCAACCAATGATAAACATCTTGGGTGCGGCTCGACTGGAAGTGTGGGAAGTGGCGGATGCTGGCTCACCAAGTCGAGGTTCATTTCAACTCGAGCCAAGCTCGCACCGTATTGAGATCCGAGGCAGATACCATGGTATATCCTGGCACTGCTGTTCCTGTTTTGGCGTACTGATTGGCTTTACTGTCGCTATATACACCACCTGCTCGTCGCAGGTGAACTGCGATGTAACGCCTTCCTCAAATACGGCTACTAAACTAGCATCGGAAGTACTTCTTCTCGACCCAGCGATCTTCGATATCGGCAAGCATGTTGCAGAGGACGATGGTGATACCAGGGAAAACCTTGGCAAGCCGATGAACGCCAAGTCTCCCGGCGGCGTAGCAAGCCAGCACAATCTTCTCCTGGGCAACGCCGTGGTCGACGAGAACCTGCACAGCCATAAGTGCGGCACCTCCGCTGGCCATCTGGGTGTCAATCAATAACACCGACTCGTGGTTGTCAATGTTGTCCGGAAGCTTAAGGTAATGCAGCTCGGGCTCTCCCGTCCGTACGTTGGACTGGATAAGGACTCGGCCGGTTCTCATGTCGGGAACAACTCTCTTCAGGGCAGTCTCAAAGGCAGCACCGCCTCGGAGTACGAGCACCGCACTCACGTCGCCTGTAGCCTGAAGACCATTATACTTGTATCCTTGGGGCGTGGAAATGGTCTTCTCCCTGAACTGTACATTGTTAAGTGCCCTAAAATGAATCAGCATACTGCAACTGCACGCGGGTCGCTCCGGAGCCCAAATACTCACTGCTCGATCAACAAGCAAGCGAGGCGGTCAAAGTAAAAGATGAAGTCTTCCGCCGACGTGTCGATATCCTGGATGATCGTGCACATGCCTCTGAGTTGCGGTGTCTGGTCCAAGATCACGACTCTGTCAGACAAAGGGTCGCTGGCAGCAGCGAGCTCCAGCTGTGTCAATGCCGCCCGGTGGTGCGTTGACTTTTCGATCAACTTTCGCTCGATGTACTGAACAACCATGGCTAATCGATGTCTTAGTTCAAAGCCGGCACTACTGGCAAGGACCACTTACCCATCGCGACATGGTTTTCGATACCTCGGGGCACGATGATGTCTTTATGCTGTCAGTATCATGGCAGAAGCTCCACGAAGAACGAATGAATTACCTGCCACTTTGCGTTGAGGCTCAACGAACTGAGGACACGTCAGAATACAGCGGCAAAACAGGCCCTGATCCGAGTGCCGTTACCTTCTCGAAGTTGGGTTTCACAAATTTGAACCATTGCTTCATGATTCCTTCGACATCTCGGGCGCGCTCCTTGACGTCTCTCAACACTGCCAGAGATGGTCAGTTTCGAAACAAACAGAGTTACGTCCGAGGCGCGCGTGACTGACCTCTTCGTGACAGACACGTATCGGCATCCGCTTCACAGAATATCTGGATCTCGGTCAGAATTTTTTTCCGTGGACTGGTTTGACCCTGGGAGGATGTACCCTCATGTCCAAAAGATCTATGATGCGAGGGTCGTGGAGGGCGAAGATGCCTTCCAAGATGATGACATGAGGCGAGTAGATGGTTGTGGTTTGGTCCAATCGTTGGTGCTTGGCAAAGGAGTACACGGGGATCTCGGCTCGTTTGCTAATGTTGAACTTGTCAACTTACTTCTCCACCGACGAAGCTCCTCAGCCTCGAGGGTTGGACGGCGCAACCCCGAGATCACTGTGGCATGACGACTTACCCTGCCTTGAGGTCTCGAAGACATTGAACGAGAACATTGAAGTCGATGGCCTGTGAACGTCGTCAGCAACCAAACTAGCTATTACACAAAGCGTTACTCACGTCAGGCGCATCAAAGTCGAAGTCATTGGCAAAAGCCTTTTTGGATTCCTCGGGGGTCAGGGGGTTGTAGAAAGAGTCCTAACATCATTGAGTCAGGGACGCTGCTAGATGGTTGGCGGGGCAGATAACCACATACCATGGACAAAATCACCACCCAGGGCAGATTCAACTTTCTCACAATAGCATGCGACAGAGTGGACTTTCCCGAGCCCGAGCTGCCGGCAATTCCAATGATGCTAACGTCTGCCCATGGTGGTGAGTAATGAGTTCGCCGTTGGACAGTCACATGAGATTCGGTGCCGCTGTGGTCGTTGGCCATTCTGAGTCGGAGGTCGCCGATGTCGAGGCGCGGGGGACGATGGTATCGGATAGCTGCAGCTTGGACCTTGAGCTTCTGTAGCTATGCTGGCAGAAACGAAAACGACGATTGAAAAACGCTGCACGAGTTTTGGGCCTCTGGTCTACTTTCTTGCGACGAGTGGGTGAAGGCAAAGGGAGGCTCGAGTATAAAGAAGAAAACAACAAGAGGCAAAAGTCAGGGTCCAGGTTATTCCAGAGATAAGCGCTGAGGGGATGCTTGACTTTGACGACCTAGGTCAAGTAGCATGGGTTGCTAGTGGAGCTGCGATGCCTGGAGGGAATGTTGCGTTGGAACAGTGCTGGTTAGGGCAGCATGAGGGGAACCTTTTGTTGTGGCTGTATCAGAAAGGGTTGTGGTTGAATAGCCTCTACAGCTGAGTGGCCTAGTCGCCTTCCTTAGGATCCATGTAGCATGAACCCCCCCCCCCCCCCCCCCANAGCACAAGTGCTCGTGTGCCGCGTTGCCTCTTGGACCTCACTCACTCACATGGCTCGTCGTGGTTCATGTACATACAGTAGACTCTCGCCGCTCTCGCTGACGGGACGGGACGACACATTGCCGGGATTTGATGCGGGACGAAGACAGAAAAGATACTTCAACTTTCGTACCTGCTGTTGTGCTTCGCTGGTGGAGCCCGCTTTCTGCACTTCTTGCCCTGTCAAGCCCGCTTGCAGCTTCTGCTCATGTGTTCCGAATTACATAATCACGAATGCTCCACATCGGCAGCTCGGCTGATTCTGCGATTGGCCCCGTGCAGGCGCAAAACTCTGGAACCGAATAAAGCTCCGCTCCAGCCTCTTTCCCTTTGTTCCGACGTTTTCTTCTTCTTCCACACCCAATCCCATTTATTCCTCGGCTTCTTTCAAAACCTTCGCACAACAAACAACCGGAGCTCGAACAGCCACCCAAATGTGACGGCCGCTCAGAGCCTGATCCTGCCCTGCTTTCCCTGCTTTGCGCACCTTCCATCGCATGTCAGGACTGCCGGACATAAACGACCCAACAGCGATAGCGGTTTGGAACAGAGCTGCTGCTCGTCTCGTGCGGGAGACCTTGGAGAGAATCATGGTCCGTTGAGCTTCTGTGTGCCCTCTCGCCGGGCTTCGGCCCTGGTCTTGCAGGACCGCAGCTAAGATGTCTTTCCAGACTTCGTCTGTGTCGACCGCTACTCCCATGAAGCATGCTTTCGAGAGGCGTGTTCAGGACGTGAAGTCGCCCAAAAGGTAAGCCGTTTCTCTTTCTGTCTGCTAGCCCGACGCTAGCCCTCGATCCGCGCGGCTCCCCCTCTTCGCAACCAGCTCACATGATGATCGACTATCAAATGGGAATCTCTCCTAGCAATTACCATGCGGAGAACTCGATATAAAATTAACCTGACACCTTGCTTTTCTGCACATATTGGCCTTTGAGACAGACTTGGAAGAAATTGTTTGCTAACATGCTTCTCCAGCGACATCAACGCCCTGATCCTCGACTATTTGACCATGGAAGGCTATCCTAATGCTGCCGCAAAATTCAGCAAGGAAGCCAACCTGCAACCCCACCAAATCGACGAGACGATCAAGGTCCGTCAACAGATCCAGAAGTCGATCCATACCGGAAGCATTCAGTCTGCCATCGAGGCGCTGAATGACTTTGACTCGGAGGTACGTGTTGCTAAATTATCCTTGCCTTCCTACTCTGCCATGATTAGACCTAGAGTTATCATGCACCACTCATAGCACCTTCGGGTCTTTGATGAGAAATAACCACTTTTTATATGAGCTTTCTTTTTTTATACCTCAGCTTTCAAACACGCATATCATTCTACCCACATGTTCTAATACGTATGCCAGATTCTGGATCGCGATCCCACCTTGCATTTCGCCCTCCTGCGGCTGCAGCTCGTCGAGTTAATCCGCTCTTGCACCAAGATGCCCGGTGGTGATATTACTCCCGCTTTGACGTTCGCAACGAATCATCTTGGCCCTCGAGCGCCGACAGATTCGCGTTTTCTCAAAGACCTTGAAGAGACGATGGCGTTGTTGATTTTCCCTCACAACGACCTTGAACCTCAATTGGCAGCCATCTTGCACCCAGACCTGAGACGGGATGTGGCAGATGACGTCAACAAGGCCATTTTGCAGCGGCAATCTGAGCGCAGGGAAGCAGCGATTCGACAACTAGTCAAGATGCGGGCTTGGGCTGAGTCGACTGCGAGAGCAGAGAAAAAGGCCCTCCCGGATCGCATTGGATTGGGCTTGAACGGAGACGAAAGTGATGTGCATGACCAGATGCAGCTCTCCTAGGACGACGATTGTGAGCATGGCAGCAGCGACAAGGAAAACATGGGACCGCCGCTCGACGGCCCATTGCCCGACGGCTCGATGCATATCGGATCCATCAGATTGAGCCGAGTCTTGCTACTCACGACTCGCCCGGGTAATCATATTGGATAACCGGGTTGATAGCCACCCACCGGGCTCGAGACTGAAGCAAATTAGGCATCCATTACCACTCTTGAACCCACGCCACTGGCAGGTGTGTCACAGTCCAATGAGTCTGTGATAGGACAACGAACTGGATAATGAGGATTGGAGGAATTGAAATTAGCGCAGGGCGTTTCAGAACAAGGGTTGATTTAGTATTGGGAATACGGGCAACATGATGTATGGGTTTCCACCGGGGAGGCGTTGGTCATTCGGTCATGACTGAATGAGATATGGTACATGCAAACCTCGTGGTGAGCATGCGACATCGGGACAACAGAATACCGATACATGAATAGAAGTGCCGCCAAGGACAGTTTCACTAAATTGCACTGGGACATCAACTCTGAAGATGTGAAACTGGATTCCGTCGTTCAGAGAGGCTGGCCAAAGTCTGCTTCCCGGGTACCAAAAAGTAAATGTGTATCCTAACCATCGGATCAGCCTGGCTAACGTGGAGCCTGAGTGGCCAATCGCCATGTAAGTAACTCCGCTTACAGACAAGCACCTAGAAGTGTGTCCAGCAGCTCCGGCTTCTACTTTGTGACAAGCCACATAACCGCTGAGTATTGTGTTTGCAGAAGAGATTGCGGTCCCAGTTCGTCCATTCAGAAGATGAAGTTAGGTAAGACATTATCGATGCCTTGTTGCAACCTATCAATTGGGGAATTTGAAAGACGTCTTGAGTTAGGTATATACAGTCGGTAGGTCTATTTGGTGCGGATGTGCTTGAGCTTCCTGGGCGAGTAAAGGAAGTTGTTGGCGTAGGCCTTGGGCTTGATTCTCCTCGACTGAGGCTCCGACACAAAGTATTCATAGCCTTGCTTCTCGGCGAAGTGGATGGCGTCCTCCTTCGACTTGAAGTTGAGCTTGGTGCCCTGCATCATATCTCCTGATGACTGCCATCCCATCAGGGGGTTCTCCCACCGGTGGCCTTTGGGGAGGATGTCCCAGTCCATGCGCCAGTGGTGGCCCTGCCAGTTGCCAGATTGTGTCGCGGGTTTAGCCTCCTGGAAGATGCTGCGTGCGGCCCACTGTCAGTAACTTGCTTCAACGAATTTTTGAAGGGCGATGTGCGCCTACCGGACGGTGCGAGCCTGGAGCTCCATGGGCGCGCCGGAGATGACGGCGGCCTGGATGTAGGGAACGTCTTCGCTGCCGTTCTGGACCTTCTTGGGGACTGGGGTAAAGGTGCTGCGACGCGGGTTAGCGGTGAATACAGAATTCATGGCGCCCTTAAGAAGCTCTCACGATGTGGCCCTGTCGGCAGTAATGGTGTAGTCGAGCGTGTTCTGGTTGGTAGAGGGGAGTTCAGCGGGCACTCCTGCGGTGCCGCGTGCGAGCTGGCTCTCGTACCGGCGAGCAGTCATCGGGGCGGAAGCTCGGAAGGGAGCGGCGCAGCGCAGGAGACGGGCCGCATTGTAGGCTCGGGGGGATGCCATGGCGACGGTTCGCTCCCTCAGTTGATGCAGCGGTAAATCGTCGTCGTCGAGAGGGTTGGTATTCGGGGAATGTGGTGGTGGTGGTTGACGTTCGGCATTGGCAGAAAGGGCCTTGCTGGGTCTCCGTTTCGGGAACGCTGATTGGCTGTCGCAAGAACCTTGACCCGAACAAACGAGTGCTTTTCGTCAAACCTCACTTCGGCAACGGAGCCGTCATCTCGTCCATTACAGCATCAGCCTCCCTCACGTCGAAATCGAAGTCAATTGATCCCGCTCAATTGACTGTTTGCGCCGAGCGACCGACGGATACCTCCATCGATTTTTTTGCGACCCCGATACCCAGCCATCATGAGCTTCGTCCCCCGCCGCGGTCTCTCGACCCTCATCCCCCCCAAGGTGCGCTCCTCCCTCGACCCGAACAGCTGTGGTCTGTAATCATCGTGCTAATCGAGTGCAACTAGGTCGCCTCCCCTAAGGTACGATACTCTCCCGATTTATAGTTGTTTTGATGCATACGATGCCGTTGAGAAGCCTTCTCCGCGATTCGGAGGTTAAGCGTGGGACAAGGAGTACCGAAGAAAACTACACGGAGCAGCTCGGAGCAATGGGAAAACCCAACAACACAGGCTAACATACGAATCGCTTCCCAGGCCCTTGGTGCGGACCCCAACGCTGTTCGCATGCAGCGCGTCGTCAACTTCTACGAGAAGCTCCCCCGTGGCCCGGCCCCCGAGACCAAGGCCACTGGCATCCTCGGCCGTTACGCCGCCAAGCACTTCAGCGGCAAGAACGCCTCGGCGAAGCGTATGTCATTTTCCGGATGTTATGTGTGTTCATTGCGAGCAGTGTTCTAACGTTTCGATTGCAGCCATTGTCCACGCTCTCGGCCTCCTCCTCGTTCTCGGCTACGCCCAGAACTACTACTTCCACCTCCGTAAGTCGAACTCTTCGCACAAACTGCCAGGGCGGACAATCAGAGTAGCTTGTGGCCAAACGATGCTGACACACACTTTGCAGGCCACCACAAGAACAATGCGCACTAAGCGATTTCTAATCGTTGGCTGTAGTCCAGCCTGAGGCTGTGTAATGGCATTGGGACTGTGTATATATGAATTAGAATCTATTCTCCGGGAGGAGGGTCCTCGGCAAACTCCCTTTTTCGTGTGTCCAGCAACCAACTGCTCGTCAACATGACCAGGAGCAAGGCCCAGTTCCTCGATTAGCCGCCCTGCCAATGTGTACAGTCAGGTACTGAGAATCAGTTTGTTAGTTAAGAAAAAAAACTTTTAAAAAAAAGCCTGAGTGGTATTGCGTAATGCCCAACTGAGACCTGGATAGGAAACAAGAGGATGATAAAGTGATGTTAGAAGACATAGTTGCTTAATTGACGTATAGGACAGATGAGTATATGCACCTACTGCCTTTGGGCTGACTGGCCAGGCGCAGGACCACCACTATGCAGTTTACTGCTAATATGTTATCCTTTGATGTAGATTTATCAACTTAGCAAAGCACTGTGAGTTGGAGCGTGAGCATAGGATGATGCATTAGTCTTAAGACCTGTGATGTGCTTAGACCTGACCATGGCGTTGCTCATCAATACTGAAATGTCCCAGAATAGGTAGGGTGTTTGAATGTCGGGGAATCCCGCGTTGGCTCCTTCCCCAGCCAACCCAGGAGCACACACCACCTTCTACCAGACAGTGCTAATGTACAGTGTTCACATCCTACACACTGCTACAGCCTTCCGGTGACCAAGTCGGCGAGCAGGACCCCGTTGTATCCACTCTTTTCCCTCCCGCTCACTTCACACTGAACACACAGCACAACTGGCCTGCTCCACTGCTGCACGCTAATCCCTGATTAGGCGACCGCAGCTCCTCTGGAAAATCGACCTCACAACCATCACAGCCGCATAGGTGCCCTTCTGCCACCACTTCACCCCCATCAGCCCAGCGCTCCTTTATTTTCTCCCGACTCCGAAACTTCCTCCCCCACAAACAACTACCTGAACGACGATACCCGTCTTGCTGGTAGGGGAGTTTTGAACACGCGACTTTCAAGATCGCATTAACCCCGCGATCCGACCTACAGAGCAGCCCGATTTCTGCGACTTGTCGCCCGGTCGTACCAGCCACCCTCCTACCTGAGCCGGCCAAAACCGAGCCATCCTCTACAACCCCCCCAGAAAGACTTGTCCTCTTTCCCTCAACCAAAATTAAGTTCGGAAATCCCAACCTCGCTCTTCCAGCTCAGAGCATCCGACGACGTATGATGGCAACTGAAGCCACCCTCGACGCCCCCGTTGATGCTTCTGTCCATTCTGACTCCAGGCTCGTGAGTTGCATCTTTTCCCCTCTTCAAACTTCACAGCTGGCGTCGGCCCCATCGCCCGACGACCCCCACGTCCCCCTTCTTCATTTGGCCCTCATGCAATGTTCATACTCCCTGATACCACCTTGTCGCTTGCTATGGCTAATCTAGGGTCCATGGGATTCCCCACCCAGCAGACTATCGACGCTGACAACGACTCGCACAATGTTGGCCCAGATCGCGCGAACCTGAACGGTAGTCCCGCCATCGATGACTTGGAAAATAAGCGCATCACCGGTGTCGAAGATCAGCTCGCTTCAGCAGACGTTAGTGTTAGCGGGGGGTCGGATACGGAAGCATCGCGAAATGCCCGAGATGGAGAGAAGGGCCACGGAAGGACGTCATCGGCTGTCAAGAAGCCTGCGACATTCAAGGCTGTGTCTGTCAACAAAAAGTTTTTGGCCTCGAAAGGCCCTACGAGTATCTCTACGACCAAACCTGGCGAGAAGACCCACTCGACGACAATCCTAAGCTCATCGCCATCGGGAACCTCGACGCTGTCGTCGCGACCTAGACTTGTCGCAAAGTCGGGAACTGGCACGGGTTCCACCCCGCGCCTCAACCCGGCTGCGAATGGCGCCCAACCCACCTCTGGCCCTGACCCCAATGCCGTGTGGAACAAGAATCGACGTAAGGCTACTGGACGTCTCGTGGTGGCTGCGCTCTATTGCTAACCGTGACTTTCAGCTGTTCCTGTCCCGGAACCCAAGAAGCTGACGGATGAGGAACTTAAGAAGTATGGCATTCACATGGCGAGCCGGCTGGCTCCGGAGAGTGGGCAGGCGCAAGGGAACTGGGCGGACATAGAGGACGACGACGACGATTGGGCGCCTGAGACCATTACCTGGACAGACGGTACCAAGACTACGCTCCCGCACCCCGACGAAACGCCCGCGCCGCCGCCTGAGCCGATCCCCGTACCGCCCAAAGAGAAGGTGATGGAAAAACCGAGGTCACCAGCACCACCACCCCGCAACACCGCGTCTCCCTCAATAAAGTCCGGAGGGCTTGCTTCTGGAAAGGGCCTGATCCTCAAGGCCGGATCTGCCGACAAACCGACACTTGTCGCAAAGCCCCCTGCTCCCCCGACGCCCGTCAAGTCACCATGGGCGCCTCTTCCGCCTATCGAGAAAGCGCCGCCAGTTGTCGCCGAGTCATCTGCGTTCCACGCCGGCACGAGATATTCTGCCAGAGACCAGTACGCTACGAGCAACACCCCACCGCCTCACCAAGCCAAGGAGATCGCCGCCGATGACTTTAGTCGTTCTGCTTGGAGAGAAGGACCTGTGGTAGGCGGAAACAGGGAACTATTCAACTCCCAGTCTGGGCGTTACGAGCCAGCACCTGATCGAAGGGGCTCCATGCGGTCCGACGCTCACCCAAGACAACCCGCTGTGTTACAGCGCCCATCCCAGTCTGATCACCCTGAGCCGTCTGCCGCTTTCCAGACAAACAGGAGTTCGGTCCCAGATGGTCCCTATGGCAGACGTCGCGGATCCTCCGTCGCTAGTGGTGGAAGTGGGTCCTACTTGCAACGACCGGGCAAGGGCCACGAGATGCCGATGCCTCCCCAGGATTTACTCAGCGCTCGCAGAGGTTCCGTGGCCGGGTCAATCGACGGCCTTGTTTCCCCACGAAACTTCTCTCCCTCGGGCTTGCAACACGGCCCTCGGATACATGGCAACCAGCAGTGGCAGCCTCGGCCTTCGCCAGGAACCAATCATGCCACCTTGCATACATCAGCCCCTCAGCCGGACAATAGACCGGTACAGCCACCCCCAATGGCTCGTTTGGAGGAGGATCTTGAACTACAGAAGAAGATCATGCGCGAGAAGCGAGAGCTGGCGATGCAGAGACGGCGCGAAGAGGAGGCCCGCGAGGAGGCCGCGAGGAAGGAACGCATCAAGGCGAAACTGGAAGCCATGGGGCCGCCTCCTGAACGCAAGAGCGCAAAGAAAGACTCATCGCCCGAGGACACTAAAAGGGCCGCTCAAACGCAGTCAAAATCTCAACAGCAGGACGGCTCTGCTGGCCCAGATGCTGGTCCACAACCAGCAGCGAGCTCGAGTTCATCCATTGCGCCAGCAGCAACTGACGCTGAAGTGAGTGATAAATCGTTCAGCGAAAGACCTATCATCGCTGGCGGAGAACCTGCAAGAAGCCAGGGTGGGCAAGATGCCAGGCAACCTGGTTCCTGGGTGGCCGCTACGCCTCAACAGGAACGTCTGCCGACCTGGGGCTCCTCTGCCCCTCAAGCCCCTCGCAACGTTTGGGGGTCCCCTAATAATGATCGCGGGCTCGGCAATGGGACTTTTAACACTGATTTGGGTCGTTTGCCTGAGTCTCAGGTGGCTCAGGTACCCGGTCAGCTTGCTCCGGTTCAGAATAGCAAGGGCCCCGAACCCATTGCACCACCCGTTGTGCAGCGGGCACCGCCTCAGATTCCGGTGGCCAATCAGTCTCGCTCAGCACATGGAGGCCCGCGGGAAGCAAACGACATGAGAAACAGATGGGCCAACTCAGTGCTGGAGGGGGATAAGGTGGTTCTGGACGAGAAGAGAACACAGCGTCTCGAGCGCGATCGAACTCTTGCTGAGCGCGGACTTACCATTGAGCAAGCCCAAGCCTCGATCAAAGAAACATGGCGGCCGTCTGGAGACAGCAGGCGCGATGCCGCACACGTCATTCACCACGATTTGTCTTCTCGTAGCGTTGATCACCCCTCGGTACCTGGTGGCCCGTCGACGGGTTCAATCCTGCCTCCCACCGGACCATCAGCAGCTACCCAGTCACGATCTTCCTCCAGATTCTTCCCGCCCAAGGACGGCAGACACGATGCTTCAGGCTCCCATTTGGAGCCTTCAAGGCCCAGCTCGCCTTCTCCGCCGCCTCCGGACATGTTTGGACACCCAGCTTTCGACGGAGATGCCCAGCATCCCCATGTGTCCCTTCCCCGTCCGCACCCTGTTGTCAAGCTGCCCCCTTCAGCTTCGGCTGCGCAACCCGCGGCTTCCAGATCCACCGGGCAATTCGCTTGGGCTACTCCAGCAGGATACAAGGACGGACCTGGATCCCATGCTCGCGGGCCTCACCAGCCGAGCCATGCGCCGCAACGGTCGCAGGACCAAACCGGGAATGAGAACTGGCAGGATCGTATCAACAACCTACTCACAGGACGAAAGCCGAACTCGCCGCCAAAGGCACCAGGTGTCGAGCCTGTCACTAAGAGTGCTCTCGACTATTCGGGCCATTTCAACCCGGCCACTGTCTCTTTGCCTCGTTCTATCGTTGCGCAGTCGTCTGATGATGTGAGGTCTTTCAACACGAAGCCGATGGCAGAGGAATGCTTTGAGGAACAGGAGATGGGATCGCTCCCTCAAATTCGAATCCCGCACAAGACTCCGGATGCCGCGTGGCACCCAGCTGCCGCTCCGATCAAGCCCTTGCCGAGGCGCTTCTGGGTATCCGACGTTGAGACAGTCCGGTCATTGTGGTTCCCTCACGAGATGTCCAACAGCAGCAGCGTGTACCGCATCATTCTCCCCGGAATGGCCGAGCCCAAGACGGTTCCCCTTCCGTTCTCTCGATCGGGTAGCAACCCACGACGATCTATTGGGCGTGGGCAGCGCGGATCTGGCCCAAGCCATCGGGGCAGTAAAGGTCGCGAGTCTTATTCGGGCGAGGGAAGCAACCCGAACCCCCCTCCCAGCCGGGGAGGCCGCGGCGGCTACCGTGGACGCGGATCCGAGAACTGGTCGCGTCGGACGCCCCCTACGCAGGCAGCTTAAGATGAAGCTGCCACGATGACGCTTTGTGAAAAGTCAACACAAGGTTGTTTACTTGTGGTTGGCTGCATACACTATCAATCGTAGTTGGCAAAAGCGAAGGCCACACGACGAAGCGCACATATACCTCCTATGGCATGCTACAATCGCATGAAGGGGTAAACTGCTCCGCTACTAGCGGTAGGCAGTATGTACGTACCTTTCTAAAAAAAACAAAAACCCTTTGATATTTTGCGCAGAGAGCGTTTTCCGTTTTCCAACTTTGGCGACTCGGAGTCGACCCGGATTGCTTTGGTCGGCATATGAGCATGACGGCCCCAAAACTGGCAAATAAAGGCAGGGAGGGGTTGGGCAGCGAACCCTCCTCGCGACTTTCTTCCCTAGACCGCTCTCCACGACACACGGAGCTTCAACTCTTCCTATCGACCAATTTTCCGACTTGAAAGTACCGCCAATAAATCCTCACTAGGTCAACGTGGGAAAGCACTGGGCACGTTGGCCCAGGTCAGGCGTTTCTTCCTATGATTCGTATCCATGACACGAATAACGAAAGGGGCGGCAGGTAGGCGAACAATGGAGGGAGCAGCGAGTGGCCAGGGGGGGACGTCTGAGGGGGCACGCAGCAACGCGGTCTTTTACTTATAACACCTGATGCGAAAGGAGGTGACAACACAGGACTCGGATATGGACGGCGACAGGCATATGCTCGGTCACTGCAATGACAATGGCCAGTGAGTGCTTGTGGGCAAATAAATGTGCTTGGTAATTGCAGCTCAGAAAATTCACAAACAAATGATTAAAACACCAGGGCTTCATGCCGCATCGCATTTGTCGATAATCATGCACAGATGGCGGTCGCAGGATATCATGCGCAGACGGATAACCCGTTTAGTACACACGCGGCGTGTCTCGAGTCGCACATGTCCTATGGAGTCATCGAGCTTGTTTCACATGGTAGCCTCGGTCTCACGATTGAGAGGAAGGCATTCCCGACTCGAGGCATCACTTTACTGACATCCTGGAACAAAGCCACCCAAGACAGCAGCGAAGCGACCACTTCGGCTTGTCGCCAAGCCGTTCACGCCCTCGAAAGCCCCCCCCCCTCATCCGCCCAGCTGGCCCAGCGGCTTCGTGGCGGAGGAGTGGCGCATTTTCGGAGGTCCTCGAGGTCTAAAGTATGCGACGGGCAAAGAAGACGTCGAATGGATTTATCAGAGAGAGAGAAGTATAGGGGAGAGGGGAGGGGGGATGGCGGAGGACGGGCGGGGCGGCGGGCCGGATCTTGGATCTTGGATGCCGGATCCCTCTTTGATACCTGGTACTCGGAATCTGGTTCGTGGCGGAACGAAGTTGGAGTCTCGGAGGGGCAGACTGGGAATGGGAGGAGAACAAGGCGGGGGTTTGGCGAGCTTCCTCGCTGTTTGCGGTCTCGGGCGGTCGAGATGGTCCGTCATTGGCGTGGTGGGGGTTGTTGCTCTCGACCGGCCGGGCTGTGCTGGAGGATTTGCGGCTTGGGGTCTGAGACTGTGGCGGCAGTGGCTCGACGTTAGACTCGTTGCGGCTGCAGGAGTCGTTTGAAGGATAATCAATCGAGAGTGGTGGTGGGCGTGGATGATGTCTACTGAATGAAGTTCTGTTCGTGGCCCTCCCTCCACCCTGGACCCAACCCACGCCACGCATCCTTGCCATCACCAGTCACTAACACAATTCAGACTTCTCAAAAGAGCCCACAGCATCCACACGCGAAGAAACCCACACCCACAAACAATAACATTTGTTTTCTTGCCGGCAACCCGCATCCCAGGCAGGACACGATCCTCGGATCACTTCAACCGATTGGCCGGTTGGCCCAATGGCAAGGCGTCTGACTACGATTCCAGTCCCTCGTCTGTCTAACAACGAGCGAAATAAGGACCAAGGATCAGTTATCAGGAGATTCTGGGTTCGACCCCCAGGCTGGTCATTCTTTTTAGGGTTTGAACCTTGTGTAGGTAGGATAGATAGATATTGTTTGTTCCTGAGACAACCAGCACTCATTCACTTTGCGAATGCGTGGTAATGAGGCGGCATTCCTCGAAGATCCTAACCTCCTCTTTTTGCCCTCCCCCAAGCATGGAAGCCTTCAACTCTCACACTTCCGGCTGCAATATGCCCGTCCCACATCGCACGTCGTCGACAAATCAGAAGCGCCTACCATGTGTTTCAATATCCACCCTTTTTGTTCTCTCTGCTAGTTCGTACACACATAGTCAATCAACAGTAAGTAGATCCAAGACTGGAAGATATGTCTTTGGGGAATAGAACCGACTAGATTTCGATGGTAAGACGGCGACCGCCGTCTTATCAGATCCTCGGAATCGTAGGCGGCGTCTGTATCCGCAGGTCTCCGGCCAAAGTGTTCAAGGGCACATACATATATATATATATATATATATATATACACACACACCTTGGCTTCCCGTGCCTGTAAAGAAGGGAGTCGTCTCACGCACTTCCCAACTGTTCAAGCCGCTTGGCCGTCTTATCTGTGGTGGCTTCTCGCCGAAAACGGTGTTGCCACATACCGGGTCTAGATCGTCGGCCCCAAACCGAACAGTCGTGAGCTAGAGTCAAACATCGTCTGGAGGCAAACGCCTTTCAACCTACTTCCGCGACAAAAAGGACCTGGTCTGTTTGTTCTCTTGTTCAAACATAAACGCATTACTCCCCACGGCCCGGCTTCCCCCTCNTCCCCTCCCCCCCTTTCCCCCCCTTCCGCTCCCGCTGCGACTGAGCCCTTGACTCGTAATGCCTCCCTCGTCGACCTGGCCTTGTGTGTCTGTCCCTGCTCCATTGCGGTTGTCTTGCCGTCAGTAACCACTTTGATGGCGGCCCCGTTGTCTGCGGTTCTGCCGGACTGTGCCGTGAGTCGCCGACCTCCCCGTTGCGCCTCCGGGAGCGTCCTGCACGAGATTAGAGAGATCGCTAACGCCGGTGATGCTCGACCAGGTACCGTGCGTCTCGCAAGCGCTCAACTTCACCACTTGTGCCGTGTCCAACCTGACTTCGGCATGCCTGTGCTACGATAAGCCATACATTGGCGTCCTCCGTAGCTGCGTGCGCGCTGCCTGCGATCTGGAGCAGGCGTATCGTGAGAAAGAACCCTTTCCTATCTCCTCATTCCCTCCGAGACGAATTTCATCGACATTGCGCGCATCGCATCTTCGTGTCTGAGGCTGCCTATCTCACTTCAATTCCGATCCCTCAAGCCGGCGACTGACATCCGATTCTTTCCTAGTTGCTAAGAACGTGACGTGGACGCGATGCGGGTTCCCGTATCACCATCAGACAGGAACCGTGGCCGGCAGGGTCAGTCTGGTGGTAGGAACCGCCCTCTTCGTCGTTGTGCGTTTGCTCGCCAAGGTTCTAAGATTGACGTCGTGGGGACCCGATGATGTGACGCTGATAATTGGATATGTGAACATCTGCTGCCCCCCCCTGCCCCCCCCGAAACACCCTTCGCTCTGTTCTGTTACTGATCTCGCACGCAGCTCTTCTCACTGGGATTTGCTATCTCCAAGTTTCATGGTAGCCTCCCCCAGATTTCAGGTTGGATCGTACATCTCGTCGTTGACACCCTTCCAGGTTCCCAGCTCGGTATTGGCCGTGATGTATGGGCGCTATCACATGATGAGACAACTCGCTTCATGCAGGTAAGCCTCCGAGTCGCAAAGGTCGACAACTACGGCCACGGACTCGGAATCTACATCCGACTGACCACACCGTCCACAGGTCTTCTTCGCTTTCGAGGTGATCTACACCATCGGCATCTCGGCCCTCAAGGCCTCGATCCTCTTTTTCTACATCCGCGTCTTCAGCATGGTCAGCAGCACATTCACAATCGTTCTATGGGCCACGCAGGCCTTCAACCTCGCTTTCTGCGTCGCCTTCACCATTGCCAACCTGAACCAATGCCGGCCCTTCAGCAACGCCTGGGAGGCATGGGACGGCAAACACTCGGGCTACTGCATCAACGTATACGCCATGTTCATTTCGCACGCCGCTATCAGCATCGCCCTAAATGTGTGGATGCTCTTGCTGCCAGTCACACAGATCCTTTGGCTCAACTTGAGGAAAAGGCAGAAGGCGGAGATCGTGTTCATGTTCGGGCTCGGCGTGTTGTAAGTCTAGAACGGCAAACACAGGCCTCTCCAATTGTCTCCCTCTTGTCTGCCCCTGGGGTTCCACTCATACCTTACTTTTTGATATCTCATAGCTGACTTATCACTCTTTTCTTTTCTTTTTTAAACAAGTATCACAATCGTCAGTGTTATTCGAATCAGAGTATTGATTAGCATAGAGGGCTTCAAGGATCCTACATGTAAGCACGAAATCCGGCTTTCCTGTCTCGTTTCAAACCCGCACCCCTATTTCTTAACCGGCTTGCACTTACCATCGAATCTCTCGTCACATAGATGATGCTTTCTACCTCCACATGTGGTCCTACATAGAACTTTCCGTGGGAGTCGTTGTCGCTTGTCTTCCGTCCACCCGCCAGCTGTGGCGACACCTGGTGCCCAAGCTCCTACGACTTCTAGGACTCAGGCCGCCATTGCATCAGAACCAAGCACGACACGAAGACTCAACCAGAAGGCTCAAAGACATACTCTTCATCAGCTCCACACAAGATAAGGCAGTTCCGGCAGAGGGCACGGAGAGCGCGGATGCGCCATCGTCTTATCGCACGCGGTCGGGTTGAGGCCTCGTTGGCTTCATGTACCGCTTCGACTACCTAATACCATGTAACAGTTAATGTAATGATTGGCTTTATAGACGACTACGGTCGCCATGTTGAGTCGCGACGGAGCAATAGGTGTCAGCATTGCAGGGACAAGAGATTTGAGCCCCAAGATCACGTTTGCATAGGGTTACAAGGTACCCAAGTGTTCAATTGCCGATTTGGGATGATAGACATACGCTGCGTAGCAATCGAGGTCGACGGAACATCGACATGTATCATGTACTGTTTCCTGTTGTTCATTTGGGTTCTTCCACTCTCTTTGTAGCACGAGACAATTTAGAACGGGATATGTTTCAAAGAAAAGGTTTCGCCGTACTTCTCGCCTTGAAAGCTGGGGAGAATAGAGCTGGCCGGCCAACTCGGGCTGGCGAATAGAGGCATGGTACTCGGCATAGGAAATCAGCTGGCTGCCATCGTCACCGCTAGAAGCATGTTTCCCTCCGTATCTCAACAAATAGTTACAAGGGAATATGTTGAGAACTCTAGTACAGCAAGGTCGGATGGAATCATTGACTGCGCGACAACTCTCAGCTCTATCCAGGGTTGCAAAGATCTTCCGCCTCGGCCAGGGGGCTAGTAAGCAGAAACCCGCAAAATTGACGAGACGCGACGGAGCGAGACATGTTGTGCCGTGACAAAACGCGAGAGCACCGTTTCCGGTGTATGAAGCCAACGATGTATCTGCGTTCAACCCGGAGCGCCGGCTTGCTGCCATGGCCTCGTCGACAAAGGCTCTACTCACTGGTGGAGAGGCCAATATGAACAACGATCGGGAGTTCGATTCGACAACGGATCCTCATATTGGCTACGGACTGAGGAAGGACGCGCGCTTGGTTGGAAAGAGACTGGCGTACGTGGAGTTGCGGATCTATCTCTCTATCTATATCTATATATATATCGATATATATTCTTGTGAGTCTCATGGTGTAGAAATTTGAGATTCTCAAGTGCCCAGAGGCATTGTCGGGTTACGAAAGCAGAGACGAGGTTTGGCACAAGCCGATCAAGAATTGTGTGCTTCTCAGGGAGGTCCGGCGATAATGGAACAAGAGCCACTAATTTTTTTTCCAACTTGCAATTGAAGAAGTCTGTTAACTAGGTGGCTTATTTGGCTGTCCAAGTCGTGGTAGGTCAATTACGACGGCACCCGGGGCTGACCGGACTCGGGACCGGGAAAAATGGGTACCGACGGAGTTGGCAAGACAACGGCGCCCAATCAGGAGATGGCCGCTCCGGCCCAGACTACTTGCTACTTACCAAGCCTCCGTCCGATGGGCGTTCCTCGTATCTGTCGATACAACTGAGACAGAACACCTGGGAAAGTTGATCAACTCGCAACCAGGAGAGTGTCGAGTTAACGCTATCCATCACGATTGAAAAGCAGAACAGACATGGCGCACACAGGAACAGGGGGTCCGGTTCACAAAATGCTCAAGTGGGTGCTCTCGGTGGCGACCTGGTGGATTAATCACAGTGTTATCAGGTTGTTGAATGGCGACTACGCCCCGAACCCACAGAAAGATGTCGTTGCTCCTTGTCCTACCAAATCGGAGGCGGGCCCCGGGAACCACTTGGCGAGCGGGTTCGACAATGCATCATGTTGATACGGTGAGCAGGAGGCAACCAACCGTGCGTGCCAGCGTGCGATGGATCGACAAAACAGACGCGGAGTTTTCGGAAACATAAGTCGGCGAGGGCATCGCCGTTTTTGCTGGTGCGAGAGTCCCGTTCCTCTCTCCCACCTCTTCACCCGTCCGCCCACCTAGTTACGCCCACCTAGTTATATATACGGGCACGTCGATCCCTCCAACGCGTCCCATCATGTCCACCAGATCTTCCATTTACGACCCGGGCGACCCCAGCCAGCCGCTGCTCTCGCAGCAGCGGCGGCGCACCAGCACCTTCAACTTCCACCTGCCGTCGTTCAGCAGCCACCGTCGCGTGTCGCCTCTGTCGGTGCGGCGCGCCTCGCTGCAAGAGGTGCACCCGCACCACGGCGACGTCGAGCCGGTGTTGCCGGCCGCGCCCGTCGCCGCCCACCAGGAGACGCGCCTGCACAAGCCCCAGTGGGCGCTGAGCGACCGACCGCCCAATACGTGGGCTCAGATCCGTCACACGTGGCGTGAAGAGTTTGCGTAAGTGCCACGCCCCGCGGTGTCGATCGTGAGGGAGAAGGGGGGAGAGAAAGAAGAAGAAGAAGAAAAGTGGAAGCTGATACAAGCACACAGCGAGTTCTGGGGCACGTTCATGATCCTGCTCTTCGGCGCGGGCGTCGAGTGTGAGACGCGGCTGCACTACAGAGGGCCCGACATCCGCGAGAACGCCGGCGACTTCCTGCAGTGCCGGCTCGCGTGGGCGGCTGGAGTGTCCATGGCCGTGTGGATGTCCGGCGGCGTGTCGGGCGGCCACTGCAACCCGACCGTGACCGTGGTGCTGGCCCTGTTCCGCGGCTTCCCCTGGCGCAAGGTGCCGGGCTTCCTCGCCGCGCAGGTACTGGGCGCCGCCGTCGCCAGCCTCGCCGTCTACCTCAACTACGCCACCAGCATCGCCGCGTACGAGGGCGGCGCCGCCCGCTCCTTGGTCGGCGAACGCGCCACCGCCGGCCTGTTCTTCACGTTGCCCGCCGCGGGGCTGCCCTACGCCGGCGCCTTCTACACCGAGTTCCTGGCCTCGGCGGTGCTGGTCGCCATCGTCTTCGCCCTGGCCGACAAGAACAACCTGGCGCCGCCCAAGGGCACCCAGCCCTTCGCCATGTTCCTGGCCCTGCTGGCCATCGGCTCCGCCCTGGGCATCAACACGGGCTACGCCATGAACGGCGCCCGCGACACCGGCCCGCGCATCGCGTTGGCCCTCGTCGGCTACGGCTCCGACGTCTTCACCCACGATTGCTACTACTGGCTCTGGGCGCCGTGGGTCGCCGCCGTGGCCGGTGGCGTGGCGGGTGCTTGTGTGTACGATGCTTTCATCTACACCGGGAGGGATTCGCCCTTCAACATGCCGAGGAAAGAGGACGAGCGGGGTTTGTAAGCTGGTGACGCGAAGAGATGTAGCGTAAAATTAGGTGATCCGGGATGGCCGCTGCATGTGGCCTGGCCTTTGGGAGCCGAGACGGTCTAGCTGTCCTAGAAGCACGCACCACACGGATAGATCGACTTGAGATAATGTATGTATGACGAGGCTATACAAGTAATGTGTCACGAGGTGTAGCGATAATACAGACCGAAGAGGGAAGCTATAGACACTGCACAACCTTAGAGCCTTGCGCGGGCGTTCGGAACGTTATTGGATATTATCATGTTCTTACTCGGTTTCGAGCTGTTTTATAGTTGCTTCTGGGTTATTTAGGTCATCAATGGGTAATGCTCTGTTAGACGGCCCCTCCAAACCGCTGGATCTCTCGAGCACAGCAAGAATCACTTGACGAAACAGGGCATCGAGGACGGCACGCGTGACTTATTGGGCACAATTCCACCGGAACAGATGTCCCATTCCGTAATTCTCATCGCGGCCGTTTGAAATGTGAAGCGATGCAAAACACAGAGTCTACGCTTACAAAAAGTCTGCTCTAGCCAAGAAGAAAAAAAAGGCCTTCGTCTACTTAGATGAACCCTAACAAGTCCTTCTTGGGCCTCTGCACCAAGAGCTGCTTCCCCTTCTGTTCCTCGGCCCGGTGCTCGTGGCCGTCCCTGTAGGAACCCGTGCCTGCCACCTCGAACCCCTTCTGCTTCTTTTTCTCCCGGGACTCGTCGCCGTCGATGGAGTTCCCGGGTTCGGGATACTTCTTCACGTGCTCCACGGCCCAGATCAGCTCCTCCGAGAGCTGCGGTGGCGTCCGGCCCTTGCCCCGGAGCGTGGGGAGGCCCGCCACCCGGAACAACCAGTTGAGCCACTCGAACGTCTCGCCCGTCTCCCATGCGATGTCGTGGAACTTGCGCCCGTCCTTGTGGACCAGCTCCGTCCGCTCCCTCTCCCAGCGCTCCTGCTCCTCGACGGGCGGCAGCGCGACCGAGTGCCGCCCCGAGAAGACGCGGGCCAACGCGATCGCCTGGTACTCGAAGCTACGGAACGTCAGGACCCGCGGCATGCCGACGATGCCGAGCGTCTGGAAGTCCTGGAAGAAGGTGTGCCAAAACGTCTTGATGAGCTTGCTCTCTTTGTAATCGTACAGCGCCCTCCCGCCATTGGCCTCGGAGTTCCAGAAGGGGTACGAGGGCCTGTAGCCCGTGCAGTAGATGACGTGGTCGACGTCGTCGAGGTGCGAGCCGTCCTCGAAAACGATGCGCCCGTCCAGGTGGTACTCTTTGATCACCGGCTTCCATTCGATCCCCGGCGGCGGCTCGTCGCCGTCCCATCGCGATTTCGAACGACGGGACTGGAACACCGGTGTGCGAGCCGTCTTGACCAGCTCTTCCGTGACATCGTGGCCCGACGCCGAGTTGCCGATTGTCACGATCTTCTTGCCGGCGAAGGGCTCCGGGGTGCGGTAGGTCTTGGAGTGGACCACGCGGCCCGGGAACTTCTCGATATACTCGTCCAGGCCCTTGACGTGAGGCACCTGAGAATGCCGTCAGCATCTTTGACCGCCTTTCCACGACTCATAAGAGAAAATAAGAATCGGGTAAAGGGGGGGGTTTAAGAAGACGAAAAAGAGAAGAAGAAAGAATTAGCAACCACATACGTATGGAACCGAGTAGTGCCCGTTGGCGAGGACGACGGCGTCGAAGACCTCCTGCCACCAGATGTCGACGTTCCGCGCGGCGTCGAATTTGCGCAGCGTCAGCCTCCACTGCTCAGGCCTGTCCTTCGCCGGGATCCTGGTGACGTCTTCGACGGTGGTGTTGAGCACCAGAATGGAATCCGTCTTGTGCAGCGAGAAGTAGTTCTCGATGTATTGCCGGGGGACCCAGTGCGGCGCAAAAGGGCCGTAGGCAAACCTCGAGTCTGAGAAGGACATTGCAATGTCAGGAACATTGGTGCTGTGTGGGCTCCCTGTTAGATGCCAAGGTTGTTTTCTTCTTACACACACGCATGCAATGCCGAGAACTTACGTCAAAGAGTGGTAGACTGGGGTCTGGGCGTATCGTTCCCGCTGGCTGTGAGGCTTTACCTGAGGCAGCTCGCCCGGGATCTCCACAGCGGGATCGACATCCGGCGGAAGGCTTCCAGGCTGAAGTGGAGGAAGCTCGGCCGGGTTTGGGTCGTAGATCCTGGGGAACGGGCGCGATGTCAGTCATGATCCGCCACCTAGACCGTTCACGGCGACTTTCTCACCATGTGCCACCGGCCGACTCCCGCCGTTCGAAGACTTGAATCCTCTCGAAATAGTTCTCGGCCTTGAACGCGGCAGCAGTAACAGCGCCTAGTGCAGTTGCATGAAAAATCGTCAGCCCCTCCGAACCTACGATGAGATGAAAACGCACAGGGTACCCGTGGCACGCCAAGTCGATTATTTCCATGCCACGCGAGATAACGAGGTGACGTTGGGGTGGTGTAAGTTTACCTGCGGCACCGGCGCCAATGATGGCGACGGACTTGATCTTTCGCTCGCCGCCCATGGTTTTCTATCAGTCTCTCTTTCTTTCCCTCTATCTCCCCTTGAAGCTCAGACCACGGGAACTCAGAGGGGAACAAAGACGGGATCCGTTTTATCAGATTGGAATATGTCAAGAAGTAGTGCCATATACATGTATGTACACAACGGTATTTAAGAAAAGGGACAATGTTCTCCCTCCCCAGAAAGACGATGAATCGCCTGCAAACGAGTCAGGCCACGGCCATTTGTCATCTAATCAGACTACGGGAGGGGTTTTGGAGGGAAACCGGGCTGATCGGAGGCATTCGCCATCTGTCGCCATCCTCAGAAGCGATTTCACCATCGGCGCATCACGTGAGGGCTCGGAGGTCGGAGTCGGCACTTCGGGTTTTTTTGTGTGTGTGTGTGTGTGTGTGTGTGTGTGTGGAGAGGGGCGGGAAAACGGGCGGGCGCAGACCTAAGGGGCAACTCCCCAAAAAACAGGCGAAAGAGAACATTCAAACCGCATCAAATAGTGTTGAATTGGGTTCGCAGGTGCCGATACTTTGCTCAGACGCAAAGCTTCTTAGAGAGGAGGGGCCAGAGACGGACGCATGGCGCTCCGGCCCGGGCGGTGATTGATTCGCGGAACCTACGGATAAACGCCCCGCTTTCTTCGGGCCGATGCTCCCGGGTGCGTCCCCCGGAATAGTTCATCAGTGCCTCTGGACTCTTCTACTATGTACTCTGTAAGATCCAAGACCGCACATCAGCCGCAGGCGAGAGTGTTTCATAGCCGGTATCACTACAGATCAAGACATGTCCTACTCAACATGGACTCACCAAATCGGCAGGTCAAACAGTCAGAACCAGTACTCTGGAGACCAAACGAGGGCGTCCCCCTCGTGGACCCATCCCTCTTTTGTTCCGCTCAGTATCATTCAGCTATCTACACCTAACTCTTTTCTCCAATCCTTGTACATCAAAGGCGTTGTCGACCCGTCCGCCGTTCGTTCTCGTCGTCTCTCATCGCCATGTCCATTCTGACATTCACCACGATCTTCCAATCATTACGCGTGATCAAGAGTCCAATTCCTCCTCATCCCATCAGTATTTCTTCGCGAAAAGACAAGAAAAAACAAGAGGTAACAACACAAAGTTCCCCGTCTGATATCTCTGAGAAGCACACACAGCAAAAAAAGAAGGAAAAAAAGAAAACCGAAGAAAAGAGACATACAAAAGAACAACCCAAACCTACCTCCATGCAACTTTTTCTCCGTACTTTCGGGGTTTCGGGATAGGAGATGTTGAGGAAGAAGAAAACCAAGAATGGGAAAACCATGAACGCCAAAAAAGCTGCAAGTCATGCCCTCGTTAAAACCCCGCGGCGCGCAGATGACAACAAGTCTGATCCTCAGCGTCGAAAGACGCTGCTGAGCTTACTGCCACCGACGCTGCTTCCCACGCTGCTTCCCACGCTGCTTCCCACGCTGCTCATCTTCTCGCTGATCTT
This sequence comes from Colletotrichum lentis, assembly GCA_003386485.1. Taxonomy (NCBI): domain Eukaryota; kingdom Fungi; phylum Ascomycota; class Sordariomycetes; order Glomerellales; family Glomerellaceae; genus Colletotrichum; species Colletotrichum lentis. The sequence continues at coordinate 2,012,871 of NWBT01000047.1, forward strand.
TTCGCCGAAGCCGCCCATCCACTTGGGCACCTTGAGGCTCATGCGCACCTGGCCGTCTACGATCATGCTGACCACATTGAGGACCGCAAACGTAGTGGAGCCGATGGCGCGGAAGAGCGCTAGGATCGCCACGGACCAGAGAATAAAGGCAAGGTAATAGTTCTCACCAATGCCGCGTTCGCTATACGCTTCAGACACGGCCATGGCGAGGATGGCGTTGCAGATGAGCCACGAGAGCACCATGTACGTGCGCACGCTCTTATAGTAATCCTCCTGTAGTTGCGCTTCAGAAACGGCTGACGCCGGAACTTCGACGCGATCGCGGAGGTTGCGCAGCGCCTCATCGTACCCCGAATCGATGTCGAGTTGTTCCGAGGGCATCTCGAGCTCGACGCTGTTGCCCTTGCCGATGGCGCCACCCAGATCCGTCTTCATGACGTTGTCTCCCTTGGTGCCCCATGTGACGTCGTGCGTGTTGCAAAAGGCGTAGACTTGTAGGGTGCAGATGTACGCCGGCAACAGCATGAAGTACTGAGCCGCACTGGTGAACAAGTGCCAGGGGTCGAGATACATGAACGACATGACGAAATACAATCCGATGGTCGACAGGATAGAAACGATGAAGTTCGTGAAGACGTTGTTCCCCATGTGAATTTCTGGGTTGTCTTTCTCTTTCAGCTGGCGGATGACGATGTAAAAGGTGGCGAACGTCGTGTAGATCATGATGATGCTGTACACGATGATGCTGAAGAGGTATAGCTTCTTCGCTCCTTGTGGGCGGTTACCCAGCGAGAGTATGAACTGCGCGCAGATGAGCAGAACGCAGATGTACCGCAGGACAGTAAAGATGTATTGGCCAATGTTGTGACCGAAGGGGTCCACCAAGGGGTCGCCCAGACCGCCGGCAACGAAGTAGAAGGTCAGGTAGAAGTTCGCCAGGGAGAAGTAGGTAAAGATGAGCTGGAGAAATTGGTAGACGAATTCGATGTGGAGGAGGATCTTGCGCGTGATGGTGTGGTCGGTGTGCCAGATCTGCTTGAAGTGAACGAGCGAGTACACGGCAGCAAAGAAGGCACCGTTGAGCCAACGACGTCGCTGCGATATGAACTCGGGAACCGTGTCTGGGATCTGGTCAGTTGATGTCGAAAAGGAGTGCATGTGGGCGCTTACCTGGTACGTCCGTCTCACCGTGGCACCCCTTGACGTACTTCAACACCCAGCTCTCACCGCGCTTGGCGACAAGCTCCCAACAGAGAATGCGATCCTCGGCGAGATACATGTTGGCGGTGAACACGTCTGCGTGTTGACCGTGCAGCGTCTCTCCCTTGAAGTACTGGCTGAGGGGACCGTGGCCGGTCTCGTCGTTCTGCAGGGCGTGGTAGCGGTAGGCGCTCAGGGCGCCTGGCAAGACGGTAATGTAGCCAAAGATAGACTCCAGCGGCTTATCGAGGATATTGGACATCTTGTACTCGAAGTTCTGCGAGGCCACAAGCGGGTTCAGGAGGTTGACGCCAAAACGGCCCTTCATAGCCTTGATCTCTCCGCAAGCACCAGCGACGTTGGAATCGTTGTCGAAGGCCTTCCACAAGTGGTAGAGCGATGTGCCACCGGGCCTCGTGCCGACGTCGAGCAGAATGCAGACATTGGGGTTGAGCGCCTTTCCGAAAGCGTTAAAGAACCAACGATGTGAGTTGAGCTTCCGCTGGTTCTTCTCCTTCAGACAGAATATCAGCTGGCAAGGGACGATGCCCTTCTCGGCACCCTTGAACTTGAGATCCGAGTCGAGTGAGACTTGCGTCGTGTACTCGTAGACGTGAGCCTGAACGGCCTTCTGGTTGACGTAGTTCTTGGCGATGCCGTGCTGGTAGACACCCATGGCTGCCAACGCGTCGAGCGTGCGAGGATGGATCTTCTCTCTGCCATCGGAAACGATGCAGACGACAATCTTTTGCCAGCCGTTGTCGCCCCACGTGCGTGACTTGGAGCGGGCGCAGAAGTGGGAGATGTTCTTCATGACGGCGTACATTGTTCTGGTGAAGTCGAACTCGTTTTCGTTGTACATGGTGACGCAGATGAACAGCTCCGTCTCGCGAGCCGTCTTGCCGATAGACTGGCGGAGCTTGTAGCCGCGATCAACAAAGTCGTCGGGGTCGCATGTGACGGCCGTGTATCTCATGTGGGTGAACTCGACCTCGTCACGGCGAGGCAGAAAACTGTAGAGGATCGTGGGGATCTTGCACTCCAGAACCAGCTCTCCGTTGATGAGCTGAACCTCCTTTCTCGACATCTGCGGCGCGCGCACACCTCGGCGTTCCTGCATGCCGTCTGGGGCGGGGCCGTAGTGCTCAACCTTCTCGTTGACGTCGGTCTCCGTGTCTCCCTCACTGAGGGTGACCTGGTCATGCGACATGTACGAATCCCTCATGGGCTGGGTCTCGCTGATGTCCGTCTCTGGCCCAAAAACGTCGTCGGCATCATGGAGAGGGATCGACACTGTGGCGTCATCTGCAAAAGCGGTCGAGTTGCGGTTCGCACCGGTCGAGAAGAGCGGCGCAGGGGGGAGCGGTCGTCTCGGGCTTCCCCCATATCTGGAGGACGGGGTTCCCGGTCTGGGACTACCATTGATGTCAGATGGCTCGTATATTCCAGACGGAGGTGGGCGAGTGAAGTCTGGTGATAGACGAGACGGGCTGTATGTCCTAGTGGGCGATGCGCGGCCGGCCTGGTACTCGTAGGGGTAATCATCCTGGTACTCTTGCTCGTAGGTCCGCTCGTACTCGCGGGCGTAGTCGCGGCCTTGGAATGGGACGTAGGTCGAGTCGGGCGGCGGCATGCTGGGAGGGTCTCGGATGGAGGCGGATCGGTCGGACAAAATTGACGACGCGTAGGATCGTCGACTCGATCGGGGCCTATCATTCGCTGAGCGTGAGCTTGTGCCTGTACTGTCACTAGAATCGTCTGAGGATGGGGGAACGGGGCAACTAGAGGACTGGTGCAGTTGACTTTTCCGCACCGAGGGACCCTCTGGAATGGTTGGGAGACTGTCCCGGAGCTGCGTCTCTCTGATAGAGGCGGGCCGCATCCTCTTCTGCAACTTGACAGTAGTGGACCGCACTGGGATGCGGGAGGCGGGCTGCACATCCGCGAAATCGACGATGTTCACGCCACTTCGACGTGGGGTGTAGACGGGTTCCGGAGACGAGGTCGCGGTCGGGCGCGCCTCCTCCTGCTGCCGTAAAGCATCAAGGTGATCTGGGGTAGAGAGCGCCGGGTTTGCGGCGTCCGACGTCTTCCTGCGCAGCGAGAGCGGGCGCGGGAAGAGGCTGGGCGAAGACTCGGGCGTCTTTTGAAGCTGCCGAAGGCGAGGGATAGAAGATGCAGAAACAGGAGTAGAAGCAGAAGCAGATTGACGGGGTCGCGATGCGTTGCCGGCGGCGGCGGCGACGACAGTGCTAGCAGGCGGCGTCTGAACATGAACGCTGGGTGTTACATACGGTCGGCTGTCCATGATGGGCTCCTCGACTGAGGTCAAGAGACGAATAGCGGCAGGGTTGTTGGAGCGTCCCGTGGGTGTGTCGTCGTCGCGGTCATCGTAGGGCGGCAGACTGTAGTCGGGCGGTCGCGAAGGGGTATTTGGATCCATGGCGAGCGAGTCTCTCGTGTGTGTGTGTGTGTGTGTGCGCGCGTGTGTTGTTTGCGCGTGCGCCTCGTGGGTTACCTAGCCAAAACGGTCTGTGGAATGGCGGGATGAATGCCTCCAAGGCCGGTCGTATGGAGCTTTCTTTGTCTGCAACGGGCCGGCGCCACGATGCGATTGTTGCGAGCGAGGGATTGACGTAACTCCCAGCCAGTCGGTGGCGTCTGGGGCGGTACTAATGTCTCGATGCTGTGATGCTATAACGCTGCGATGTTGGAAACGGGGCGTGTGTAAGTTTCAAATGACGACGGTGTCCGTCACCTGGAGAAAATGAAATTGGCGACGGGATTTCCAGAGGCAGGCAATATCGATGGTAGTACAGAGACTGGGTAACTAGCTTTCTTGCAAAGTGGGATGGATACGGGGGGGAGATGATGAGAGGGAAGACAAGGCAGAAGCTGCGGGAGGGAGGGTCGGCCTTCTCTGCCTCTCTCTTCCTCTTTCTCTGTTGGTCTGTCGCCCAGCGCATGCGCGCGAGTGTGTCGAGGGGCAACAGGGCGGATCCGGGAGTTGGTTCGGGTTGGCACAGCAACGGCGCCGCAATGCATGGGATTCGTGTGGTGTCCTTGCCATCAAAGAGTGGGTCGGAGCAAGGGGGGCTGAGCCTATTGGCCTTGTTGGTGGAACCTCTCAACTGTTAGTGGCTTGCTAGTGCCTCCGGGGAGTGGGGGACCCGCCGACCGTTCCTGATCAGTGATGGCATTGCCTGAAGCGGCAGCGCAAACAAGACGCTTTTCTTCACTTACTCGCTCGCCTTCCTGCAGCTGTACATCACCCGGGATCCCAGCAGATAAAACCTCCTCAACACAGGACAGTCTCTCCCGTGTGCCCCTCCCTCAGTCTGCGTAAACTATCTGCATCTGTCAAAATCTATCTGTAAATCCGATGGCACGATGCGTCTCTGTCGCCGCCAAGGTCGAGCAGCGCGGGCCGTCGAGGGCTTCCGTGATCTATGCTTTCTTTTCTTTCTATCCGTATTCTTCTTCTCTTTGGCAATTGGGCACGTCCATCTTCTCCACGAGTGACCCTCTCTTCCCCTATTACTGATTCTACACAACGTACGGCCCACCAACTCTGGGGTACACTGTACACAATCATCTCCACGCTCGCCAAATGAGTACTAGGATAGGTAGTCTACGTACATGATATTCCTACACACCCCAGAGCGCCCTCCACCGCTTCTCGTCTGTCCTCAACGGCCCGTCAAAGTGTCCGAACCGCGCCGGGAGGCCCTCGTTGGCCTCGGGCAGGCAGATCCACTCGCGCACGCAGTCCGGCACCTCCTCCTTGATATGACTGATGCAGATCAACGCCTGCTGTTCTGTGAGACCCCTGACCCTGACTTCGCCCGCCTTGGCCGCCTCGCTGTCCACAATCCGATCGCCGCTAAGCGTCTTCTCCTCGCCCTTGGCCAGAAAGAGCATGCACTTGTCCCGCACCGCGTCGTCCATGCCGCTGAATGCCTCGTCGAGCACCACCATGTCGGGGTTCTTGATAACGGCCCGCAGCAGCAAAGCGATGCGCTGGGCGCTGAAGGAGAGACCGCCAAAGAGGTATTCATCGGACCAGGACAGGTTGTCGCTGCTGCTGCCTGTGGTGACACTGTTGCTGTGGCCCGGGTTTAGTTCGGGGGCAAACCAGCGCAGTGTGGCTTCGACCTTGCCTCGTGCCTCATCGTCGAGCTTGGGGATCCCCTTGAACGTGTCCGCCCACGCGCTCTCCAGTACTTGACGTACCGTCAGACCCCGGGGCATGTGTTGGTGGACCTCAGGGCTCGAGTGTCCAATACGTGACTGGATGTCCCAGAACGTGAGGGGCCGTTGACCGGATCCAGGCTCGGGCAGTCTACTTCTGCCGAACAGCTTGATGGGGAGAGAGTACGTCTGAGGGTGATCGGAACATAGGAGGGAGACGACGGTGGTCTTGCCCGACCCGTTCGGACCGAACACGCCCCATCGCTCTCCTCTACGAACTGTCCAGATGAGGCCGTTCTTGGGGCCGGACGGCGTATCTTGAGACCAGTTGCCCAGTGCGATCTTGCTTCCATATCTCACTTGGCAACCGTCCATCTCGACCAAAGGCTCGCCGAGTGGCGTCTCGGGAGGCGAACCCTTCACCGAAGCCGGAGACTCGGTGGCATGCTGGCCCTTCTCCTTCGACTCAAAGAGCCCAACGCCCTCGACGCCATTCGCAGTCAAGGTCTTACCCATCTCCACGAGCGAGTGCACGGGGAGCTTCTCATCCTCCTGCAGCCCTCCTTTCCACACGCCCCTGACATACTTCCTGAAGCCTTCCAGCACCATGTCCTTGGGGCCCATCGAGCCGATCTGGCAGTCGCTGCGGAGGTAGATCAGGTGCGTGATCCACTCGGGCAGAGGATCCTGGGGCCTCGCGCTGAGGACCAACCTGGGGCTCTGTCGCTCGGCCAGCGACTGGAGCAGCGGGCTCAGCGACGCAACGGTCGGCGGGTCGAGCCCCAGGAACGGCTCGTCTAGCAGCAGAACCTCGGGAGTCGTCAACAGTGCCCTCGCGATGCGCGCCCTCCTCCCCTGCCCGTTGCTCAGGAAGGCGACAGGCAGATCGAGGAGCGGGTCCAGCCGCAGGTCCGTGACGACTCTCTCCAGCAGCTCCCTGGGTATCAGGTTCTCCTCGCTCGGCAGCGTCTCAAGCGGGTTCAGCTCTGTGTTGCCCACCAGAAAGTCTCGCAGCGAGAAATCCGTGTTCTCCCTCCTCGACTCGTATCGCGCCGCGAGGTACGCGCTCGTCGTCGGCCCTCCCAGCGCCCCGCCTTGTTCGCCGTCGAAACCGACGTACTGGATCGCTCGGCTCGCGCTACGCAGCCGCGCCGGTACCTTGTCGGTCGAAAGGTACGGATATACCCGCGCCGTTGGCGGGATCGCGAGGTGCTGGCCCCGCAGAACCTGCAACAGCGTCGTCTTCCCCGAGAGCGAGGGCCCGACGACGCACCAGTGGTTCTTGGTCTCGGCGAAGGACGGCAGCTCGAAGCTCAGGTCGCTGAAAAGCGGCGGGTTCGGTCGCGTCGAGTGCGCGTTTGGGTGGCGGCGGTAGAAGGTGCCATTGGCGATCCGCAGGATCGGGGGAGAACGGTTCGGTAGCCTCATCTCTCGTGACGCCTTCAAGGCCAATTATCCGTCGTCTCTGTGGTTTTGTGGTGATTCACATTGTCTGGCTCATCCTCTCCTCAAGTCTGGGGCGGATGGCTTTCCCCAGACTTTTTGTACGTAAACGCCCTGCGATCTCGGTGTGAAGCTCGTCCGTCATCGCCCCGCCGCAAGCTGTTCCACCTACCTAGGTACCTAGCTAGCCAACTAGCGTACGGATACTTGGTCCACTGGCCTTGCTACGTAGGTACCTAGCCTGCCTGGGGAAGGGAAAAAAAAAGCGACAGGGATAAGGTAAGCGGTCTGCCGCGCCTGCATTTCAGCCTAGACGTCACGTGCAAGCGCCTTAGCTAATGGCGGGACTCCGACGCAACGCAACGCAACGCAACCAGGCGGAAAGCTCCAGGCACATCATTGAAGCGCAAGCTCCCCCAGCAATCCGTTACCTCGTCGTTCCAGTTGCATCGCCATCGATTAAACGCCCAAACAACCTCTTCTACACAACCATACATATACTTCCACCCAGACACAAATCCCAAGATGGCTGTATGTTCAAAGCTATCGATCTGCAATCGCACCTGAAGAGGTGAAAGCTAACAGCCCGTCTCCCCCCTCCCCAGATGCGAATCGTCCCCGCCGCGAACCAACCCAGAACCTTCGCCGCCGGCGCCGGCGCCCCCTCGGCTCCGGGCGTCCACGACACACTCCGCGCGGGCGTCGGCCAGTCGATCCTCGACGCCCGGTCCAACGTCCCCGCGAGCGCCCACCCGCTCGAGTCGCGCCTTAAGAATTGGGAGGCCACGCAGGAGAACATGCGGATGGAGACGCTGCGCCGCACCTTTGGCGCCGCCGAGCCCATCCGCCGTCAGATGGAGCTCAAGATCACCCAGACGGGCGAGTGGCGGCCCCTCGCCCTCGGCGGCCAGAGGCCCAGCATTCACGAGGAGATCCTCCGCGGCAAGGACACCAGCGTCACGTGGGAGGACGTCTACTCAGGCGAGGAGAGTGTCGGCATTGTTGGCATGCACGACGAGATGGAGAGGAAGCTGAAGATTTGAAGCGGAACCGCTCCTAACGGACGGGGCCAGGAGGTAGAAGAGGACGGCGGGTAGGGTTTGTACAACTACGACATGCGCAACGATTTTTGGACGGCGTGGCTAAGGGGGGACATCATCAAGACCACGGAAGAATGATTCGGCTAGAACGTCCAAGTTCAAGGAAGAGGGAACAAATCTCGTTCTACTATCCTATGGACAAAAACCCCATGGGCGGATGGAAGGGGAGGACGTGACAAGAGAATCAAACAGGACAAATACACAAAGCTATGATACGCCGCCGTACTCCTGTTTTCCCCTTATCGTCTTCGCTCTCTGTAATACGCTCGATAGATGTGGGAGGGGATGGGTGTCTTCAAAGAGAGAGAGAGACACTCGAGACATGAGAAATGGGGGCCTGAAGAAACAACCCAACCTGAAATCCTCTGAGGCAGGCCACCCAGTCCACCCCTTATGGACAGATCTGAAAATGCATGCAGTGTCGAAAGGCCCTATGGCCTGGGCCGAACCCCTGTCCCCTGGGATTGTGTACTACGCAGAGCACTTGGGGCCCATGTCGAACCAGTCAGGTCCTGCTCCTCCCTAGGCCCTCTTCCATGCACGTCATTCTTTCTCTCTTTCTCTCCCCTCTCTTTGTGTGTGTGTGTGTGTGTGTGTGTGTGTGTGTGTGTGTGTGTGTGTGTGTGCGCGCGCCATATGAAGAAGGAGGGGAAAAAATCACACGGCTGTTGTGAGAAGAAAAGTGATAGCTGCCTCGAGAGAAGGCTGATGGTAGCCGTTTCAATCATAAAATGACGCAGCAACCGCTGCCACCTTCTCGGTTGCGACCACCACCAGAGGCTGACTTATTACCTCCCTTGGGCTCTTCTTCCTCAACAATGTCGGCTGGCCGAACCGTCATGTGTACCACATTGGCTGCGTCGGCGCTGAAGTGGTATTCTGGCCATGTGTTAGTAAGGGAGAGGGTTAGCAAGATGTTGCTGCTGGAGCTTGTGCTTACGCTTTAACTGGTCCTTATCATCAAGCAGCTTTCCGAAATGAATCAGGCGTATACTACTGGGGCTCGCAGGCTTGGGGTCCCACTCCTCACGCCACTCCCGCAGTATCAACTCCTTTAACGTGTAGACGCTGATAGTAAAAGGGTCCTTCTTCCCAGCCTCGGTCAACCCAGGGACGTTCACGTTCCTCTTTGTCAGGTACTTCTCATCTAGCTTGTAGGGATGTCGTGCACCGGTTGTTAATAGGAGGGTGATGTTGCAGACAGGACCATCTAATGGAGAGTTGCTGACGGACTGGACATCATCAACAGAGGGGCCAATAGCCATGGTGTCGTCTTGGCTCTTGGCCACTGGCGGGGGAGCAGATTCCTTCTCCTTTCCCTTGGTGGATGGTTCGATTGAATTGCCGACGGCTGAGGAGCCTGCGGCGGCAGGAGCAGTGTCGTTGCTGGCTTCAGGGTGGGTTGACGCAGCAGCAGGGGATGCGTTGTTTGACGAAGTCATTGTCGTCGTCGTCGTCTTGGCGGTATGTGCGGCAGCGGGATCAGTGGCACCGGCCTCTGTCGATGATGATTGCGGTAGTCTCTTCATGGGGACGGCGTCGCTAGAATCGGCCACCGAGTCCTTGGCTGGTTGGCCGCTGGTCGAGTTCGCGTCGGCGGGTTTGGTGTCGGGCATTGCGGATAAGAGAGGCGAATGCACACACAGAGAGCGACGGGTCTCGGAAGGAATGCGGGCTCGTCACGGAGGTCGTTGGATTGACTCGGACGCAATGGCTCAATGCATGCGGCAGGTCGCGACTGGGAGGCGACGATTTTTCGATAGTCGGGATCGATGTTGCGCGGGAAGGAATTGGAAAGGGTTGGATTGTTGTTCGTTGTTGGTGAGACGCAGGTCGGGATAGTACCAGTTGGCAGTTGGCGTGGGCGGCGAGGCCGGTGTAGTGGCAGTAGCCAGAATCGGGAGGTGGATGGGGGGGAGTTTGGAATTCG